>JANZLX010000008.1:18731116-18752675 GCA_025531955.1 Erythroxylum orinocense
CGATTCGCTTCGATGTATATTCCGATTTGCGATCCCGATTCGCGACTTTCCGTACTTTGTTTCGATTCTGTTTGCTTTTCGAGCTTTCCGTTTTCCGCACTTTGTTGTTCGATTCGCATTTGATTCAGAACTCTGCTTTTCAATTTTTCGGTTTCCGTTTCTGATTTCCGGTTTGGATCCGGTTCTCAGATCGGGTCCCAACATTACAATTGCACCTTGCCCTTACTAAATCATAAAGGAGGAGCAAGTATATTCAGTCCAAATATTACGAGCTGATTCATTTAGCTTCTAATTTATTTATGGAGGATTTTAAACTTGATGGCACCTTTTCCACTTATAGCAACAACCAGAATGGGAATAGGCTAATCCAAAAGAATCTAGACAGATCTAGTAAATGGGACTTGGTTGAGTAAATTCCTTGACAGTTAGACTCACTTTGGGAACCTTTGTTCTTTGATCACTCTTACATTATGGTTGATTTGAATGTAAGGTCAGGAATTAGTAAGGCATCCTTTAACTCTTTTTTTTTAACTCTATACTCCACCATCCCATATTTGAGTATGTAGTTTCTTGTGGAATAAATGCGTAAGTAATAGGCTTTTAAGCATATTAGTGTGTTCAGAAACTTAAAGGATTAAACCTAAATATATATAACTCTTGAAAAACAATATTGGCCATTTACTGTTGGATAAGAAGGAAAGCCTTGATGTGTTGAATAGGGCTCCAAGGCGTTTCCTCCTACGGATTTATTACTAAAGGTAGTAAAGAAAGAAGAGACAAGAGGCTACTATAGCACCTTAGAGACATATGGCTCCTAACTGAGATAAAAGGTAAGAATTATTTGGTTATATGAAGGAGATAGAAAATACAAATATTTCCACAGTGTGATCTAATAAAAGAGAAATTTAAAAAAATTCTATCATCGAAGGATTATGAGGGGAATAATATTTATGATCAATATAGACTCAAGGAAATGTCTAGGGACCACCTCAGTAACCTAGGGAAGGCAAGTAGTGTCTCAGACTTTCCTAAGGAGATTAGAAAATCATTAGCCTCCCATCTTATCACATCCCAGATTTGGTCAAATAGGTTACAATGAAGAAATTAATTTAGTACTATTCTAACTCCATCTAGACAAAGCACCTCGGTTATATGACTTTAATGCTAGATTTTGTCAAAGCACTTGGAATCAAATAGATTCAATGAACCATAGAATTCTTTAAAAGTGTGAGACTGTTGACTAAATTGAATAAGATCTATTTGTGCTTAGTTCCTAAGATTCCTAATCCATCAAGTATGAATGATTTCAAGCCAATTTCTTATTTAAATGTGATATATAAGGATATCTTAAAGTCTTTACTAATAGATTGAAAGTTACTCTCCTTGACATTTTTAACTCTATTGAAAGTGCATATGTGTATGAGATGAGTATAGGAGATAATATAATGCTTGCTTATGAACTATTCAAGGATATAGTACCAACATGCATATCGAAAGTCATAACTTGCAGATTGACTTTTTTAAGGCATTTGACAATGTCAATTGGAATTTCATTTTATGCTCCCTCCATTTGCTTATTTATCCAGACAAGTTTATAAACTGAATAAGAGCATGCATCACTTCAGTCTCCTACTCATTCATTG
Source organism: Erythroxylum orinocense (assembly GCA_025531955.1). NCBI lineage: Eukaryota > Viridiplantae > Streptophyta > Magnoliopsida > Malpighiales > Erythroxylaceae > Erythroxylum > Erythroxylum orinocense. The sequence continues at coordinate 18,732,760 of JANZLX010000008.1, forward strand.
TCAGTAGGGAAAATTCCAATCGTTTTAAAGTAGGTAAAGGTCTCAAACAAAAAGACCCTTCTCCATATTTATTTGCAGTCACGATGCAAATTCTTTCAAGGATCACTAATGTAAACATCTTTAAAACTCTCAACTTTATATTTTAATTACAAATGTGGCAATTTGGGTATATCCTAACTTGTATTTGCTAATGATTTTAATATGCTCAATGCTGCAAACATTAATTCAATCAATGTACTTATTAATCACTAAAATATTTCAATGGAATCTCATGCCTATTTTATAACCCTCTAAAAAGCTCGTGCTATATATCAAACTCTTCTTAATCTAATGCTAGTTTATGGTAAATTCCATATGACTAAGAATTATGCTTCCTTATTTTAAGTATCTAAGAGTACCAATCTCCTCAAAGAGATTAAAATTAGTATAGGTGTAAAATTTAGTGTGTTTTTTAGGTATTAAAGTGTGTTTTTAGTTTTTTTAGATGATAACTATGTGTTTAGGACTTATATTTTTGTTCTTGTTAGTGTTTTTATATGTTTTGTTTGATTTTATATTATTTATGGCAAGAATTTTATCTTAATTATATGTTTCAAGGGTTTTTTGATGTGATTGGTGATGAGTGAAGACATTAAAAATTAAAGATAAGATGAAGAAAAAGCTAGAAAATAATTTCTGGCATAATCGTACATGGTTATGGATAATCATGCATGAAGCAGAAGTAGGTTGGAGAGACTTTAGCATGATTGTGCCAGAGATTTTTTCATACTTTTGACACTTTAAAGCTATTTTGGAAGAAAAATCCTAGAAGACTCAAGAGTGGGTAAGGAAGAGAAAAGTGTACACGGTAATTTCAACCTAAACTACAGCCATCCTCCTCTAACTTAGGTATGTCATTGGAAGATATGGTTAAGTCTCTTGTTATTAACACCTTGTAATTCTAGCAAGATGTAAAATAGTTTCAGTAGGTGACAAAATCTCAATTTCATGAGACAAGGTATAGCATTTAGAATTTGAAGAACCAAATAAGTCAAATGGAAGCTGTTATCAACCTTTTAGAAGATCAAAATAGAGGAAATTTTCCATTACAACTAGAGATAATGCAATCATCTTGAGGAGTGATAGGAAGCTTAAGAATCCTAATGAAGAGGAAGTTGAGAAGGAGCTAGGAGAAGAAAGAAATCCCTCATCTAGTTTAAAAGCAAAATTTGAATCTTTAAATGCTATTAAGGCCCCCCACCTTTTCCTATGAAGTTAGCAAAGTCAACCAAAAAGGATAAGGATAAGGAGATCTAGGAGACGTTTTGGAAGGTTGAGGTGAGTATACTATTATAGGATGCAATTGAGCAGGTGTCAAAGTATGCAAAATTACTTAAGGAAATGTGTACTACAAAGTAGAAGTTAAGAGGTAGCAAAACGATCAAGATAGGCGAAAATGTTTCTATGGTCTCCAACTACCTTTTAAGTGTAAAGGCCCAAGCATGTTTACCATTCCGTGTAAAATTGGTAACACTATAATTAAATAAGTCATCTTAGATTTAGTAGCATCGATTGATGTTATGTCTCATTCCATTTATGATTCTTTAAATTTGGTCCTGTTAAAATAAACTAGTGTATCATACAATTGGATGATCATACTAATGCTTATTCAGCTAAGGTGATTGAAGATGTGCATGTGCAGATGAATAAGCTAATGTTTCTTATAAATTATTATGTGGTAGATATAGATGATGATACTTTTTATAATTCCACGCCTATCTTACTAGGAAGACCGTTCTTTAACATAACCAAAATTAAGATAGATGTTCGTCAAGGTACTCTCATAATAGAATTTGATGAGGAAGTGATTCGAAGTCTATAAGCCATTAATTCATTGGTTGATTTTTCTTTTTTTTACATCAATTTCTTTAATCGTGTTGAATTGTTTTCAATTTTTCTTTTACTTTAATTCTAAATTATCATATTCACCTTAATTGTCTATTAAATAATAGGAAAAAAGTCATTACTAGTACTCCTAGCCCTTGTGAGATCGATACTTGGAACTTTAAGCCTTATAATATAAAATGATAGGTTCACTTGCCTTGAATAGTCTATAGATTTTAAGAATTAAATTATATATACATTGCAAAAGAGTCCACTAGTGTTGGCACCATAATAGGAAGATTTTATTCCCTTTTATTTTAAGTCAAAAAGTCAAGTTAATGAAATTCTCGTGGATAAATGTGATACAACTCAATAAGGTGCATATCTTCATAAAAAATAAAATGAGAGAGATACTATTAACTTCCAGTTAGAAGGTTAAATAAGACTACCTAAACAAAGTAAGATATAAGATGAAAAGTGGAACTAAAGAAACAAGAGACACAAACTTCATGAAAGATTAAAGTGTGAATGAAAATTATAACAATTAGTGTTCAGTAAAGTGGTATAATTGTTCTTTATAGATGAAGGCTTTATAATGAAAGAAGCTTATATATTTTTTAAAATTATTTATGTTGTTTTCTCTATAGGTGTAATGATTCTTCTTTATCAAGAGAAAAGAAGTTGTTTAAGTGATTTCTTTTCACTAAAAAGAGGATATATGTAATAATTCCTCTTCATTCATTAAAGAAGAGTCAATAGAAACTACATATTTATAAAAGAAGCTTAAAGATTGGACCTAGGTGAAAGAAATTCTAAACCATTATAATTCATTTGTTCAATCTTATACCCTTCCTCTCTATTTTACTTGCTTAATTTTTTGCATATATTTTGCTTACAAATATTGTTTTATATGAACTTGCAAATGATATTATAATAATATTTTTGTAAAAATAAAGAGTATATTAGATATATATATATTAATTAGGCACCTAAAATTGTTAGATTGTTAGTCCTAAAAGATAAGGGATATTTAGAGATAATTATTGTTGTTTCTTACAATTTAATAATATAACGTACCTAATTAAATTTTTTATTATTAAAGTGCATACTATTAATGTTGACATCTTTCATACATTTACATGACTTATATATTTTTTAAATTGAAAGAATGTTATTAACTTAAACTCAAAGCTTATACATCACCATAATGTTCAAAACCAAAATAATACAAGCAACCTTTTTAAGGGAAGGCAGATAGTAGGAAATTAAATCATAATGAGGCTAATAAGATCATAATAAAACTAAACAACAAAACATTTTTAAAAACTAAGTTTGAATTGAGCTTCATTTATGCACTTGCTCTCATATATGCTTTTTTTTGCTAGTATGATTTCCCATATCCAACAAATGGTTCCAAGTTTTATCATATATTTTTCCATTAAAGTATCCTTATATAGCCTGTTATTTCTTTCATGCCATAGTAAATAGATGTTGCAAGTAATAGTTGTATTAACAAAATAAGCATTATGATTCATTCCCCTAACTATAACGCTTTCCCATTTTATAATATTCAACCAACCCCTCTCCCTATAATAAATTTGCCAAAAATTATAAACTTTAGACCATAAGACTTATGAGTAAGCATAATAGAATAAAAGGTCAGTGTTAGATTCATAGGAAAGCTAAAAAAATATGTATAAGCTGTCATAAGTACCATAATTTTGTCCTTAGTTTTTAGAATTTGCTAAGCCAACTGATAAAAGCGACATTAGGGATCAAATATTTAGCCTTATTAGATCATATCAACAAACTTTCTGTAAGTGAAGCTTGAAGAATTCTAAGCATGATTTATTAGTGAAACTGTGAGAATTATCCATTAGCCAAATGACATGACAATCTTTAAAAGGATTTGGTTTAAAAGAAAGTAGACTATTAATAATACTAGCTAAGCCTATGAATTTATAGTTCTAATTCCCATATGGTATTGTGTTAATGACATTGGTATTGTGGGTAATTCTTATTGTAAGAGCTAACAACTCTTCGATTTTATAATGGCCACAGATTGCAAAACTAAAACCATGTTTGCATTTAATTCCCTATCAAACTTTTAAAGGAGGAGTAAAGTTGACAATCATATATGGAATTAGTATTCTCTCTCTTTAAAATAAGGCACTATAAGTTTTGATCAACTATCTGAGCATGTTCTTACAGTCGAACAATTTTAGAAGTGATTCAAACACCAATTCTCTAGTTAAGCTCCGTGTTTTCTGAAAGAAATGATCATTGAATCCATTTGGCTCTGGAATTTATTTAGATTTAAGCTAAAAAGTGCCTTCTTGACATCCCAAGGTGTGAGGGGCTTTAAGAGGCTAGCCTTCAAATCCTGATTAAAGGAATCTTTAATGACTAAGTTTAGTTTCTCAACAGTAAAGCTACAAGTTGAATTCTATCTAAGTAATTTCTTGTAAAAGTTGAGTGATATGTCTCTAATCCTAATTTTATCCTTGTATAGATGCCCCTATTCATCAATTAGTGACGCAATAAGAAAGTGATAAAATTTGTGCAAAATAGAACAAACTTGCAACTGTATCTTTTTTTTAATTCTAAATATTTCAATACCTTAAGACGTCTCTAAACAAGGATTTAAATAAGACGGTAAACTTAATAGAAATAGGAAACAGAAAATTAAGATAATACATTAAAAAATAAAAACTTAAGAAAACGGCTACAGCTGTTCCATGTCAATTGGTGAGGAAATTTTGTTCCTATTCCTTTAAGCTATAATGGAATTATATAAGAACTTGGTGATGTTGTCCCCATCACTAAGCCATTTTACACTTTCTTTTTTCCTAAAGAGAGAATTATGGAATTGAAGAGCTGAGTTATAATTATTAAGTGTTTTGGTTTTCAGAATTCTTAGCCCCTAATTTGGTGGATCTATGTAACAATCTTCTAATAATCTTTTGAGTGTATCCCAAGCTTATAAAGATTAAAACTAGTATTTATGTAAAATCTACTATGGAGAGCTTTAATCCCCCTTTTGATAGCCTTAAGTTTCCTCATTCAATTGAATGCTTTACAACCCACAACTCTTATAGTCATACCTATCTTGACTACCTTTTCAAATAATTTAACATTAGACAGAAAATTATAAAATCTAAAAGGAACTTTAGGAAGAAGAGAAGAGCTGAGATTTAATACTTCGATTATGGTAGTCTGAGCATAGTGGAGGACCAAAATTTGCAAAAGAATTCAGGAATTACTTCAACCAACAATCATTTACTAGAGCTCTATTGAAGTTTTTTTAATAAACAAATCACGTTATTGTTTATAGTTCTAAGAAAGGAAATGCCCTACAAAGGATAAGTCCCATACTTATTATTGCCAAGCACCAGGCTTAACTCATTTTCTATAGTTTTGTAATTAACTAGACTCCTCTATTTCATTATAATGCAACACACAGTTCATATCATTAATGATTATCTAGGATCTATGAGTTCTTATATTAATTACCCTAAGTTCATCCCATATCTTTAGCTTTTGAAAAACTATATTTTTAACATAAATGAATAATAATTCAAAAGGACTATAAAACCATTCTAAATAGCTTGTAAAATGTATCATCTGGTCGGTAACAACTAGATTTGAGATCTTAATCAATAATGCATTGAAAACAATCAATATTATGCTATTATAGTGATGAGCGTGGTTTGAGATAATAAGCCATTACATACCTAAAAATCTCAAGCTATCTAGTAGCTTGTTAACCTTTATTTTAGTTTCCAAATGTCCTAAAATTATAGTCTTTTTTTCTAGGATTAATTCTTTTACATATTGTTATTTAAAAGGGTTGTTTAACTCTCTTACATTCCAAACTAAGTTAGACATATAACATAAATATTGATTACCTCTAAGCCTAATTTTACATGTCTTTATACTAGATCTTCTCCTGGATAAGGGCAAGGGGACAACCAATATATTTTCCTAGTCAGAGGAATCACCAACCCACACAACTTCCCGATTATGAGTAATAAGAGCCTCTTTCTTCTCCATAGGCTCATTTCTCTGCTCTTTATTAAACTAGAATGTTTCTTCTAAATTGGGACTCTATAACGTGGCATTTGGTACTTCAAGTTCCTTTTCCTAGTTTAGGCTTAAGGTCCCATCGGAAATTAATACCGCTTTAGGTCTCTTAGACTCCTCAGGATTATATTGAGTGAGGGTAAAGGTTGTATCCACATCCACTAGAGATTTGATATTCTCATCAATCTCCATAAGCTCCTAATGTAGTTCTGTGGAAAAAGAGCTTGTAGGCCTCAATATCTTCATGTAAGAGGAAGGTTCCTAGGTACAAGACAAAAGGATTTCAAATTAACTTTATAATTTGTAGTGCTTTTGGTAACTTTTGACTTCCCTTCACTTTAAAACAAATCTTAGCGTAGCCCAATATATCTAGTTTCGCAGTTTGGCCATCTAAGCAAACCGGTCAACCTAAAGAACTAGTAAGATAGCTAAGCCCTTCCATCACTTAAGATTCTAATGGTTTATTGTGGAAGTTATCCCATAATAGAATTGCTTCAATTTTTACACTTATCCAATTACAGTCCAAGGCGTCACTTATACAAAAAAAAACAAAAGGTTGACCCTTGATATGTCATGACCCTTACTATTTGAACCAGATTAGTGTCTTTAGAGAATCTAAAAGTACAAACGTCATCTTTAGTGAGCATAGTTTTCTCTAAACCTTGTTTACTCCAATTGGAGGACGCCTAATATTATACTTTGAAAAAAGAAAGCTTTTTCCCTAGAAAATAACCTACCAATTAGGAAGACCAGGTGATAGCACTGCTTTGAAGAACCTTAATCAGGTGGTAATGTCTACATTTACCAAAAAAACTTAAAGTATATAAGTTTGACTCTGGATATGTTTGTTGCCATTAGTTTGCTCCAAGTTTTGTTATGATCAAAAGGGTAATCCTTAGTTCTCACCCTGAAATATTAGTCTTATCCTTATCTAGGCCCTAAGTTTGAGGGCTAATTTCAATGTTGGTAGATGCAGATCTAACCTTCTCCAATGATTGAGAAAGAGTAGGAAAATCTTCTTCATTCATACATAAAACTCTAGTTGGGAACTTAAATGAGGACCTAGGAATAGAAGAAAAAGCAAAAGTTCTGATAGGACTCTGGTGGGTGACGAGGAGTTCTAGAAAAGGAAGGAGTAGGAAGAGACCCACGAAAGTAATATGGCTAAATATACTAGAGTCCAATGAAGAAAATAGGTCCTTATTAGTGTGAACTAGATTCTTATTAGGCTTGTAACAGGGAAGCCTAATAAGGTTTCTATAATTAGTTGCCAAGGTCTATTATTGCTTACTTAAGTAAGTTTATAGATATTCAATTTGTCTTACTTGTTAAAAGGTCTATGAGTTAAGAAAGACACAAAAAATATTAATGGCATAAAGTTATACAATTTTTGTTAAAGTTGATTGACAGTTGCAATAGCTAATTCATCTACTAAGGAGTTTGTTCAAACCATCCAACAACTTGCTCAAGTTGTTTAGCAGCTTGTTCATTAGTAAATAAATAGCAAAACATGTAATTTTCTATATTAAATTTGCTTATACAAGTTCATGGTCGATCCTAGTCCGATCACTAAAGATCATATTATTTCTAACAATATATTCACTTGAATAAAGTGTTTGACAAATTTTCAACTATGAAATTATTCTAGACTTACTTAATCCATCTCCTTTTTTTAATGCCTTTTAGTATTATTCTAGACTAACTTAATCCATCTCCTTTTTTTAATGCCTTTTAGTAATATATATATTTGAAAATGCTAGATAACTTTTAATAATTAATTTTTATGAAAAAAATCCAATTCACCCTTCTTTTTAAGTGTTTATTAGAATTTTAAAAAAATCCCTTTCTAGCATCACATAAGTTACACAAGTCTAAGCTTATTGAATACCTAATTTCAAATTACAAAATTTTATTAAAAAAAATTATGCTAATTGTTGTAAATGAAAAAGTAGATGCAGGTTTAGCATTAATATGGATGTTATATGTTAGAAAATTAATGTTAAACATTAGATTAATTAAGTTATTATTTGAATTCAGAAGTTGGCTAATTGATAAAGTAATGGACTAATAAATAGTTGGTGATCTAACTTTCCTAAGTTGGCAATCCAACTTCCTTCAGGCTCTACAGCGACAATGAGGACCGGGTCTAAACATTTATTGTTACAATCATACTGAAGAAATTGGCAAGACTGATCCTTTTAGGCACAACAAAGATAATTACAAGGATTATTGAAACTTCCATAGGGGCAGTCCATCACCTACGAGGTAACACCAGAAACACCATCAGCCATTGATTCATGTTTCATCCACCTAACTCGACGGGAAGGTTTCACTCCAATCTTGACAAGGGAAGTTGAAGTTCAGATTTTGAATTCAGCTTTTACATTATTGTGTTGCATCACCTGGGCTTGAGAATTTGTTTAGCTGAGGTAACCATATTTTTGGTAATTTGCGTTCTTCTGTGTGGACTTGGTTAGAGAATAGGAGATCTGATTTGTTATAAGTAGAGGTAGGCAAGCAGCTTCCAAAGTTATATTTGTTGGCCCCCTTCAGTTTCATAGTCATTGCCTTCGGATAGGATGGTGGGATAGATTCTTATGAATTAGCAGTTTGTGCCCTTAGAGGCACTGGTTGAGTGAACTCTACTTTGTACATATCTTTTGATTTTATAAATTCTTCTGAATTACCAAAAAATTCTATTATTATAAAATCATTTGATTATCGTTGATCACTTTAAAATAATATTTCACTACTATCTTTTTTCCTTTATTACATAATTCTTTTTTTTTCTTTTATTACTTATTCGATCTATTCTCTTGTAATGTTTAGGAATGGCATCATGTTTTGTATTGCATATAAGTTTTAAAGATATTTTTATAACTAGAATAATATTTCTTTCTAAGTCGGATATCTAATTTGTACAATAACTTAGGAGGTAGTTTTAGGCCATCAAAGTGACGACATCTAACGTTAAGAATTCTTTTAAACTTAGGAAATATAACTTTTTTTTCCAAAGGTTAAATAATATTCAATAATGAACAAGAGCTACAAAGTTTAAGAAGGAACACCTAATAATAGGTACTGAATCTTGTAACTCAAAAACACGAATGAAGCACTAAAGAACACTAAAACTGCACCCAAGCATATTCGGCTTCCAAGATACCCTTTTTGGTTCTATTATCTGGCTGCCAGTATTTACATTAATCCTCCAGGCCTCTCTCTTATTCATTGTTCGAGTTGAACTAGCACCTATTTTTGAATCCTTCTCCTCTCTACCACTTTAAACATTTTTCATTTCTATGTTAATTTCCGTATATTATATATACAAGAACGAAAGGCCACAACATATACTGCCATATCCCCTTTTGGTGTATTCCTCGGGGAGCTCAGCCATTCCATAAACTCCAGACAATATTTTCGAGGTTGGTCACGTTGATAATGCTCTAGTATTTGTCTCCAGATCATCCGGGACAATGCACAGTTGAAAAGTCATACGTTAAACTTGACTGGAAGACGTTAGTAATTGATGTTAAAATTAAGGGTTCAAAATTCAAATCACTCGTTACGATTGCTCTATTTCTATCATATTCATGTTGCCCCGTCATTTATTCATATTACAAGAAATGTACACGTTATCATGATGACTGTGAACTAAAAGTACAAAAAGATCACTAAGTCTGTAATATAATATAATTTTGAAAAGCAAGCCTTTGAATTTGAATTTGCCATTTGTTAGTCTTAGTTGTAAGGAAAGGATAGGGACGAGCGGGACTATCATAAGATTAAGATGTAACAAAAATGGAATACCCATCTCAATCTCAATGGCCGACCATTACACGTGTCATCCTCTTACAACTTCATGCCAGCCATAACCTCCATCGCTTATCTACTATATATTTATTAATTTTTCCTAATCTAATTCCTTAGACATTACAGAAAGAAACCTGTCAACATCAAAGGCACTCCGTCGCAATAAGTTATCGAAGTATCTGGAATGACCAACTTCTCACCTGCCCTATAAATACCGAACCGGCTGGCCTTATGAAGAGCGCGGGTTTTAATCGAAGACATAAACTGGTTCAAGCCCAGAGGATTTGTTCTTGCGATTCGTATTCCCCATCGTCTCTGCATCTGCAGATTGAAGAAAGTTCGTTATCGCATTAAAATTCTTCCTTACTGTGGCTAACTTTTCTAGGAATCCCTCCCTCTCTCTCTTTGTTTGGTTGGTACTGCCTTTTTTTGTACTTAAAATCTTTGATTCTCTGTAGCTTACACGCATTGTTAGGTAATGTCACCCATTGAATGCCGTTTTTTATTTTTCTTTTGTTAATTGTGTTCTTGCATAGTTGCTGAGAAAACTGAAATTTTGATTTTAAATAACTTTTTTAGCCTAGTTTTGGTTTTCTTAGGAACTATGATGGAAGTTTTTCACGATTTTTTTTATCCTTAGTTTAGATGTCTGGAAAAGGGACAGAATTAGGAATTTGTGATCATAACTTCCTTTGTTACGTGGACGTGATTTGTGATTAATCTTAGTGGTCATATATGATTGATTTCATCTTGTTGTGGTTCTGGTGTTCATTTGTCTGATTGTACTTGCTATGAAGTTAATGAGATTCGTAATAGACTCTCTCTTAGCTTGAAATGCCTTTTTTGGGGATGAATGACTCGTGTATGTGTTCCCTAATTGCTTCAACAGCCATGGAGTGTAGGAATCTTGACGAATTTTAGACATTATTTATCTTGGCGATGACCGTAGAGTTTGTTGTTTGTTTAATTGGAGTTCTCTGAGCATGTGAAAAAAGGTTCCTTTGGTCGATTTGATTAGTTTTGAGAAGTCTGGTAGGTTGAACTCGTATCTCACAGTTGAACCCGGGCAGCTAAATGGCTGATCACGTTCCAAACGGTCGGTTCAGGGATGAGGGGAACTCTCTTCCTTTTAACCAATATTCTATTGGGCAGTGATTACTTAGGCACAAAGATTCTTCTCTCATATGTGTGGAGAATGGACGATGGCAACAATGGACTGTCCAGAGACTTTGTTAGCTTTTGCAGGGAGGGTATCCCTGTAGCTTCTGGCTTAGGGGTTTTGCATGTGAGATACATCCATTTTATCTGTTGCATGGTTGCACCTATACCATTGTTGTGCAGGACGTTCTAGGTGGTTCAGTGCCTTACAATGTTAATGCACTACGCTTCACAGATGTCTTCCATCACCAGGACTCCAAATCATGTGATCGTTTCTGTCTTCTGCAATGATAATTTTGTCATGCAACCATGAGGATTTAATAACTACTTAAAGAGAACGAATTCATTTTTCCCCACTGTTTGAGCCTGATCTCGCCATGTATTTCCCTTCTCGGCCTTATGAACGCCCACATTCAAGCTTATTTACTTTTCAAAACTGGAGATTTAATTATTGGTTGGATGGAGAAGAATAGGTTTTCACAATTTTCAGTTATTGGTTTTCTAAACTTTATTGGTGCTCAAATCTGATGAAGTCAAAATCCTCCTCTGTTACATACAGAGAGCAGCCCTTTTGAGGAAGTTGGAAATGGGTGAAGAGTGGTTCCCTTTGGTGGCAGGGATTGTAACGTTATGAAATTTCTTAATCGTATTAAACCAAGGTAGATATTTGGAGATTGAATTAAGTTTCATCCGACCCATCAATTCTGATTTAGAACGTCTCAATTTCTAACTCAGATTACGGAGAGGTGAACTGGTTCAGAGTTTTATAATGAGGTAGGCTTGTCCTTGATGGACAACTGAAATACTCATTTCTGCTATCAGTTAAAATTCTTTCATATGTTTGCTGCTTTCAGATTTCATTTGGTCATGTGATGTGTTGATTCTACCATAGGTTCGGACATCTATTGTTCATGTATCGAATTCTTGGACTTTGGTTCCAGAAACTTCAAAGAATCAAGCGATCATGTAATGCTATTCTTTCTATCAACAGCTGAAGTATCTGGAGTTCTCAGTTCTGGATACAACTACCTTTGGGATAGTTACTGTTTTGATGGTCTGCTCTTGATGTATTGCTGATTGGAATATGGAGCTGTTCAGAGTTCTTCGATTTTATTGTTGCTGATTTCAATTGGTCTCGTGGCAGTATAGGAGAAAGCAACTATCTGATGGGGTGTTTGCTTAGCTTGGTCTGGCTACTACTATGCCACTTGAAGGTTCTAAATCTTTTCTAAATGTTTTCATTTATGCAGGTAATTCCAGATAGTTACAAGGATTCTCTCCATACCACTCAAATGGGAGAAGTAGAATTAAACAGGGTAGAGGTTTGTGAAGCTGGTTACAAAACGTCTCAAGATATGGCCTACATGGCCGAAAAAACAAATGGTATGGGCTGGCATTCATCTCCAAATGAAGAACATATCTTTAGAAAAGGATCAACCCATACACAAACAATTAAGATGCCAGATGAAGGATGTATGGTTCACGGGTAAAGTTCTTACCTGATGCTTATACTTTATTAGAGATTTTGGAAGTAAATGTTAATTAGTATTACATTTCCTTGAAGATGTGCACATTACCGTCGAAGATGTCGCATTAGAGCTCCTTGTTGCAATGAGATCTTTGATTGTCGTCACTGCCACAATGAGGAAAAGGTTTGTTCTTTTCATGTGGTTTTAAACGTAATTTTTCTCCAAGTTGCACAAATTTTACCCCTGGTTATGATTACCTCGTAACACCCTAATTAATGGAAGTGGCGTAGAACCACCTATAATCCTTTTTGTTCATTATCAATTTTATGATTCTCCTAAGCATCTTTCTTGTGATGCTCAGAACAATATTAATGTTGACCAAAAACATAGACATGACATGCCACGACACCAAGTCAGTCAAGTAAGTTGTGCTTGTTCCTTTTTCTATATGTAGATGTGTCTTCATGACCGATATTCATTAGTGCTAAAATGGAATAATTCTTTGGTTTCTCCAGGTTATATGTTCAATCTGTGGCACAGAGCAAGAGGTGTGTTGATTTTTTGTATTGCTACTGTTTTGGGTTTTTGTTTTTGGTGATGAAACTTTGGGATTTAATGTCGTCAAGTGGCTTGTAGTCATGACCAATATATAAGCTTGTGTTCCTGAACTTTGATTCCCAGTACATTTCTTGTTCTAAAGATTACTGTTGAGTTTATGTGTTGTACAAGTCTAATGTCTATTGTTTTTCTGGCCAGGCTTGGCAAGTCTGCATTAACTGTGGTGTTTGTATGGGGATGTACTTCTGCAAAATTTGCAAGCTGTATGATGACGACGTATGTGGTTTATTAGTTTCATTTCTTAATTTGTTTAGTTTTAACTAGGACGTCTTCTTGAGGATCTGCCCCACATGCAATGTGATACTAGTTTCTGTTAGATGGAGTGTATTTTCTTATATTTTTGGTTATTTGGATCAATATAACAATTTAGTTTTTGTGGGTCAACTTTTTTGCAGACCTCAAAGCGACAGTTTCATTGTGATGGCTGTGGCATTTGCAGGTATGCTTATTGAGGCCCTGTTTTGTTCGTCTTGAAAATGATTGATGGTAAAACAAGGTTCCTAGAATGTACCTTTATTTGTCTATAGGAGGCTAACACTATTCTATCCTATTGTTAAGGAAAGTCCCATCTTTTCACAAAAATTGACACGAATTTGCTGTATACCTATAAATGATAGAAAAGATGTGATTGTTTTATTAGGCAAGGATTGATAGTACACACATATGTCGTTGATTTCTGGTTTACCATTTTGAGTAGAAACTAAAGGATTTATCTCTTACTTCCAAATATGTTTATTCCCATCTTTCATTAACACATTACCTGGAATGTGTGAATGTTCTTTTGCAGAATTGGAGGGCGTGAGAATTTCTTCCACTGTGACAAGTGTGGTGAGTCATTTATGTTTTGTGTTCATTCCAAGTGTCTTTTGTTCCATTCCCTCCCTCCGTCTCTCCCCTTTTTGGGTGAAAAATTTATGGGTTTTTTGACCAATCTAGTCATGTGATTATAAATTCCGACTAACATCGGATCTGTCCCTGCTATTTTGATGTTCTTTTGAAGGCTGCTGTTACTCGATTCTTCTCAAAAACAGCCACCCCTGTGTTGAGGGAGCCATGCATCATGATTGTCCGGTTTGTTTTGAGGTTGCAACAACTTAATGCTCCTCTGTTGACGAGTATTCCGTTTTATTGAACTAATTTAGTTTGTGACTAACCGTTGTTGTGATGATGCTCTGGTAGTTTTTATTCGAGTCCAGACATGATGTGACAGTCATGCCTTGTGGGCACACAATTCACAAGAACTGCTTAAAAGAGATGAGGGAACATTATCAATAAGCACTCGTGTAACTATTACTATTTCTATCTGCAGATATAATTTTGAGGGGATAAAGTTTCTATTTTGATTACAGATAGATATGATTTTGAGTGGATAAAGTTTCTATTTTGATTACTTAAATAGGTATGCTTGCCCTCTCTGTTCAAAGTCAGTCTGTGATATGTCTAAGGTGTGGGAAAAATTGGACACGGAGATTGCAGCTCTACCAATGCCAGAATCTTACCAGAGTAAGATGGTATAAAGATTATCTCCCTCTTTTTAAGGTATGTTCTTTGCTACAAGGATATGACATTCTTTTGCCGTTAAATCTGATGTGATTTTGTTACACAACCGTCTCAGGTTTGGATTCTTTGCAATGATTGTGGAAAGACAAGTGAAGTCCAATTCCATGTTGTGGCTCAGAAGTGTTTGAATTGCAAGTCATACAACACTCGTCAAACTAGGGGCTGAGATGTGAGATAAAATCTTCTGCAATGGGTTCACTACAAACGTGTAGATCATTGCAAGTCATACAAAACTCGTCAAACTAGGGGCTGAGATGTGCAGTAAAATCTTCCCGCACTAGAAACGAGAAGTCCTTAGTGAAGCAATCATGAACTCAAGCAAGATATGCTTAGGCAAATAAATTGGATGGATGGATGGACTTATGTTGTCATGAGCCAAGTGTCTCGCGTTTGGCAGCTTCATGCTGCAAGAAGTCGGGGAAGTGTTTTTTTTTTTTTTCCCTCTCCTTGGGGTGGGAGGAAAGTATTGCGTCAAGGTCAAAAGTTGTTTCGAATACTATATGCCTTTTGACTTTAAAGCTCTCTTCTGAACGCATTAGTTTTTTAGAGGAACAAGTTTATAGAAAAGGCTTTGATATGATGCAAACAAAGTAACGGCTAATTATGCATTACGCCGATGGCTACGGATTTGGTACGTGTTAAAAGGAAACGGGCAGGAAGCAGATCGGATAGTTAATAAAATTCGGCTACGTACATTGAGATGAGCTCTAGTTTGGGGCTAAATGTTACATTTTGGGCTAAACGTTTTAAGATTTGATTAATATAGGATCAAACATTTTAATATGTTCAATTAAGGTCTAAAGATTATCCATTTTGTTGAATGCTAGGTTATTTGAGACCCAGATGTTTTATGTGATATTTTTCTTACTGTTCTCTCTTTTTTTACTGAAATCTTTCTGTTTCTCTTTTTCTTTTTCTTCTTCGAATCAGTCTGTGTTCTCTTTTGCACTTGTAAAGTCTATCAACAAGTTGTCCCTTAATCCTCGTGGTACTAGAAATTACTCTCACCAACAGTTATTGACTCAAGTTTGGAATAAAAAGCAAATCACAAAAAATCTACACTAAACCAACTCCTGAGAATTTGGTCAGATCATATTATTATTATGCTCTTTTCTGTACCTCTTTCACATTTTGCTCTTCCAAAATGTTGAATGCAGATACTTTAACTGAAAAGTGGTTCAGTTGCTGACCATCTTATACACGAGGTTCAGTCCTATAACCATCTAATGGGTGACCTCAAACTAAAGAATCATTTAGTGCATACTAAATGTTTAGGAAGATTGTTCCAGTCGTACAAAATACTTACTAGGATCGATTCCGTCATTATTTGGGGCTTCCAGTATTGTGACATTCCTAATAGTAATATTCTTGCAATCATATGGGTGAAGTGTCCAAGTTGACTAGATGGCTAAAAAGGAAGTTGAAGCTAGTTCCAAACCCATATACGCAATGCTCCCATATGTGATCAATAAACTAAACTACTAAATAATCTTCTTACTACATAATTATTCATTGGAAGACTACTTCTGACACTTGTTTAATAGGGGCCTGAAAGTCGCTCACAGAAATTTTCTTGGATATTTTTTCAATGTTAATGAACTGTAATGGACATAAAGATAATACAATTCTCTAATACGCATCGAATATGTTAAACCTAGTGTTAGAAACTGACAGTGGCATACCAATACTAAGTGCATGAAAATGGCCTAGTAGGTCTCAACAATTGGTGTCACAGGAGAGAGCTATTTGCAGTTTCCTTTTATTAGCAAGTTCACATTTCACTTTCTTCTGATTGATTGAACCACTTCTCTTATCTACGTAGGAACATATTCTGAATCGTCTTCATGATTTCTCACTCAATTTTTCCATCTCTAATCTTTATGCATTGTTTCCACCAAATAAATAGGAGGTCTAGAATATAATTTTCAGACTCATGTAATAGTTAGGCCATAAACTAGGTCTAAAGCATATGTTTGGACTAGGACCAACTTAAGACCAATACTATTCTCAAGGTTATTCATATCCAAATAATCACCATCCAAAAGACCAACAAAATTAGTACATCGTACCATTCATTTTCTTACTTGAAGAGCTCCCAAACGTGCTGAGTGACCTATTATTACAACATCTTTGAGATTTTGGCCATGGATTAAACTACCATATTGGATGTTCTCTTCCATAACCATCAGTGAAAGATGAAAATTTCCAGTAAACTCTTCATTACAAGCAAGAGAAATCCTCTAATCAACCTCGTTATCTTGAAAACTACTACTCATTCTCAAGTACTCCTAGTTGATGTCTTCCAAAACGTAGTACAAATTGCAGACGGAGAAATAGCCTTTGGGAAGAACACACAGACTAATTTGAAGAAGAGAGAAGAGAGAAGGATTTCAGTTAAAAAATGAGAATAGTGAGCAAGGTAAAAGGCAATTTGTTAAATAATAAAAAAAGAAATTAGATAATTTGAAAATTCACAAATTCAATATCAGTCGTAATGAAAATGTCATATAGGACACCTCATTTAGACTTAACGGTGCATGTATGACACTGTTAGATTTTCATCCAAAATAGTCTAACATTAAGCGGAATCGATAATATTCGAATATTTGTTGAGTATATTAAAATGTTTGGCTCCAAATTGATCAAATTCGAAAACGTTTGGCCCAAAATTGGGCATATCGCCTCTAGTTTGATATGATTTGACTAAAAATGGAATGAAAATGGTTTCAAACTTTATTTAATTTAATCTTAAATTTTTAAGGCATATTAAACATGTATGTCATTTGAATTATAAAAGCTATTAGACTTGTTTTTAATCAGGATATGTTGGAATTCATATAATAACTAAAGATAAATAGAGATAGCTTATCCTTTTTCTATACCAATGTAGAGACTAAATAAACAAATCTATCAAATACAAATATAATTATGCTTAAAAATTAAAGATTTTTTAAGAAAATTTTTATCTTTTAATTTATCATTATTTGTTATAATTTGAATGACTTTTGGAAAGAGCAACGCTTCTCAAATATACTAAAAATAAAATTTAATGTTGTACAATGATTGTATTTACAAACAATATATGTCTAATTTTTGTAATAAATAAATAGGAGGGGTTGGTGGAATTTGATTAACAACTATTAAAGGTAAATCAAATCAAACAATATAAAAGTGATAAAATTAATCACTTTGTGGCTCAATCTCAACCTGCAATAAAATTAATCACTTCGTGGCTTAATCTCAACCTGCAAACAAATGTACACAATTAATCGTTATGTTTTATCTCGTCTTGAAATTATCAGACTTCACAATTTACAAACAAATGCACATAATTATCACCATTTGATGCTCATAAATCTAGCATAACTTCCTTAATTACAATGTTATCAATCTTATAGGGAATGATATATATACTTGGATCTCTATGTTTCGGAGGCATTTTCTTTTTTAAAATTGCAGAAACATTGTCACCTATCATAACCTTGTTATCACCTCTTGGCTTTCTCTTATATATTCACAATTCCTTAAGGAATTTTGCATGCCTAGGCACTTGTTTGATTGCTTCTAGCAAAGGTATATTTACTTATATCTTTCAAAAAGTCTCCAATATTTCCTTTTCGTTTTCCTCCTTATTCGATTTCACCAACCTACTAGGAAAAAGGTGGAGGGTTAGGCTTAACCATATTAGCACATTCAGAATTTACCTTTGGGCTAGACGAGGGATTTCCTTCTTCTCATAATTCTTTCTCAATCTCATCTTTATTGGCTATCCTTGCTGGGGTCCTCCAGCTCTCTATCACTCCTCAAAGTCATTACGTTAACATTCTTTGAATTTATCTAAAGATGACAATTTTCTAAGCAATTAATGGATATTACCATCTGAACTGTTATTCAAATTCTAGATGCCAGACTTTGTATCTTGAAATTTAGGTCTTGCCTCTTCTTGATATTGCTTTACATCTTGCAAAATTGCAAACTTAATTATATCTTCGAAAGATATACCTAAGTTGGAAGAAGAGGCTTATGGCCTAGGTTGGAATTGATGCGCTCCCTATGACCTAGCGAAGTAGTTCTACTACATATTCCCTCCATAACTCAGGTTTTAGTGATCTCTCCAACATGGGTTATAGATATGGGAAATATGGTAAAAAAATTCCCCTGCAACATTTAAATATTCCATATTTCCATCTTGCAAGGTTGGACACCCATCTTTTGGATGGTTCAAATTTTCATATATACCACAAGCTTTCACCTGTACCTGCTCGACTACAATTTGTCTAACAAAAGATGTTAGCTCATTTAAATGATATTCTATGGATGAACTATTTACCTTATTTACCCTCTGAATATGATTGTGCATGCCAAATTGTTTACTGTTCGCTACCATGCACTCAATTAAAATTCCTATCCATACAGTGCTCCGCCACTTGCTATATATACCAAACTCCTATCTACATAATCTTTCGTGGAAGTATTGGATAAGGAGATGTTCCACGATATTATGGTGAGGGCAGCTAACACATAACTTTTTGAAGCGCTCTTAATACTTTTAAAGGGATTCTCCATGATGTTGCTTTATCTCACAAATCTCTCTCCTTATACTAGTTATCTTTGATGTTAGAAAGTACTCCAAAAACAACTTATTCATATCGATCTATGTGCTCACACTTCTTATAGGCAAATCAAAATGCCATTCTTTTACTGCATCCTTCGGTGAAAATGGAAAAGCTCTTCACATAATCTACTCGTCCGTCACCCCTAGATATTTCATACTAAGACAGACCACATCGAGCTCCTTAAGATGCTTGTGAGCATCCTCATCTGCAAGACCACGACTTAAGCTCAAAGGTTATATGCTTAGCAAAATTTAAAAAGATAATGCATAAGGGTCTTTGAGTTAAGTCTGGCTTAACCATCTCTTTTAGAGTCCTTAAATGGGCTATGGCTTCTTCAAATTCAATCCTTTATGTATCCTTATAGTTGTTCTGACTTTCCTTCGTAACCTCTGTAGCATCCTTTCAATCTCGAGGTCAAATTGTATACGTTTTTAATAAGGAGATCTCATCGCTACTATACACAAACACTAACAAACATAAAAATATCAAAAAATAAATGTAAAAACTAATTATAAACAACTAAATATATGCAAAACACCAATTAATAATAAAAAACTAAATCACTTCATTCCAAGACAACGATGTAAAATTTTTTGATGTGTGTTGATCACATCAAAAAATATAACTTAACTTTATATAACTAAATTTATAGTAGTGAAGTGTGTGTCTAAGTTTTGCAATAAACAAATCATTGTTTAGGAAAAAAAAATTTTTGGGGGGAGGGTGGGGGGGGGGTCGA
>JANZLX010000008.1:18772689-18794135 GCA_025531955.1 Erythroxylum orinocense
GCTAAATGAAAGGGTTTTCGAAAAATTTCATGTTCATGAAAGACAAGATTTCAAAATGTGCCATAAGTTTTTGTATACGAATTTTGTGAATGGACTTTGAGTGATATGGGAATGATTTCGAAATTGTTCCAAGAATTTTTGTATTATGTGACTTATGGATGATTTGAGAAATGACTTGATGCTTGACATAGAAATGTGTTTGATGAATTGTGAAATGTTGATAGGAAGGCATATGAAACGTGTCATGTGCATGACAAACAAGTTTTTGAAATGTGTCTTTGGGCAATCAGTTTTCAAGTTGTGAAATGCATGTTATGTGAGTTTGGTTAGGTCCCTTAAGTATATCAAGTGCACTTGTCAAAAGGCATCTCCCGCCTGCCCGCTCGTGGCATGGAGCTCCTTCAAAAACTCCCCTAAGTTCACGACTACACAAGACCGCTATGCGGAAATGTGTGGTACGTTTTGTTTTTGGACTAAAACCCAAACCTTTATGATATGTTTATGTGTTTTCTGGTGTTGATAAGTTTGATGGTTGTTTGACTTGTGTGAAGTGTGAATTTGCTTGACAAGTTGACAAATTTGAAAAAAATGAATGTCTTATAGATTTCAATGAGGTTTTGCTATAATCATGAAAGTTTCAAATGGTTTTTGCTTATTATCGTTTATAAACTTGTTACTCACGAGCGATAAGCTCACCCCCCTTCTCATTCCCATCTCCAGGTGATGAGAAAGAAATCGGATGAAAGAAAGTCAAGGCAATTGTTTGTTTATGCATATGTTGTATTGTTAAGTTGGATTGATGTAAATAAGACTTTAAACACATGTTGATACTTATGGGATTTTGTAACTTGTGTTGTATATGGGATTTTGATATTGATGATGTAATGTGGCTTGGAATGTCATTAAAATTTTGTAAACTCTTAATTGATGATTTAAAGGAAATATGGATTTGTGTATGGTTTTGAAATGCGAATTTTTGTATGGTAGAGTTGAAATTAGAGGTATTTGAAGAAGTCATCCATTTGATGGGATGAACTTTAAATATAAACTATTGTTTTAAAAATAAGTAAGATAATATGGAAAGGAAAGATAGGAATGTTATAAAGCATAAGGTGTTGTTGAATATGAAGGGTCAAACGGATTGAGGTTGAGAGTTGAAAAATTCCAATTGGAAATTGAATGGTTATGTTCATGATAATCCAAGTTTGTCTAGTGCAAAATTCCAAAGTTTTTCATAAGGGAAAATTGTATGTTCTGACTTCCAATAAAAAACTGTATCGATCTAGGTAGAATTAGCCAAAGTTGCCTCCATGAAAGTTGTAGTTCATCTTTTTATCTTTCCATTGATACAAAGTATGACATTTTTGGACAAAGGAGTGAAAAGTTATAAGGTTTGGAAGTTCTGATGTTGTTTAGGGTGACATTGATCAGACAGTCACTTTGTCGTAGATTTTTGACCCCTTTAAAGACCTAAATTGTTGTTAAGTCCTGCATGGAAGTTATAGAGCGTTCTTTTACCTTTCCATTGATACCAAGTTTGTAAAATTTGGAGTTCTGAATAAAAAGTTATGAATGTTTGAAGTTCGGAAATCGGATGGCAAGATTTTGCGGCCAGCTGGCCCTCACGAGGGTAAGCGCTAGGCAATCGCACGGCCACATCGCGACCGATTTTTTATTTTCTCTCCGATTCTGACCTCCCTCCATTCGTTGGCCTATAACTTTTCCGTCCGACCTCCGATTGATTCGATTTTGGAAGCGTTGGTTTTATAAGACATTCCTCTACCTCTCCATAAAAATTTATAGGCTTTTTTTTATAAATTTTAAAAAGATGGATTGAATCAAAGTGAGAGGATCATTTATAAGAGTATAAGTCGGATATTTTTCGAAACATGTTTCAATATTTTGGTGATATCTTGATATATAGAGCTCCGATTGCGTTGATTTTTGCTTCAAATTAAATTAGAGACACGGAGCTATAACTCATATGAAGGAATCAATTTTCAATGTGGGCACTAAGACTTTCAATTTCTGAAGTGAAGTTGGGTGTAGTGTTTAGTCTAGCCCGATAGTTAGGGCACTAAGACTTTCAATTTCTAGCCCGACAGTGTTTTGGCCACAACTTCTTTATTTATGAACCAAATTGAGCATTTTTTGTGGCGTTAGAATCGGAAGACAAAGGGGGAAAATATTTCGATCTGTAGAGATCCGAATGAGGTGATTCTTGCTTCTAAACAAACTAGAGACTAAGAGCTACTATTTTGCAGAAGTCAATTATGATTTAGTGATTTCTTTGTGTGGGCTCGCTTTGTGACTTGAGATGTTATGAGAAATTTGATGAACCGATGATTGGCTTATAAGGGTTAGATGAATTAACCCTATAGGGTAAGACGTACATGTTTCATGTTTCCGAAAAGTAGGGAAAAAATTTACTATGAGAAATGACGAAGATAACGTTTCATGATTTCGCAAGCGTTGGATTCCGGACTCACACGTGACCCAACAATGGAAGTATGCAACCAGAATGGTAGATATGCTTACAAGGCGTTTCTCTTGCCTCAGTTGATAATTCAAAAGTCTCTTTACACACCGCGCAATGAGATTCAGTCGATTTGTGCCGCTTGCTTATGAGAATCAGCTAGGCTGAGAGTGATTTCATGCATTGGGAGGAGGAAGGATTGATGGATGATATTTTCTCTTGTTGAAATGACGTAGTCTCAGTTTTATAAATGAAACGAGATCGTTTTAATGACCAGACTTACTTCAGTTAATTACACTGATGTGTTTGATTAATGAGAGTCCCTTGACAGATGGCAGTGCCACGTCAGCAAAGATAACAGTGAGATTAACATCAAGCTAGAATAGAAAAAAATTGAAAGTTTCAACATTTTATTGTTACTTTTTAAAATTCAACACTATAATTGAAAAATTAACAAAGTTGGGGCTTTTTTAGTAATTAACTCATAAGATTATTTTAGGGTTAGAATAAGGCTTATTTATTTCATATTAAAGTAATTCACAGATGGACAAAGTCATCTTTGAAATAATGCATTTTAAGACTCAATTTTCAAACAAAATAGAAAAAAATTTTAACCTAAAATTAATTTTAAAATTTAAATTAATTATTTTTAATTTGACAAAGATAAATAATTAAATTGATTCCTAATTTTAAATTTTATAAAATTATTTTCTAGGATTATAATTAATTATTTTTCAATTAGAATGGAATTAGTTAGTTAAAATTTTGTAAAATTAAGAAAATTGTTTTCTAAAGTAATTAAAAATGTGTTTGTTAATTAAATTTATTTATTTCAATTTGATTGAGATAAATTAAATATATTATTTTATTTATTTAGATAATAGTTATTCTATTCCATTTAGAAAATGTTTTTTTAATTGAATAAAATTGCATTAACTTTAGTAAAACTATTACAACATTATAATGAACTCACCTAAAAAGAGTTAATTACTTATTTATACAACTTACAACAACAAGAAAGTACTTATAAGTTCCATCTTTGCTTCATCCCTATAGACAAATCGTTGTGTACTAATTTGGAAATGGCAAGTGCTCTAATTTCGTTGATGATGTCCTCGACCAAATGTTGTTTGCTTACTTGATCCTTATAAAATTGTCTATGTCTTTCTCTTCATAAGTTATAGAAGGTAATAGTGAAAGTTGATTTGTATAGGATCCCATCTTTCTGGTGTTGTTTGGAAGCATTTATAATCCAGCTCAACATTGCATTTCATTTATATGTGTTGTGGTAGTTTTGTAGCTGAAGCAACATTTGACTCTATACAGATTTTGAATATTCACATTAGAAGTATAGATGGTTTTTGTCCTCTATTACTTGTTTACACAACATTCATATAGGATTGTAACTCCCATACCATCAATTTTTTGTGCTAAGACAGTCTTTGACAGGTAACTAAGCAATCATTGATGCTTTAGGGCTTAAGTTGTTCTTCCATAAGAGTTTGAACCATGACACATCTTCCCTTTCAACTTGGAGTATTCGATAGCAAGATTTGTTAGTGAATGAGCCACTAGGATTGCTTTCCAAATGATTTTGTCCTCTATGAAGCTTTGTTTGATTTGGGGCAAGTATTGCATAAGTTGACTGAAGCCTTGAAAATTGCCTAACCATCTTCCTTCTTGTATGTGTAAAGAGGCTCATGCATTAAGAGGAATTCTATTTCATAGAAATGCAGGTTCTTCCCTTTGAATTAATGGACTAACATTTGTCCAATTGTCTAGCCACAACTGAATATTGTTCCCCGTCCCCAATCTATGGAAAATTCATAGATAGATAAGCTCTCTCAATTATAGCATATGAGTAAAAATCCAAAAATACTCCCTAGTTTTTGCCAGTTGCTAGAAGCATAGATTTCAAAGGTAGTCATTTAATCCATATAGTGTTTCTATCAACAAAAAGCCTCCATATTTTTTTACACAACAATACCTTTTGTATGAGTGTGGTAGAAATTATTCCCAATCCCCCATGTCTTTTCAAAATTATTACTTCACTTCACTTAACTTTCGCCTTTTTAGCATTGTCAATTAAGCTTGACCATAAAAATGCCTTGATTGTTAGATCCAATTCCATGATAACTCTGTTAGATAATATCAAATGAGGAATCTAGTAGAGATGTAAGTTGCTATGTTTATTTAGAAAAATGTTACTTTGTTTATTTAAATAATAAGTTTTGTGATTTCTTAGAAAATATACTTTTTTATTAAATTTGAAAAGTGTTTTTCATTTATTATTAAGAAATTTAAGCTTTCCTTAATATTTTTAAAATAGTCTTCTAATTTTAAGGAAATATTTTATAATTAATTAATAAATTAATATCTAAATAAACAATGTAAAGTACTTTCTTAATTAAATTCAGAATTTTTTATTTAATTTTGAAATTAGTTTCCTTTCACATTAGAAAATAATTTTCTAATTAAGAAAAAGTTATTTCTAATTAGATTATAAATAGTTTAGTTATTTCTAATTATATTATAAATAATTTTCTAATTGAATTAGAATGTCTTATTTACAATTTTTTGGTAATTCAATAATTTTTATAAAATAAATTAAAGTTATATACAAGTCAAGTCAAGAGATTTCCAAGATGCAAATCTCTTTTCAAAACCAAAAGGAATAACCTTACATGAAGGCATGAGGAACCCTACAAAATCGTTCCTTATGACCACAAAAACCACAACATCGAGCATATACATATCTACCAAACCAAAAGGCCCTATAAAAAATGATCATCCTACTATAAGCACAACCAATTCCAGATAACAAACTAGAGCAGAAACATATACTAGTCTATCCTACCTCTAAAACAGAAAACCTATAACTTCAAACCGACACATAATAAGAAGAAGAAAGTTCTCTCAGTTTTTCTAATTCTCTGACTAGTGCGTGATCTTCATTGCTTAGGGTACCGATGTTGATGAAGATGAGCTCGTACCCCTTGCTACTAGCTTCCATCTAGTCCCTTATCTCTCTGTCGTATGTTTGCTTAATACACCCAACCCTTTGTAAACAACCAACTATAGGAGTATGGGACCTCCTACAGTTAGGAGGTGGGGCTAGCATAACTGACCATCTTTCTTTTTTCTGCTACGATGGAGAGACCATGTCTGAAGGTGTTTCCCCCTATAGCTTGCAATAACATGGTTAAAGCTTTTGGAGGTTGAAGCATTCCCTAGAACTGAAGTCTCCCTTGCTGTATATACCGAAGAGGGATTAGGTTACCCTCTACTTTCCTGAACCTGAAATCAAAAACCTGCAGACGTTACATTATAAAAAATAAAACACTCCAACAATTACCTTCTTTCTGTGTTTAAGATGAGCTATTCCATAACTTGAAAGATCACCCTAGTGTTGATGCTCCCAACTTCCAAGACTTCATCTTTGAAGTTACGAAGGTTTCTTTCATTCCAAAGGTTGTACACAGTAACAAAAAGTAGGATGATAACAATATTGATGTCATAGTTTTTTAAATTAGGTGGCTAGTGGAACCAATTTAGAAAGGAATGAAGGTTTGTTAGATTAGGAAGGTATATTTGAAAGTGGTTAAGATAATATAATCATAATGTTTTAAAGAAGGAACATTCAAAGAATAGGTGATCAATAGTTTCATTGTCCGAGGCACACAAAGAGCAATGGTTTGGGGTGTGAAGGTAAATGAGTTTCTCCCTTGCTTTCAATTTATTAAGAAAGGCTAACCACTGTATGAAGGAATATCTACGATTGATTCTTTTATGCCATACTAGTTTACGCCATGGAACACTCTGGTTAGGGGGTCTCATGGATTTGTAGACTGAAGCATTTGTATACATTTTTTTAAAAACTTGCTAGCATTCCAAACTATCAGGTTGCGAACAATCTGGTTGATACTATAGAGGCTCTAGAGTTTTAATGGTCCCGACGGTTACCTCTTACCAACACCACTCATTATTTCTGATTGCTTTCGAAACTCTTGCAGAAATAGGTAGCTCCGATCCATTGATCACTCTAGGCATTGAGAAATCCTTTAAGATACTTCTAGGATGCCAAGGATCCTGCCAAAAGAAAGTAGAATTCCCATTTTCTATCTTAAATTTGAATTGGTTCCCTATTTGATCCCTAACATATAAAATCTTTCTCCAACTCAATGAACTATAGTTGGAAGGTTGGGCACTTCAAAAATTTTTCCTTCTCAAAATTATAATGTGTACCCACTTAACACACAGAGCTTCCCTATCATTAAACAAAATCTAGTTCTTTTCCCTATCATCACATTATTCTAAGTAGACAGATGCTTAATACCTAATTCACCCTCTCTTTTGGGTCTACAAAGGTCACTCCATTTAACCTTCGTATGAGCTTTTGTCACCACATTCCCTGATCATAAGAAATTCCTAAGTTTTGTCTTTATATCCTTAATAATGGAAGAAGGGAGGATGAAGTGAGTAAACTAATACACCTGAACCGTTGAGAGAACAGAGATAACCAATTAAAGTCTACCAGCATAGGAGAGATTTTTATAGGTTCATTTGTTAACTCTAGCATCAATTTTATCCAACAAGGGTAAACAGTCCCTCCTCGACAGACGACTTGTTAGGAGAGGTGTCCCTAAGTATTGAATGGGAAGTTGACCTCTATTAAGACAGAACATCAAAAGATCATCAGCAAACAAGAGATGGGTAGGTTTAAGAGCTTTACACCTCTAGTAGTATTTGAAAGAAGGACTATTAGCTATACAACTATTCAGGCTTCTTGAGAGTACCTTCATACAGATAATAAAGAGATATAGGATCCCCTTGTCTTAAGCTTGACTTCCCTCTAAAAAATTTTGAGGGAGACCCGTTGATCAAGATAGAATAAGAAGGTGAGGTTATACACTCTTCAATCCATTTAATTAACTTAAGAGGAAGACCTATAGCTTCTAGCACACTTGGGAGGACTTCCCATTGAACCGAGTCATAGGCTTTTTGTAAATCCACTTTGAAAGCAAATGTCCTATGGTTATTAGAAAGGTGGTAATTCTTGAAAATTCTTGAGCCAACAAGATATTATCCCCTATACGACAGTTCTTAATGAAGGCACTTTTAAGAGTATAAAAGGAAGAGAAAAACACTAAAAGGTGGCTGAAAAACATGAAAAGAAGCCAATCTTCTTAATGTTATGCCTATAATCAGACTTGATGAGAACCTACAACCTATTGAAGATGTTGTAACAGTTAGCTATGCGTAGAAGCCCAATACAAGTAAGAAAAAAGTGTGAAAATATACTAGCAGAGTCTTCAGGACTGGAGACTACAAAGAGTTAATTGAAAACAATGTTGATGTAGCTAATCTAGAAAAGGTACATCCAAGTGTCAGTGAAGTCATCTTACAAGAAAACTAACAATCAAGAACATCCCAATAAGCAAACCAAAATGTTGAAGAAACTAATCCAATGGAGATTCCCTAAAAAGAAAATGAAATTATTTCACAGTAAAATCAACAATCAAACACCCCTTAAGAAACAATACATATGAATGAACTAAGCACTTCTATAAATAAACAAAAAAGCCTTGAAGGTTCACGATTCTAACATAACTAATTATACTTGGAAAGCTGCTAATAAATTTGCATATATAGGGGAACTTTTAGAAACTACAGAATAATAAGCTGCCACCAAGAGTGATTTTAAACTAGTGTGCAGCAGAAGGTCTAGCAGGAAGAAAGGAAAAAAAAATCCCCTTAAGGGACTTTTACATATGATTATCCTAACATGGAATATTAAAGGGGTTAATATCTCTCATAAAAAGTTAATAATAAGAGAGCAAATTTTCAAGAATAAAGCAAGCATTGCTGGTATATGGAAAAAAACAATGAAACAATAGAATTACAACATATAGAAACTACTTCCTGCACAATAGCAATAAGTTAGCAACCATACACAACATCCCAGTGGTAAAATTATGGTATATTACAATACCAATGTGGTCCAAGCCTATGCGGAATTTACCTCAGATCAACTTATGCATATGAAGGTGGAAGATAAGATGATTGTTGGGGAATTTAATGTAATCACTAATGTGAATGAATCTATTGGAGAAAGAGTTGTAGGCATTCTGTGTCCTGATTTTAGAGTTTGTTTGGAAGATATTTAAGCTTGGGACACTCCATCAGGGAGCTGCTTCTTTAACTAGAAAAATAACCAAGCTGATGGTTCCTTCATTCGAAAGAAGCTTAACAGATGTTTGGGGAATCAACACTAGTTTCAAACATTCCCATCCGGCTATATATTATTTAATAACAACAAGCTTTTTAACCATTCAATGATGATTACAAAAACATCTTCAGAAGACCCTAAAAGCCATTCAGGTTTATTAATTTGCTGACTGATATTGCAGGCTTCCAAGAAGCCCTATGGAATGGCACGTTTCCAATTATTAATAATTATTTATCAATATTAAAAAATTAATCAATTTTTATATATTTAAAAATGTGAATATAAAAATATAAAAATTAATTGTCTTATTATTAGATTACTATAAAATAAATAAAATTTGATGAAATATTTAAATTACTATTATGTAAAACTAATCAACATATTATTAATTATTAATATAATATAATAATTTTTCATTAATTAATAATATTAAATATTATAATATTTAATAAATGTAAATATGATAAATTAATATAACAATGATTTTATTTATTAATAAAAATCAACCAAATTATTGCTAACTTATAACATAAGCTATAAATAAGATAAGAAATTAATTAAATTATAGATTAATACTATAACATGGTTAAAAAAATTAACAATAGACTTAATTTATTATAGTGTGAAACTAATTAATATATCATTAATTACACATAAAGTAAAATAAAAACATATTAAATATTTTTATAATTTTTTGATAATTAAAAATAAATATGAAAAATTACAAAATGAGAAGATATTATAAAATTTTATTTATTAATAAAATAGTAAAAATAAATTTATTATTACATTATTAGTTTTAGTATATAATAAATAAAATTTTAATGAAATAATTACTTTATAATCATATTAAATTAATCGATATATTACTAAGAATTAACGAATATAATTTAATTTTTAAATTGAAATATTATTATTTTTTAATATAAGTAATAATAAGTAAATATTATAAATTAATATATTTGACATATATTACTGTAGTATTTTGCTAATTCTCGCAAATTATCTCCTCGTATGTGGTTCTCCACGTGTAGAAAGTTTCGTCATATATGCGTTTTATTAGCATTTTTAGTAAAAAAAAGTTGCAGAGAGTCTGACAGAATTTTGGGTAAGCATGAGGACCTTTTATAAGAAGTTGGTGAAAATTTTATCCTTTTTTCGAATGTGTAAATAGCATTTAAATTCTTTATTTTGTCAAGGTTAACAATATCAATAAAAACTATAAAAATATTAATTAAATAGTCAAAGTTGTAGTTTGTTACAAATATATTATTAATTTTTTTATAATTCAGAAGAATTTATAAAAACACATACAAATAGAGTTCACTCAACCAGAGAAGACATAAACAGCTATATCATAAGAAGCTATCCCACTATCCTATCCGTAGCGTGTGAAATTCAAATGATTTCCTTGTTTCTTCTTCATTTTTTATGTTTAACTTAAATTTGTTAATGTCTTATTTCAAAGAATTGCTATTGTTTTTATTCATAAAATTTTCATGATATGTTTATTGATTAATTAATAAAGAATTGTAAATTGTGTTAATATTGAGAATGAACACATCTATCGGGGGCCTTAAGCTCTGATCATATTGTATTCATTAGATGAATTACTCTCAATATTGGTGCATGATACTGATCAAGGTGTGACAAATTAAAATAATTATGCACATGCTTTTCTTGTTTATTCAATTGTATGCTTATAAATCTTTTTTCTTCTATTTAGTGCCACTAATGTGTTATATATTGGTTAAACCTTGTGTTTGATGTTTCTAGGACAAATCTTCAAAATGTTTTTTAAAATTATAAAGATTTGCTACATTTACCTATACCACCGCCAGGGTGGGCCGAGGAGTTGAGTTCAGACTTCAGAGGGTGGAATAGGGGTAATATAGTCAATTAATTTTGATGGATGCCAGTAATAGCTAAGCCAAGGCGAAGCACAGGTATGTATTGGATTGGAGACAGTGGCAGAGTCATCATAGTGGGGTCACCAAAACGACGGGTTGCATCGTCAACGAACTGTTAACTGCATAATTAGGATGTCACTTTCAAGTGCC
The DNA here is from genome assembly GCA_025531955.1 of Erythroxylum orinocense. Classification (NCBI taxonomy): domain Eukaryota; kingdom Viridiplantae; phylum Streptophyta; class Magnoliopsida; order Malpighiales; family Erythroxylaceae; genus Erythroxylum; species Erythroxylum orinocense. The sequence goes on from JANZLX010000008.1 coordinate 18,783,455, forward strand.
ACGTCTCAAGAGTAAGTTAACCGGACCCGAGTTAAAACCTGAGGAAGTCATCATTTTTTGTCACATCTCAGTCTTTTTAAAACTTTTAGGTACTGAACTTCTCTTTCTGTCGTTTTCCGTGATGCAGCTTTTAATGAATATGGATGACTGATGACCGACACGTGCAAGTCTAGTTTCCGCTTATCTCCATGAAATCCAACGGCGCCCGTAAGAAGATTCCCTTTTCAAATTTGGTATTCTTTCGCTGTTGCCAATTCCCTTTACTTCACTTGATCTCAAAGCTTGTCATGTAACTCATGAAATTGTAAAATTACTCAAAGTTACAGTCATGTTGTGTGAAAAATCAAATTAAACCTTCTTGTCTATATGATTCGTCGTCACTATATGTCAAAATTTAGTGTTCATTCAATTTTCAACGGAAAATAGAGTTGAGTTAAAGGTAGAAGCAATGCGATATGAATCAAGTCAGATTTCAATTTCTAAAACACAGGGTGGTAGCGTAAGAAAAAACCAAAAGAGGATGTAGTGGGCCTTGGGCTTTGAATCAAAAGGAGTAATATCATAGCCTTTTATTGAAATGAAATGTCACACAGATCCACGTTCTAGCGGATAAGGAATCAGTGACATTATCGCAGCATTTGGTTGATTTCACTATTGCTAGAGACAAATGATAGGAAAACAAAAATTTACTCTCCCCCTTTTTAAAAAAAATTCGTCATCAAAATTCTTATCTGATTGATTAGGAGTGCAGGATGTTCTTTCATTTCTCATTTAAATTCATCGCTCTAATATTTTCTTTCAATGATTGTAGTCAATAGGCTCACTCGATCTTTCAATCCCTTATTTGGTCATTCACTTTCTTATCATTATGTTTCAGATCACTCACAACTTTTCCACTTCCTGTATCGATAAAACTAATATCAATATTTCCTTAATGTACTCAAGTATATCACATTTTGAGCTAAGACATCCTTTATCAGTGGCACTAACTTATAATAATTTCATACATATCAATTCATATTGGGCTTAGAGAATCCTTTTTCCTAACCTGAGCACACCTTGAACTCTAGGTAAACACACCTTGCCAAGGAGATAATACCCTTAGAGACAATTCATCTTTCACTTAATAATTCACATCACTTTTGTGTCAATTCATTTAACTCTTATGTCTATTTCATTGTATTTCACTTAATAAAATTAATTAATTTTTATTAAAATTAATTAATTAATTTTAATTTAATAATTATCAATAAATATAATTAAATTTAAAATATCTTCAAATGTATAAATTTGAAATAAATTTGATTTAATAATTAAAATATATTTAAAATAAATATTAAATATTAAATTATTTATCTTAATAAAATAAAAAATTTATTGATAATTTATTAATAAATATTAGATAAGAAATTAAAATAAATTTAATTAATTACATAATTTATTTTTAAGTTTTATCTAATATGTATTTATCAATGGTAAAAAAGTATAATTATATTAGAATTAAAAACTAAACATATTTTTTATTTGAAAGAAAATGATAAAATGAAAAATAAAAAGTACAATAAAAAATAAAAGTGAACCTAAACTGCCCTAAAGAAATCTACTAATCAAAGGGCTTATGGCCTTTAGATGGGGCTTTTATAACTAGGGGTAAAAGACTTCTTATGCTTAAGACTATGGTTTTAAGATTTGGTGAATGCTAATAAAGGATTCTCTTAAACATTAGATTTTTAGTCTTAAGATTTGGTCTTCAAATTGAGGAATTAAAGGTTCAAAACATTCATTTCTTCTCATTTCTATCATACACATAAAAGGTCACATATGACATTATAATTCAGAATCCACATATACATTACACAACAATTTAGAGTTTAATCTTAGTACAACAATGTGTAACATGAGATGAGATGCTAATGCAAAAGACTAACTAGACTCCGCAGATTCAACTGATCAGACTTTGAGTCATTTCTGTCCCCAAAATGTAAGTGCTAAACTTCTACTAGATCGCTTTAGTAGCTAAAACTCTCTTGAACTTGAAACAAAACAACGTTGCAATTTTGATGAGTTTGCGAACTCTATGAGTGAACCATCATCGATGCACTCATACAAGTCAAATCACAAGGACAAGTTATATCGCAATTTATCACACTTTAATATCATATAAGCCAGTATTGTATATTACATCACATTCTCCATTGACTTCAACTGTATTTCAAAGCAATTCAAGAAATCATTTCAATTCAATCATATGATGCATGTAGGGATGCATATGCAAATGCACGTGTGTTTTTATTCTTATTTTATTTTGTTGTGACCAAGTACTTATCAATGCAATTTGTTGCCCTATACCCGTTGTGGGAATCGAGTTTATGGCTGGCCCGTACCCATTATAGATACTGAATCCATGTTATTGGAGCTTGAGGCTCTTTTTCATAATTTTAAGCTCAAGTTCTTTTCTGTACATCAGTCACTTTGATCATAACTCTTTTATCTGATCATGCATTTTAATACGATGAGATGTATAATTTCATATGCTATGCTTTTATTACCTTTCATTTCGGTGTGCTTATGCCATATAACTGACTCCTTGGACCTAAGTCCGAAATTTATCAATCAATTTACATGCATTTCATATTAAACATACAATTCACACAAAAGCATATACACGTGAGTGTATTGGGATAAGAAAGGAGAAACTTTGGAGACAAAGAAAGGTATTCTATAAATGTTCAGCTAAATAATATCAAGATTTCAAGACCTATGTGAATGATTTCTTTATCTTCTTTTCTTTCTCAATGGTGTTGGTTTTCTCGTTCTTATTGTGAACTAAATTAGTGTATGCCTAGATGAGATGATCCCTAGAATTGTGTGTATGGTTTGGTTCTTTGATTTGGTGAAAGACCTAAGTTTTATTAAGAATTATTCTTAGTTATATCTTATTTTGAATTGAAATATGCTAGCGTTTTAATTCAATTTCAATTTTCATAAATAAGGATTGAGAATTCATATACAGAAATAGGAAATAACATTAATAAAAGTTACATAGAATCCTAGAGATAAGACTACATAAATCTTTTTAAGTTAAATTTAGTTCTAATAAGGGTACTGATAGAAAGATTTAATACATTCTTTAGGGTTTTTATCATAAAGAGATTTTAATATATTAACTTAAGAATGAGATTAAATTTCTTAAGAAAGAATATAGTTGTAATTTTGAAATATCTATAGATCCAAGAAACTAGGGTTAGTCATTTAATTAAGATAAATTCAACCATAGAAAGGTTATATAGGGATTTTACATCTAGATCTTAATTATCATATAGTTGTTCTATTCTTGTTCACCGCTTTGGTTTGTTATTTCATATTAGAAATTTTAGTTTCATTAATATTTTCCTTTAATTAAATCATTTTTATTAGATTAAATAGTAGAAAGAAGGTTAGTGCTAGTACTTATAATTCTCATGGGATCAAGACTCATATTCAGTAAGTTATAGTATAATAAAGATAGGTGCTCTTGCTTTGCGATCTTTAATATAGTTTTGATTGAATATACACAAAATAATCACATTTTTAGCACTTCTAATAGGGGCCAGAATATTATGAACACTTTATTTTTATTAATTTAATTTTTTTCTTTTCTTTTTGCATTTATTTATTCTAGAAATTTCGTTCTTGATCCCATCTTTTGCTAAAATTACAGTATTAAAAAATTTGGAGTCATTGTAACCCTCCTTGAGGCATATCATCCTAGCCTTTACTTCAAAGGAGAATTATGAATGCTTCAAGAACAGCTATACTCCCTTACCATCTTGTGTTCCTTTTTTCTCAAATCTTGACTTAGGGGATCTTGACATGCCATAGTTGATCTACCAAAGCCCTATTTAGTTTCTTCCTAATGTACTACTCCCCTATCCCATGTAAATAGATTCCCTGTGAATCTTAAATCTAACACACCAATTTGATACACTACTTGATTAAACTCTTTTTCTATTCCATTTTACTTAACTTTGCTACCTTCAACCTTAGTAGGAGATAGGACACAATTTGGGTCTTCAATAAGTAGCTGAGGCTTTGTCATGTAGGAGAGAATCATCCTCACTTCATCACATTGGAATTCAAAATTGGCAGCACGCATAATTGAAATTTCTATCAAGTTAGAGGTCTCTTTTAGGTAATAATTATTCCATTGTGCTCAGGATCTGATCCTGTGTTGTTTCCCAACATTCAACTTTTCATCATACCAAACAAAAAGATTACATGAAGTCTTGCACAACGCAAAGCAAAAGATGATATTAAAATAGGTATAAGAAAAGTAGGTTTAACATTATAATTAAATATCATAACCCATAACCTCTTTCAGGAAATTTTTGAAATCTATGATGTTCTCCACTCCATCCCAGTGAGAAGGTAATTGGTGAGGTCTCTGTTTCTTTCGCTAACTTTTCTGCAGGTAAATAGGCCAGGAAAGCACATTGGTGTGCCATCTGCTTGTCTGGAAAGTGCAACCATTCAGCAGTTTTGACAGCATTTGCAGACCTTAAAGTTCACGGCTCAAAAAGGTCGCATCAGAATATGCAGAGCTTTGTGTGTAAATAACAAACTGCTTAAACTTGTGGTGATGCTCCTTTCTTAGCAGCATGGTGTTAGAAGCCTCTTAGCTTAAGTGTCTTCTAATCTTTGTTTAGGCTTGAAAGCCAACTTTTTTGTTCTCTAGTAAGTTTATTTGTCCAATGGTGAGCTATCAAGGCATGTACCCTGAGTTTCCGAAGTTTCAAGAGGATCTTGTTTGGGACTTTAAAGTTTTGTACATAATTTTTATTTCTGTATAAAATCATCTGATTTATAAAAAAAAACAGCTTTAATGATGTACACCCCCCTCTCATTATTTCTAAACTTCTATCACTCTCTCCGGTCACAATCATGAAAAGGACTTAGCGAAGGCAACAAAAAATCACATTATTGTTTACAGGGTTGTCAAATACATTATCTTCAGGTTTCAGGTTCTTGTTGTCAAAGAAAGGACGTAGGTTTAGCCTAGAAAAATTATCATAAAGCCTAACCATTGTTGTTTTCATAGTTGCCAAGTTCAAATTTATCATTTTGTTTATGGCGGCAACTATATACAAAACCCTTAAATCATTTTTTGTAAAAGCATCATAACCAAAACAATCATTAAATCAATAATCTATGAATTATTATATTTTCAAAATCCTAGGCTCTAATACCGCATGTAATTTTTTTTCTGTTCTTGATTATTCAAATATTAAAGATATAAATTATACATAAATCATGAATCATACGTAAATTATTATTGCTCATTCAAATCTTGAATATAATAATAATCACATAGATAAAGCGAATAAATCATTTACTTTGAGCGAAATTCGTCATGATATAGAGAGAAAATTTTTATCAATTACGAACTAATTTTTCTTTCATAACCTTCCTTTTGTACAATAGCTTGATGATAGTTCAATACACAACACTACGTTTTGTATTTTTTTTTGTCTGTATTTTTTTAGAGTAGAGAGAGGATTAGCTTATGTACAATTTTTTATTGACGTTAAAACTCGTACATTCATCAACTAGTAAATTAATGGTTAAGATTTAATAGACTATTAAACTAAGAAAACCCTAAACTAAGTTTAATGAGAGTTCATAGAATATTTGGGCCACAACATTAGGGCATATTTATGATATAATTGCCTTTTCTAGAAACCTAAAGCCATTTTCTGGCTTGGAAAACACAATTTTCTTGCTCTTTCTTAACTTGTAAGACATCCCGAAACCTTTTATCTTTCTTATTTCCTTTTCTTTATGTCTGTGATCGTAGTCATTACAAGCATCGTTTCTCTTCAATTTTTGGTGACGTTTTTGTCAATGGTGTCGACAACAGTGAGAGGAAAAACGATTTGTACTTTGTGGGCAACGCACGACTGTAGAAACAATAAGAAACTGGAACACAGGAGCGTAAATCATGTGGGACTTCTAGCGAGGCGCGTAAAGTAAGTAATTTCTTGCTTGTTAATCGGCTTTCTAGGCCGGTTTGGACTTCGGATATTCTATTTTAAGATTGTTTTCTTAATTGTTATTTTAATCCCATATTCAGTAGGTTTTTATTACCGTTCTTTTTTAAACCCAGTATAATACGTTGCTTAACTCATTTTAAACAGGTGGGCTTGGAAGGGACTAATCATCTAGTGGTTCCAAATAATTAAGAAGGCTTCATTTTAGTCAAGACCCAATTTTGGAGTTTCAAATCAAGCCTGTATAAGGGAGGTTTATGAATAGGCTAAGCCCTCCACGTAGTCCTGATGCATAAACGTGATGAATGATACGTGCTAATACATGTTATTTTTATTTGGGGCCTAGATAAGTAGGATTACAATTTTCCAAAAATTAAAAAAAAGGTTTAAGTCCAGGTTTCCAAGAAACGAAACTTAAGTTTTAGTTTTCATAAAATTAGGATAATAAAAACCATGTTCCAAAACATCTAATCTACCAAATTGGAGCTAAAATGAGCCCTTTGAAGGTTGGACGCATATAGTTCGATAAATTAGTTGCATGCTTGATTGGGAGACCAAGGAATAACATATAGGTACGAAATAAAAATGGAGAAACCGAAAGAAAAAAATGGAACTCCATCGTCATGTTAAGAATGTGAAAGCCCAAATCATTAAGTCTTAGTCAAAACCATCTCGTCTTATAGAGCACACCATATTCAAGCCTATTTGACGAAGCTCGTTTCAACTTAGAAATGCATCTTTTGTTTAGGCGGACTACTTTCAACCAAAAAGCTCATTTCTTCGAATCATTTAAATCATTAATACCATTTCTTATAAGAACTTACATCGTATTTAGGTTATTTGTGTAAAATTTATCAAGTAGTTGCAATTTAAAATCTGTACTATGTTTAATTCTACTTCATTTAAATCAATCTCTTCAAATTTATTTTATTTTAAATCCATGTCATTTGTTGACAGTCATATTCATTTCAATCTTTTATTTGGACGCCTCGTGGTGTTGATCGAAGGATTGTTTCCTTTGGATTTTATTGTTATACATAAATGTAGTCATTAATAACTACAATGTCAAGATTCACATTTTATTTAGAACATTAACTACACAATAAATAAACATACCTTTAATGTTTGACATAGAATCTTGATGCATTTTCTCCATTGTAGGCACCACAACCTATCAATGTAAACAAATCTTCTGCAAGAGAGGAAACTTATGGCAGAAGACCTTATTTTCTTAACACACTCCCACGGCTGCGTCATAACAATCTCACCACGCTTCATGTTTTATAACATGTTCTACCTTAAGAGGTAAAAAAAGAATAATTATATCATTTAAAAAATATGATGAACTATAGTTTAATGTGCTAACATATAGTTATTAGGGTACTACTATATGCCTCAAATGCAATTATTAAATTATTAATCATCTCATTATGTTTATTAAACATACATTAGGCAATTTGATTAATGGTTGTGAATATGAAATTAATGTTGTGATTCTATTAGTCCATATATTTCTAGCATTCTCACACTTGGATAATATAATCAAACCACCATGTCAATCTCCATCATCCGAAGGCAATCAAGCAATCAAATAAATCATATGCAATATCATATTGACAGGATATATTTAGTACATATGATTAGGTCCTAGAGATGTTCAAATACAACAATAACCTTCAAAACAACATGTATGTAGTATAGTAACTGAGACTACGCATTTGTCTCCTCTTGTACATGTCATTTTGTCAAACTAAATATATACATCAACATATATATGTCAACATGAACAAGAAGTGACTGTAAATATCATTATGCATGTTTCATATATATTATTCATAAGAAATACGTACAAAGTATTAATATGTTCAATACAAAGTAGCAAACTCCCACTAATCTTATCAAGCTAGGCTGCTAACAATCCTATGCAGGAGATGTGTTCTACAAACACACATATAGGTAAGCCTTTTGTAAGTGGACCTGTTAACATGCTAGCTGTAGGCATATACTCAATAATAATGAGGGATTCATCAACTTTCTCTTTAACAAAATAGTACTTTATATCAATATGTTTTTAGCGAGAAGTACATCTAGTGTGCTTAGAGAAAGCTATAGTTGTAGAGTTATCACAATGCAATTTCAGTGGACTCGAAATAGAGTCTACAATACCCTATGCTGAAATAAAATTCCGCAACCATATTGCTTGACAAGTTGCCTCATAGCACACCGTATACTCTGCCTCTATTGCAGAGGACACTGTGAGTGTCTGTTTGACACTTTTCTACGATATAGCTCCTCCAGTCATCATAAAGATGTAGCCTGAAGTGAACCTTTTATCTTCCACACGTCATGCATAATCAATGTCACAAACTCAACTATATCAAGAGTGTCAGTTCCCAAATAAGTCAACATATGATCCTTGCTACCTTGAAGATACCTCATGACTTTCGTAGCTACTTTCCAATGGCTAAGTCCAGGATCACTTAATGATCTTCCCAACACGCGTACAACAAAAGCAATATCAGGGCGTGTGCATACTTGAGCATACATCATATTGCCTACAAGTGATGTATAAGGAACAACTTTACTTTCATCTCTCTCTTTATCATTTTGTGGACATTGGGCCTTTGAGAATTTGTCTCCCTTCACTATTAGTGCTTTTCAAGGAGAACAAGAATGCATATTGAATCTTTTCAAGATCTGATCAAAGAATCCCATTAGCTCTATTTTGGAGAATCTAGATTCCAAGTACAGAAGAGGCCTCACTAAGATCTTTCATATCAAAATGGATAAATAATAGTTGTTTTGTCTTAAATAATAGATCAGTATCATTAAAAGTAAGTAGAATGTCATCAGATCAAAAAAATGAAACTGCTACCACTGAACTTCACATATATACATTGATCAACTACATTCTCCTTGAAGCCATTTGCGTTGACAACCATATCAAACTTGAGATACCACTGCTTTGATGCTTATTTTAACCTATAGATAGACGTCTTAAACTTGCAAACCATGTGTTCTTTACTAGTCATCTCGAAACCAACTGGTTGAGTCATATAAATGTCTTCATACAGATCTTCATTCAAGAAAGTGGTCCTCACATCTATTGGATTGAGTTCCAAATCAAAACCAGAAACTATAGCCATAATGATTCATAGTGGATCTGTAACATCCCATCACTGATGGGAAGGGTAAAATAGTAATTTGGGAAGGGTTATGAGTGTGTATACGTATCTCGGCATGTTCATGCATAATATGGCCTTTATATATATGTGAATGGAAATTTTTGCATATGCACACGATTATATATGCATTTATAACATTTCCCGGCATATGTGTCTATATATGTGATCTTTGTGAAAGATTATGATGTTTGTGCTTGAAAAGTTAATTGGAGTGAAATTTTGTGAGTTTTACATTTTTTCCGGAATTTTTCGGGAAAAATTTTCGGACCGAAAAAATTGCCAAAGGGCGGACTCATGGGATTTTCGGTACTGGAAATGACTGTCCAATGGCAATGAAAAATTAGATACATGATTTTAGGATTTATTACTTTGAGCCATTAGAATTTAAAGAGAAAATGGAGTAGAAATTGAATTGTTATTGGAAAGGAAATAAAAAAGGGCTTAAAAACAAGACAAGTGGCAAGTGACACATGTCACTTGCCTAGGTGGGTTTTAGACTTAATGGTTATATAATTAACCTAATGTTGGTAGAGGTTCCACGACACTTCAAATTGAGAAAGAGTAAAAAGGTGATTTTAGGTGCTTTCTTCCTTCTCATCCGTAGGTGTTTCTTTCTTCTTCTTTCGTTGGTTCTTCATCCATCATACAAAAAGCTCTCCCTTATTACTTGCTTGCTCCTCCTTTATTCACACATAAATCCAACTTAAGCCTGATGATGATTATTGTTGTGAGTGGTGGTCGTATGTGGTGTTGAGAGGTAGAGAAATTGTAGTAGTTGAAGAATTGAAGATTTGAAGCTTGTTTAAGTGAGAATTAAGTTTTATGTTTTTAAATTGGTAGTTAGATGCATTAATTGTGATTTATTGTGCATTAATTTCATAAAGCTTGTGGTTTGATTGTTTGGGTATAAGTTCATGTTTGTGTGTGGATGAATGATTTAACATGTTTTGGATTGATTTTGGATTGGTTTAAGTGTTTTGGATTGGTTTTTATGATGTTAGATGAGTGGTAATTAAAGGAAGAAAATTGTGTGGGTGTGCTGCCATTTTTGTGGGTACTTATTCAAGTGAATGGCTTGATGAAATTGTGGCTGATTTCTTGGCTAAATCGAATGCTAATTGGAGTAGAAATGGTATTGGGATGATAGGAGTAGAGTTAGGTGTAAAAGTTAGAAAATGGAAAGTGAGTATGTTTCAATGTTTGGGTCATAACTTTTTATATAGTTATGGTATTAAGATGAGGTTTAGCTTAAATTAAACTTGAGAAGTTTAGCTAGAATTCTTATGAAGGAAGTGCTGTCCAATTGTGGCTTGAAGGGGTTCGAATTTTGCCTTGAAAGTGAGTTATGTGTGCAGCATGAACAGTAATACAAAATATGAGACCTGAAACTTTAATGAATTTTTCTAGGTTGATCTAGGTTGAATTTGCTCAATTGGTCTTAATGAAAGTTGAAGATTTTCTTGTTAGCTT
>JANZLX010000008.1:18851425-18861680 GCA_025531955.1 Erythroxylum orinocense
CATGCATCATCGTCACAACCAAGAGGCAGCTCCAACCTTGTTATGATTTCTTCTTTATATACGACACAAGTGGCTCTAATACCACTGTAAGAAAATCCCGGTGTGTGCATCACATGCACACGGTATGGAAAAACAAAAATTTTTGTTCCTGGATCTTCCCGAAAGCCAGGATCCATGTGTCGATATAACAATGTCAAACCATAAGGACCAATAGAGACCATCTCTAACGGTATCCACGCAGAGGTCGGAGAACCTAACCAGGGCACACTATGGAACAATTGTATGTGAATCCTTGAATCATTATAAGCATAAAGATGAATTGATGATGTCTTTAAGGGTTCAAATAGATTAAGAATGAAAAAAAATTATAACCCTTTCAAGTATTAAGCACGCTCAAGTTTCACGATTTTAAGCATGAGAGTTGGGTTTCGGGAATGGGATCCAACAATATCACTGATATATTAATTCAAGATAGAAACGTATAAATGAATTGCAATAAATCAATCAATTAAATTACATTAAATAAAAGATTAAATCACAATATCCATCTGAACTTAGGGGTTCATCATACCAAGACACTAAACAAACTTAGTTCCTAAACATAGAAAACAAAACAAACATAAAATTCAGAAGCATAATTAAAAAGAAAAGAATCGATGATATATATATCCCATTTTCTCTAATGTAATCTCCTTAAAAATTTGATGAAAGGTTGCTCTTTATTGAATCTCTTGAAGCAACCTTCATGTTTTCCTTGTCCTAGGTTCATAATTATGTTTCCAACTCTAAATTGTGTACCTAACTCTAATTATAATTGCCTATCCCTTGCCTCCTCTTCATAATTAGCTTTTATATTATGGAATTAGGGGTCATGTTAGTGACCATGTATCTTAAGAAAACCTCAAAATCGCAACTTTACACATTTTTAGGAGTTTACACGGGCATGAGACACGGTTGTTTATGTTACTTACATAGGCGTGTATTTTGATGCAAGCAAAAACAACATCTTTGAAGCTTTACACATTCATAGTTACTTATATAGTCCTTTACATGACCATGTATGATACCCTCACAGTTTTGTTCATCTTCAAAATAGCTCTAATTCTTTATTTTATGCCCCAATTTCACTCAAATTCTTCTTTTTTGATCTATGAAGGCCATTTAAACCTAAAAATATTCTAGAACAAAATAAGCACCAAAAATAGTGAAGAACTCTCAAATAACAAGCAAAACAAACTAAATATGGGCATAAAATATAGTACATTAGATGTTTATCAAATATCCTCATACTTAAGCTTTTACAAGTCCGTAAGCAAATCATAAACCAAACCATCAAACTTAAAAACATCCATCCCTTATTAACCTTTACTTGTCCATCCAAACCCTATATCATCATATCAAATTAACATACAATTAGAATCAAGTTATGCTAGAACCAAATTTCACAAGTCAATATGACTAGCATTCACATTGATAATCTTTTTGAGAGAAAAAGCACAAAATTTCACACTCTCACAAAGGATTCATTTAATGCACTCAAATATTTAGGATGGAAAATGTAACAAATACACAAAATATTATATAAGAGGATTCTTAATCAAAAGCTTCCAATAAAACCACATATCCACCATTTATAAGTAACCTATAACTAAAAACCATAAGGTCTTTTAAATAGGATGTAATGAGGCTTAGGTAAAGATATGGAAGGGATAATTAAAAAGGGTAATAATATTGAAGGAAATTTATATAAACAACATTAAATAAAACTTAGTTCTTTAAAACATAGGTCCTTAAAACAAAAAGTTCATTGGTAAAACGATAATTCTTCTCACTCTCCGACAAATATCACAACTTTTTTCTTTTTCTCTTTTTTTAATTTTTTCTTTTATATGCTCGCAACACATAATTTTCAATTTTTGAACTTCTTTGAGCAATTTTGGAGAGAATATAAAATTATAAAAATGAAGAACTCGAGAACAAACAAGTTAATAATCACTATGTACCAATGATAATAGAAATATCAAGCCTTTTATTTCAAATTCTTTAAGATAACCAAAGTTTCAAGCAATCATCAAAATGCAAATTCCTTTAGGGTTCAAAAATAACTAAAATTTTTTCAAGAAAAATAAAGTAAAGGCTATCAATGTTGTTATAATCAATCAACAAAAAGACTATGTATCAAAAGTGGTTAATCATAAAGGATAAAAATAGGGTGGATAATAATCAAAGAAAGTAGGCTACAACAAAAGGTTAAATCTAAATGCCTTTATCATTTTAATACCTCTAGTTTAAAAAAGAGGTTTCAACATGAATAATAAAAAAAAGGCTTATAATCATCCAACTATGCATGATAAGACACAACAAAGAATAAAAGAAAATAAAATAATTATATGGTCCTTTACACAGCCATGAATAATACTTACACAAGTATGTATGTCTCCAAAATAGCTTTAATTATTCCACTTTATGCCTCAATTTCACCCAAATTCTTGTCCTTTTGATCTAGGAAGGCAATTTAGACCTGAAAACATACTAGACACAAAATAAGTACCAAAATACAATGTAAAACTCTCAAATAACAAGCAAAACTCACCAAAATTTAGTCATTAAAACATAGTACATTAAGCACTTCCCAGCTACTAATGATAATGGATCATCCTTTCAAATTACAAAACCATTCATTCCCTTAACTAATATCTTTGACTTGTGTCTGATTTGCCAACATATGTCTCAGGTTAGAAAGCTTAGGAACTTTATGGAGAGGACCTATCTCAATCCAATTATCGTACTAAAAGTAGGTTAACTTCCCATCACTAATTTTATGTTTCATCTTATTATTAATCTTGTCTCTCATCTTCAAGAGCTAGTTCATTATCTGAGATAAATTCATTTTGGCTTAATTTTCTAAAAGATTTCCCTTTTCAAAAGATGAGAAAGAATCCACTTGAACCATGAAGCTTCTATATATGTGAAATTCTCCAAATTCTCCTTATCATCAACATTTCTCCTTATCATCAAAATATTTTTATTGTTATGGTAAGGATGATGCCTAACCACCATGTAGCTGTAGGTAGATAGACCAATTGATGTTTAATTTTGGCTTTTCTGTAATTAAAGTTATCTCTAGACTATCAAAATCTCCTCATGATCTTTTATATAACTTTGATTAGCTTTATTAGCAGTATTAAATATAAAATCCAGTATAGATATAAATTATTGAGAATAGAATTGATAAGTTGTAATTAACCAATAAAACAAAGTAATTTGTTGTTTTAGTGACTAAATTTTTTTAATATGGTGTCAAAAAGAGGTTAGCTATCCTTAATTTTTAGTCTCTTAATGGTGATTGGAGTGCTTAGATATTAAAAGGAGGACTCCTTGAGACTCGATTCGAAAATATAAGAGAACTACCCAGCTAAATGAATTTCTCTAATAGATACAAATAGATTGTTTTTATCTCTATTAATGGTTAATCTTAAGAGCTTTTTAAACACTTACAAGGAGTTTATTAGGATCGTCATAGATTTTAGCATCCACTCTACATAGAAACAATAGAGCATTTATAAATGATAGGTTAAAAATCTTCAACTCCTATTTGTTTTAATACGAGAACTTTCTTTCAAAGGTATTATTGTGCTTAGCTAATTTTACTAGCACCTTAATACAAAGAGTAAAGAGATAAAAAAGGGTTACCGTGCCTTGGTCCTTTTACTCCCTTTATTAGCCTAGTTAGCTCTTTACTGATGAGAGTGATATAGTTGGTTATGGTGATGCATTGCTCAATCCATTTGATGAACTATGTAAAGAAACTAGAAGCTTTAAATGTATAAAGGGTGAAAATCTAATTGATGAAATCAAAAGTTTTGTGAAATTTAATCTTCATTGCACAGCTATTAGAAGAAGTTTTTGGCAATTGTTTTTAAATAGCTTCTGACTTAATAAAATGTTATCTTTAATGTTTTTACCTTGAATAAAATGCTTTTGACATAGATTGATGATGGAGCTAATTATAACCTTAATTCTAGAATCTAGTTGTCAGAAATCATTTTGTATTTAGTGTTTCAAAATGATATAATTTTTTAAATTTTAAATTCCTACTTGTTTCATTTTTTTAATTTTTTAAATTTTAGTGATTTATTTTAATTCAAATCAATTTTTAGTACCTTAGACAAAGTTCTTTTCAAGTTATGTAGGTGTTTAATAGTCTTTGTGGTAATGATACCTTTGATACTACAAGATACGATCTGTATACCTGTAGTATTGAGCATTTTATTATCATATAAAACTTGCTCAACAATGAGAACCTCTTCTAATTTAGCCATTTTCTAGTTATGATGAGCCTACTTATTTGGTATCATAAAGGTTGGCCTTTCATCAGTGATGAATGCTATTAGAGTAGCTGACTTCCTAAAGGCTACAACTTTAAGGATTTCTAGTGGGAAAGCCACCAAATTACATCTATCAAAGATAGAAGGAGGAATGTATGTAAGTTTTTCACCAGGGGAATAGTCTCCTGCCACTTAACACCAAGTGT
Source organism: Erythroxylum orinocense (assembly GCA_025531955.1). NCBI lineage: Eukaryota > Viridiplantae > Streptophyta > Magnoliopsida > Malpighiales > Erythroxylaceae > Erythroxylum > Erythroxylum orinocense. The sequence goes on from JANZLX010000008.1 coordinate 18,855,960, forward strand.
TTTTTTTATTTTTAAACCTTAGGTAGAGATCTTCACCTTATTGGTGTAAACATAAATAGGATTAAACGTGGGACTATGAAAAGGAATTATAAGAAGGAGGAGGAAGGTGGGCACAAATCATTGGTTAAAAAAACAAGAGACGAGGTTGATTCAAAAGTGAGACTTAGATAAAATAGAGGGAAAGTTATAGGAGATGAGAGTTTTTGGAAAATCGGTTGCATGATAGAGGGTTATAGAAGGGTGGTTTTCTTTGGTTTTTGAAATTCCATACTAAATGAGATAAAGGAAACTAACCTTATACATAGAGTGGGAGAGTGCTTGTTAAAGATCTACTAAAAATGGAAAGCAAGACAAAAGTAAACAAAGACTAATTAGGAGAAGAGATTCTAGGGATACTGTAGAAAAGGGACTCATGCAAAATAAAGAAAGGAGGGATGTGCTAATGCAAAAAATAGAGAAGAAGAAAATTAGTTAGTCGTTAGGTGGTTAAGGAAATCTAAAGTGAAGGAGTAGTATTTTCTCTAAAGAAAAGTTGTCTTCAAATAATATTTACCTTCAAAATTTTTGAGAATCTTCTTCTTTTAATAAAATTTAAACTAAATAAGATTCAAATTTTTGAATGGCATCTTGCCCATTATTTATCATTATAGACAATGTTTTCTTCTTGTTTGATAAAATCAAAAGTATTAATCATTAAATATAGAGTAATATGAGAATAATAAAGAAAATTTTAACTAATATTCATTAAATTTCTTTTACATATTATAAATTGTTATATTCATAAATGAAGACGAGTATTTTGTGTCTTTTTTTAACACTTTTAATTTTTCATACAATTTGAAAATAAAATTTGATAATGTATAATTAAAATTAGAAAGATGATTATTACATCAAAAGATTCTTTCAAAAACTTATAGATATAATCACTTTATTCCTCATTAGTAAGTGAAAATTTTATGAAAATAAGTAATCAAAATATATTTATAATACTTTATATAATATAAATTGAATTCTAGATATGTTAATGCTTTCTTTATCACATTTAAATCAAAGCTCTTATAATTGTTTTGAATATTGTTTTTAATCTTTCTAATGGAATTATTCAAATGCCTATCAACAGAATAATCAATAATATTTATGCTAATAATGTTCTCAAAACCCTAAGCTTATTTAAGGCACAAAGTCCTAATGGCATGAACATCTTCTTCTTTTAGAAGATTTAGGTCATGACTGGAAGCTTAATGATAACAGTAATTGACGAGTTTTTCAAGGAAAGAAAACTTTTAAGGGAGATAAATAGAAAATTCATTATCTAAATACCAAAAGGCAATCAACAAAAGTCATTCAAGGATTTTTTACCTATAGCCTATTACATCTCCATATACAAGTTAATATAAAAATACTAGCATAAAGGCTGAAGAAAGTATTACCCAATCATATTGGATACCAATAGGGTACCTATATACTAGGAAGACAGGTTGAGGACAATTTTTCCTGTGTGAGAGATTTTTAGAAATTATACAAGAAAGAGTGGTAGCAGGAATTGCTCACTAAAGGTGGACTTTCAAAAAGCTTATGACTCAATGGATTGGAATTTCATTATCAATTTCCTTAAAGCATAGTCTTTCAGGAATATTCATTGAGAGGATGGAGCAATGTATTACTAGAGTATTGTTCAAGATTTTAGTTAATAATGAACCTTTAAACATCATCAAAAGTATGAAAGGCATAAAACAAGGTTACTCAATCTCTCCATATTTATTCTTTATAGGTATTACCCTAATATCATATATATTGAAGTTAAAAAGTTTGTACTAGACATCTCATTTAGTATTACCCTACTCTGTTAGTAAAGCAATTGAAAAACTTCTAAGTTCATATAGAATGTCAACAAGGAGAATGGTATAGAAGCAAGAGTATGATGGAAAGCAGTGTGTGTTACTACTACTACTACATTAAGGACTCAAATTTCTAGTGTGTAAGAAGTTCTAAAAATGCATCTTCAAGCTTACAGTGTGTACTCAAATTAAGGAGTAGCGTTAGACAATCAATATCTTATGAAATAGGCGACAAAAGATGGGTTTCATTCTGGTATAACAAATGGTCCCCTTATAGCTCTATGGAATATCAACTAGCTCTCCTACAACTAAGGGCATATATCAAGTGAACTTTATAATTAATCAAGTCTTTTCTAAGGATACTACTAAGGTTGAACACTTATGTTATCTTGTTGTCCTATCTACTTAATATATCTTTAACCCTTAGAAAAGAGGATGAGATAGTAGGGGATTGCACAAACACTCGAGCATTTTCCAATAAATTAATAAGGGTAATTTTCTAAAATGCACAACATGAGGTGGTGGGACATAAGTTGGTTTGGTGTTACTAATATAAGTGTGACTTAGAGCCAATTGGACATTTCCTATTCCAATGTCCTTATTCAAATAGGGTATGGTCAAAGATGTGGTACTATTAATACATCAAATGCATATCAACAAATTATCAAATAAAGAACCAAAATACAATATAAAACCAAATAAGAGAAATAGGTATACAAAAATGTACTTCCTTACCTGGTGATGGGTATACAAACACAAAGTTTGTGTGAGTAACTAGATGAAGGACATTTGGTACATTTTATGTATTACACTTATATGATCCTCAATTAAAGTAACAAGTACGATGTATAAAGTTTAAAGCGTATTATGCTTCTTGTAACCTTTTTGAAAATCTTTTTTTTTGCCTATATGGTCAATGAATTATTTTTCGTTCTTCAAAAAATTTATTTATTCTCATATGTATAATAAGTATAAATTCTCTTAAGGACACATTAGAATTTTAACTTAAACACCCTTGAATAATATTTATCAAACAAAAATATTAAATAAAATAGTATATACCATTTTAATTTCATGTTTAATAAAGGATAACATTTTTATTTTATTTAACTCACAACTTCAATAACAATTTTTTAATAATAAAAATATTATTCCTTGAAAGGAAGTGGATGTACAAAGTCACTGAGGGCTATGCTACAACTTGTTGCAATATGTTACATTTCAAATGAAAACATAAACATTACACATTTCTAGTTACTAATCTGACTTGAATTCCATCTATGTGAGTCTCCTATTGGTGCTGATTCTTGAGCTAATTATATGCTTGGCCTTGAACAAACTTATGTGTAATCTGATTTTTTCCACTTATAGACCTAATGAAATCCTTTTCATTTTTACTTAAATTAGAAAATACCCTTTTATTTCTTTCATTCCATACAATTGTCATACATGATAAAGGCATATAAATCACCTATCTATCTCCTCCATTCATTCTTGTGAGCTTCAGATTCCATTCTATAATCTCATTCCTCCTTCTTGGAGGGTTCTCCATATTGCGTGGGTTCATTATAAACTTCCAGGTCTTTTTATGAAACTACATTGAAAAAACAACTGTTAGATTCTAGCCCCATCTTGCACATAACATACGAATTTGGAATGTACAAATACTTTCCTGATATTTCCAATGTGAGGAGTGTATATTGAATTACTATCCATAATATAAATACTTCTCTAGGATAATTATCTTTACACCATACCACTTTATTCCAGCTTACTTGTGGATTATCCTTATTGTATAACAATCCACATGAAGCATTTGAGTAGCTCCCAAAGGCCTCTAATTTCCATATCAATCTATCATCTGCGTTATTATGCAAAATGTAATTGATTAAGAAGGTGATTACACTTGAGGAGGAAGTGGAGAGTAAGCTATGTCTAATCATTAATAAGGCATGAGCTTTGTAGAGGTTCCAGATTATTGATCTGAATGAGTGCTCCGTAGAGAGCCCAACTATCAAACCAAAAATCAGTAAGTTCACCATTACTAACCTGATTAAAGCACTTCCCTCTTATCTTATCTTTAGCTTTCCCAATGAACTTCATAATTGTTGAAGCATTGATGGGAATTTTGAGGTTTCAAAAACATTTATCCTTGATGAAAAATGTACATACCTATCTTACCCAAAATGATTATATATCTTTTCTTTTTTGTCCATAACACTTGATTCATCAATTTATTTGCTAATATTACTAGACCACCCTACTCTTTTGGTTGGCACAAATCAAACCATCTGATTTTGGTCCTTGAGTTTTCCAGCTTGCATCCTAACCACAAGAACTTTCTAAAAATTCTATCAATTTCCTTTATAATACCTTGATGGAACACAAAATAAGAGGCCTCGTATATTCTTATGGATGTAAGTACATATTTGATTAATTGAGCCTTATTAAATAAGGAAAATTCCTTATAACTCCAATATATCTAGGATTTTATCAATAAGGAGCTTGATATCATCACATTTTTGTTTAACTGAGGATATTGGTACACTAAGATATTGAACTAACAACTATTATAGCTTAAAATTAGTTATGGTTGATGACTATAAACTCATATTGAGGGCATTTGGTGAAATTTCAAGGAACCGTTGATTCTTTTAATACATGGTGATTGAGCCCAAGTTTATATTATTAATTGGTTGCATTTTTATAATTTTTAAATTACTTTTTGACTCCTAATTGCTGATTTTTGTGCTTAAATTGATTCCCTGTGATTAGCTCATATGAATTGCAATTTGTTAGTAAAATTGTGCAAATTGATATTAATTGCATTATAATTTTCCAAGAACAATTGATGCTGCAAATTGTGATTTAATTGTAGGAACACAAAGGTGTCAACCTTGCAAAGAAGTTAATAGGTCGTGAGCTCTCCACACGTCACGACGCATCCAGCAGAACAAATTTAGCACGTCGCGACGTAGGTCTATTTCCAAGTTGCGGCACGTCAACAGACAACCACACGTCGCGACGTCAACAAATCAATGCGTCGCGGCGAGCAAGCTAGAGCATATGCCACGACAAGAATTAACTCGCATGTCGCGACGTGTAGACGGAAACCTGGACTCCAAATGGAAATTTCCCTCATTGTTCTGACCCAGCCTGACTCGTTCCTTTAAAAGCTTTCCAAATTAGGTCATAAAAAAAGGTTGGCTACACATACCACGCCGAAGACACCGAGAGACATTCATTCAATACACAAACGCCATACTCGGTAGCCATCAGAAACGATTCCACCTCACCACCTTCTTCATTCATCTCTGATCATCGTCATCATCGACGGACACCTCACCACCATTTCCACCGTCAGTCTCTGGAGCCATGTTTAACGTCGAAGTTTCAGCAGTGATGGACATCGCCGGAGTTATGCTTGGCTAAGGTTCCCGATCCTTTTAAAGATGTAGCGATGGCTTGAGTTCACCGTGGGCTTTAAAGGGGAGTAATCATATATTGTCTAAAATTTAGTTATGTTGTTGTAAAAACTCTGAGTTAGAGCTTGCGGAGGCATAGCTAGATTAGCATGGTTAGAGTTTAATCATGTACTGAACAATATTTTGTGGTTTGGATATAGTTATGTGTAGAACTGTTACGCTTAATATATGAAGTCCCATATATGTCATTTGGAGATAGCATTGACCCTCATTATCTGCCTAGTTGTGTATGATTTAGAAGGTGTGTTTTGATCCGATTGACCGATTGCACTAACTTGTCCAATTCACACACTAAGGTTTTTAACAAGGTTTTAAATAATAGAGTTCATTAATTAAATCCTTTGACCTAAAGAGTCCTTTAGGGTTGATCTTTCGAAACTTAGTGGATTTTACCCCCG
>JANZLX010000008.1:18861780-18879905 GCA_025531955.1 Erythroxylum orinocense
ATCTTTCGAAACTTAGTGGATTTTACCCTCGAAAAATTATTTTGAACCATGATGGCCTAAGCTCATTTTCAAGAGGTCTTTTATCCAATTTGATCATAGTTTAAATTTTGTTTACTTCTAAATTTCCCAAAAAACCAAAAAGATACTTTTTACACTTTTCTTTAGTTATCTTCTTCAATTTTGATCAATACACAAAAACCCCCTCTTTATCAGCTTTAATTGCATTTTTGACTTTAGGCTAGCTTTAAACCTTTTTCGTCGGTTCCAAGAAGTGAGACGACCCGAGGTTGCAACTGTACTGCGATCTTGGAATTTAATATTTTTTTACCGGTTTCCAAGGGTCGATTTTAGGATCGAACGACGAGCTGCGATCACATGATCCAGATAGAGTATTGAACATCTTAAAAGTAGTTATGATAGAGAAAATTGAGTTGCAATTATCTTTGGAGAATAAAAACAAATCATATTAAAATTTAAGCCTAAAATTCTAAGCTTTTTGCATTTAGCAAGAAATTTGAAAAATGGGTTTCTCTCCACAACTCTTCTTAATCGCTTGTTGAATACTTCTATTGCTAGAAAGAATAGCTAAGGGGGTAAAGGGTCCCCTTGCCTAATTCCCCTAGCTCCTTTAATTAGGCTTGAAGGCTCTCTATTCACCAATATATTGAAAGACATTGTTGAGATGCATTGTCGAATCCATATTATAAATATAATGGGAAATCCATATGTAAGAAAATTATTGATAATAAAGGACCAATCAATTGTATCATAAGCCTTTTGGAAGTCAAACTTTAATGCATAGTTCTTGTGGCCTCTTCTCCTAGTATAATGCTCAAACAGTTCCTAAACAATGGTGATATTATCACAACGTGTCTGCCAGGTATGTATGCTCCCTAAGCATCATCAATGTGATTTTGAAGAACTGATTTTAGCCTCTACACTAAGATTTTGTAGATAACTTTGTAAATGGTATTGCAACAAACAATTGATCAAAATTCATTTACAATTTTATAATCTCTACCTTTAAGAATAAGAGTAATAAATATGCAATTGATTTCCTTCAAAATTTGTTATTCCTTAAAGATTCAAGAGATGCATCCACAACCAGTTGATTAGTGATGGCCAAGTTTTGATAAAGAAATATATGGATGTAAAGATTTTAGAGCTTTAGCAACTTTTAAGCATTGGCTGGTTGAGCTAGCTTGTTAGCTGCTTGAGGTGTGATATGATCCTGAATAACTTCTTATATTAGTCTTGAGTTAAGCAAGCATCAGAAGAACCCATGAGACTAGCGAAACACTCTACTACATCCTTAAGGAGTTGATCTTATGCTATTAAGACTGATCCTGAGTTTGAAATGGACAATCATATTTATAGCTTGCTAGAGATTATTGCTTTATGAAAAAAGGTCAAATTTCTATCACCTTGCTTCAACCATGTGATCCAGGATCTTTGCTTCATCAAGAAAAAATCAAAGCCTATAGCTTGAGAAATGTTGTGCAAAGCTTACCTTTCTCTAGTTTGAAGAATTGTGGATTAAGGATCCTTGTATAGATCAGATTAACCCATGTCTAGTACAATTTTAGCAATCTAAAGTAGATGGTATATTACCCATATTTTGTTAGTAAAATGTTTTAAGTTCCTCCCTTATTTTGCTCATCTTCTTAGTGAAGAAATACATTTTGTCCCTAAAGCTTAGTCCATAAGGTTGTCCATTGAAAGGAGTAATTAAGTGCATAAATGATAAAAATGTAAGCAGGGATAGAATCAGGATTCAGAATAGAATCAAGATTCTATCATTTAGGTGTGCATTGTAGTTGTGCGTAAGCTTCCAAACAATTGGCAAAAAAATAAGTTACAGATAGGCTTCCAAATTTTCTTTGATGTCATTATTGAAGGCTTCCAAGCATAAGTTAACAACATCCTCCCCAAGCTCAAACTTGTCATTTAGTCTAAGTATAGGAATTTCATCAAGAAAATTCTCCATAACTTTAACAACACAAATTCTAGAAAAATTAATTATGCTTGTTTCTATTTTAGCTTGGTCTAATCATACAAGTCTTCCAACAAAGATGGAGATATGGCTTAATCCTTATGTGGTCCAATAATCAAATGGAATTCCATAAACACACATCCATATTGGGTTATTAGACTGCTTATATCTTCAATGTTGATCCTTGGTTGCCAGTTTTGAAACAAAATAGATTTGTTTTGATCATAAAGGTCCTAATTCAAGGACTTCCTTACAAAGGAGCCACTGAGAAATATGAAGAACAATACATCATGATTGTTAACATCTTTGAGTCCTAGTCATTTCTAATTAGTGTTGGCCCAAGCTTTCATAGCTAGGAATTACTCTTTTGTCTAGGAAAAATATTTTGTGTTGCGTTCCACATCTCTATATCAGCTTTTGATGTATCAATATGGGGAGCCATTACTTGAATTTCAAAATTCCTATTTGGGCCAGTAGCTAACTTTGATCACAGAATTGGAGTCACTTACCACTTGGGTCTAAGGTTTTTTAAAAGCTCTAGAAGTAGTGTTGGCATAGGGGTTCACATATTCAGTTGGATTCAAATTAGAGTTGGTATAAGGTCAAATCTTGAAGGATGAATTTTGGTTTTCCTAGGTGAAATAGCAGATTTTTCTAACATTGCTAGAAATGGAAAAAGGTGATGAACAGTGGAAGTGTTGAAGTAGGAAAGATTAAAAAAACAAGGGGAAACAATAAGAAGGGAAGAAGAAATTGGAAGCATAAAATCGGGTCGAGGTTGAGAGGTCCAATGGAGCTTGCATGCCATGCGTGCACGATGGACGCTGCAATTTTGCTACTTGTATATTCAATAACAAAAAATTTACTGAAAGGGTGCTTGATCCTTTTGAACTTATCCTTATTAATATATCCATCACTTAAAATAAACAAGAGTATTAACTTAACTAGTTTTATTTAATATGAAAAATTATTAACAAAGACCATTAAACATCTCTGAAGTGCAACAACGGTGTAATGTAATGGGCTTTACACAATCTCGAAACACTGATTACGTTGGTACACGAGAGAAATTTGTGTTGATGTGATATTTTTCGCCATATGCCAACTTCCGTAGATAAGTAATTAAAGAAATGGATGGTGTAACATAATGCAATAATACATATCCATTAAATTGTACCAAGCCTCACCATAAAATACATGCTTCGAAGGAGGTAAAAGAATTTACCGAATCTGGGTGTTATAATCTTGTTTTCCAGAATTCTTTGGAGGAAAGGGTGAGCCTACTTTCAGCTTTCACATCTTACTCGGCATCTTCCAGTAACCTTGTACCGAAGAATGCTCTTTATCATTCCTTCATGTTTCCTGCTGCATCCCAGCAGAAAAAAGTGTTGATCAAACCAGCTCTGTACAACGAGAAGATTGACACGCTGCACACGACCATAAACCAGTAACTTCATTTTCAAGTGTTATTTCGACCACAAGCACATTTCTGATTAATTTGCCATTGTAATGTCGGAAGAGGAAATCTGGAAAGAAGAATAATAGCCATTACAAAAACTATGGCTAAGTGAAATATCAATAAATCGTCATATTGTACAAACCATGGAAAATCAATAGCTTCACAACCTTGGGGTGTTCTAGACATTATTGCTTGTATTAACAGATAAAGGCTCCACGTTGCAGCAGAGCTAAAACTGATTATCAAGCTTAGAGGCAGCAGATGATCAAGTGACTAGATTAACCTCCAGAAGCTCAGATGATACACCTACTAAATAAGTACACCTCCCAACCCATCAGATAACTAACTTCTTTGGCTCAATTCAAAAGTTTGTACTAGCCGTCTTTCTTCAAGCAAAAAGGTTTGAGTAAGCCTCTTCAACTGCAAGCAGGACCACTTGAAAACCCCAATCAGTTTTATGTTACGGGTACAACTGCACGTAAGGCCAACAATTGAAGATTAAATCCCTGTTGAGGAACAGATTTTGCCCGAACTCAGTGCATGAAGTAACCTAACTGTGCATAAAATGATGTTGAAAATCATAGAAACTGGAATAAAATACTACATAATAAAAGTCTGTTTTGATGTCACTCAGAAGTTGAGCTCCGAAACCAAGCAAAAAGTTATTCTACAGTGAATTTTCAACTTTCAAAATAGAGATCAGAAATACTTATTATTGTTTATGAATGACAAGCTTTTGCGAGTTTAAACACTAAAATTTGGATCCGGAATTGGAATTACAATAACAATCTCACCTCAATGGTTGGAATTCATTTACCATATATCAGAGTTCTCCACTTTGTTATCAATCTTCAACAGCCAAATTATCAGGATCATTTTCTTTTCAGTGGAGAACGATCATGCACCTCAAGATCCATGCAGAAGAACTTCACTTGCATATTTATCAACATGAATAGGCTCCAAAGAACCCCAAGTTCTCCCAACTTTTACTTTGACTTGCAAAGGAACTGAACATGACACAATATAATTTACAGGTTAAAATCAAAATGGAAAGAATAAAATACCAAGATTTTAAAATATACCTAGAAGCAAGGCAGCACTTTCCATGCATGTTTGCAACAAGCATGCAGCTTCCTTAATCACAGTGGGATCAACTTCCAATACCAATTCATCATGTACCTGCACAGTTCAGGAGAAGCATCAAGCATCTGTAAACACTTAAGTGTTGTGTATGGGAACTCAACAAACACGTATAGGATGATATCTTGTTGTAGATTAACAAAGTGCACAGCACGCATAATGGTCCTATGCAATAACAACTATTTTCCCAATCCTTTGAAGTTTCAAAGTGATTGGTGCTAAAAGTGAGAACTTCAAGCCAAAGATTTTTACAAACCTGTAGAAGTATTCGACAACGACCCTTCAGCATGTGAAACTCGGTTGCAGGTGGAGAGTCAGAATCTGCCAAGTCAACTCCTTCAACGATAACAGAGTATATATTTATCATTGCAATCTTGATTATATCAGCAGCAGAACCCTATCAAAAGCAGATAAAATTAGATGATTTTAATTTTATAATCCGATGCTAGCCTTATTCACTCAAAAATATCTTCTACCTGACAGATAGAATTGACAGCTTGCCTCTCAGCTTTTGATTTTTCTTTACTGTTTCCAAAATTTATTTTTGATAAGAAGCGCTTCCTTCCCTTAAGTGTCTCAACATACCTTCACAATAAGTATAAATAGTTAGGAAAAGACCATTTGAACCCAACATACTACAACCACATCAATCTGGCAGAAATTTTAACAGCATTAGAAGTGTAAGGAATATATTGAATAACTGCCATAATGCAAATGCACTAAAAATATAATTGTTAAGGAGCCATTAAACTTAGAAGCTTAAGCTAGATTCACAATTAAATCATATATAATATTCTAATACAGTACCTCATCCAAAAGGCTGTTGGGCTCCCAGTGTCAAGAAAGCATAGGCTTAACATATCTTATGATGATGATAAAATATCAATTTAACATTAAGGGTGCTGTCATTTTAACTCATGACTTATTGGCTATTAATGCTCTAACACCATACAAAAAACCATTTAATTCAAAAATTAAGCTATTTGGTAACAACTGAGAATGGATCATACACATCTCTATCAATGACCTATCTAGAAAACTCCACAGTTATATATCCTCTTCAAAGAAATTATGCACCTAAGAAAGATATGGAAGAGGAATTATCATTCCAAATATATCAAAAGAATATTCAGCGTCATTAGCATTAAGAGTTAAAATCACGAATTGAGATGAAAAGCGATGTCAACTGTCTGAAGAACATAGCGAAAATCCAAATTGAAAAACAGGCATAAGCCTGATCTTGATCAAAAGCAATGGGGTAGCTGATCAATAGGGATCCATAAAAAGGAAAAGCTCTCACCCTTTCTTACGGCAAGACACAACTGCTTCTTGAAGCCAGGAAGCCACACCAGGAAAAGTACTTTTAAAGCTTCTAATTTTCTCAGCAGCTTCCTCTGAACTACAATCCAGCTGCTTGGCAAGTTTATTAGCACCCATTCCATAAAGAATGCCATACACCAACCTTTTAGTCTGATCTCGATCATTTGATCCCACAGAATCTTCTGGCTTTCTGGTCCATAATGCAGCTATCATGGTGAAAATATCACCTTGTGGTTGACTAAGGAGCTCAATTAATGATGCATCTTTAGAGAAGTGTGCCATCAACCTCAATTCTATCTGAGAATAATCTGCTGTTAACAAAAGCCAATTTACCTGGCAAGAGGATTAGGCCGCATTAGAATTTAAATGCCTGCAAATCAAGTATGAAAAGAATTTGCATACTTCTGGAAGAAGATATCAAGAAAAGAGTTGCTGTTCCTTTTTGAAGGTTTATCAAGGCAGGATTCAGCAGTACTTTGATAAAAATCAGATACATGAAATAATGTGTATCACAAGCACCTCGTGGTTGTGTGATACTTACCTGAGTTGGAACAAAGAAGTGACGAGCATTTATTCTATGATGAGGAGCATCAGCAACTTCATTTTCTTGCATACTCATTTTGAAATCAACCACATGCTCAACACACTGCATCACCAAAAATGAACTTCAAACAATCTAGCACACAGAAAGGAAATATTAGCACTCTTACCATAATGATTAGCATTGAATGAGTCCAACCTGAAGATTAGGCTCCTCCATGGAAAGCCTTCCAGTAGCTGTAGATGTCTGAAGCCAACGGCCGTGCAGTGTGTATTTTGAAGTCCTCATAGATAACTTAGCCAATGAGCAGATTGAACCCAGTGTACAATTTAAGAGCTTTGACAAGGTTCGGTGCTCTCTAATAACTGGAATAATAGGATGTTCATGTCTGAAAGAAACAACTTCTGTCAGCATGTTTGGGCTATGCATATTTGAAACACCATAAAACATGCAAATGGCTTTAACCCAATGCAGTCTTGAAAGCTAAAAGAGTATATAGTCTGTTTATTCCCATCTGCGGTATAAAGAAAGTTCACTTCCACCTTTGTCAACAACAATTACAACAACACTCAGTGAGAATCTCGCAAAAATGCAAGGTCTAGGGAGGTCCACCTTTATCAAAGTCATTAAATCAAGACTGAAGAAAGAAGTAATCTTTTTTCTTATTTGGCACAACAAGTGCCTTTGAATATATACACAAGTCCTAGCCTAATTTTACGTAACTAAAATATTTCCTATTTACAGCAATATCTCCTATCTACATCATTTTCCTAAAGTAAATATCCATGATATCCTCTAGTTTCCTATTATATGATTAGGAAATAATTTCTCCTAAATCACTGTTCTGATTTTCATCACTCCCCTTTAAGTTGGTAGATGCATAGATGTCTTGCTTTCCCAGCTTACTTATAACATCTTGACGTTGTGCATTTGTCAACCCCTTAGTCAATACATTTGCCATTTGTTTGGTACTAGGAACATATGGTGTGCACATAAGCCCATTTTTCAATTTTTCTTTTATAAAGTGCCTATCAATCTCAATGTGTTTAGTTCTATCATGTTGTACCGAGTTGTGGGCAATACTAATAGCTAACTTATTATCACAGTAAAGCTTCATAGGTCCTTGCCACCTAACTTTCAAATCATTCAAGATGATACGAATCTACAAGAGCTCACATATACTGTGAGCCATAGCTTTAAACGCTACCTCAGCATTTGATCTAGCCACAACTGATTGCTTCTTACTTCTCCAAGTGATAAGGTTGCCCAAAAACATAGTGCAGTACCCAATGGTTGACCTTCTATCAATGCTTGAACTTGCCCAATCTGAATCTGTATAAGCTTCAACTATTTTATTATCATTTTTCTTAAACATAATCCATCTGCCAGGGGGAGTTTTAGGTTTATGCATTAGGTATCCTTAAAGGTCCCCATATATCATAATGAATCAAAGTAAAAGGAAATTCAGATTTATTATTGCTCAAGGGAAAGGAAGTATGACAATGTTTGGCAAACTCACACATCCCAAAGGAAACTGTTAGGATCACTGTTTTTAAACAAATTAGGAAACATGGTTCTTAATAAACTAAAAGAAGGATGACCTAAACGATAATGGTGAACCCAAACAGGGTGAAGAGTATCTCTAGTCATGAAAGTCGAGGAGGGATGTGAGGTTTTGTCTCCACTATTAGATTCCAAAAGTTAGAGTCCATCCTTTTCCTTAGCATGCCCAATCATCTTCCCCGTTTCCCGATCCTAAAATACACAATAATTAGGGTCAAAAATGACAAAGCAATTCAAGTCTCTGGTAAATCTTTTAATGGACAAAAGATTGGCAGAAAGTTTGGGAACATGTAGTACTCTTTTCAAGAGAAGATTAGGGGATAAAGGAATGGTTCCTTGGCCTACAACAGTAGTAAGAGAGCCGTTTGCAACTTTAACTTTTCTCTTACTAGGATAGGGGTTAGAAAAAATAAAAGAATGAAGAGAGGTAGTCATATGGTCTGTAGCACCTGAATCTACAACCCAAGAATCCCTAGGAGACACTAATGAGGCACTAAAAGCATGAGAATTAAAAACAAATCACCTAATTGGGCTAATGAACATGATGCACCAGCACCTTCCAGGGAATTCAGAATGCTCTTTAGGCGCTCAATCTCTTCTTTGTTAAGTCCTTTTGGTTCTGATCTAGCTTGTTTAGAATCTGCAGAGTTTGTAAGTTCAATGAAGTGGGCTTTGGCCTGTCCATCCTTGTTTGCCCCTTCTTTCCCTGCTTTCTGCAGCTTCCCATGTAACTTCCAGCAGGTCTCTCTAGTGTCACGAGGCTTCATACAAAAACTGCACCAAACAACTTCCTTATTTTGAGGATTCTGTTGGTGGTGGTTAAGGGCTTTGTTGGTTTTCATAGACATGAATGCTGAGCTGTCAACAGACTTGGATTCCAACATCACAATTCTCCAACTCTCTTCTGCCCAAATGATTGAGAAGGCCTCAATCAAAGACAGTAAAGGGTGTTTTGCCAAGTATTTGAACCCGAAGTTGGTCAAATTCAACATTAAGACCTGCTAAGAATTCAAAGATTCTTTCCCTTTCTACAAACTTTTGTAATTTGACACTGTCATCATTGCATTGCACTTTAAAATTTTGATAATAATCCAACTCAAGCCAAAGACTCTTCATCAGATTGTAATATTCAATGACAACGAGCATACCTTACTTGGTAGATGAGATTCTAGTCTTAATCTGATAAATTAAAGAGGCATCATTTACTTTAGAATAAGATTGAGTAACAACATCCCATATCTCCTTAGCAAATGAGAGGAACATGTAGGCGCCTCTAATGCCTAGTTCCATAGAAGTTCAAAGCCATGACATGATTAAGGAATCCTCTACATCCCAAGCCTCAAACTTCAGATCCGAAACAACAGGAGCAAGTCCTAATAGGTGAGAAAGCTTTCCCTTGGCCTTAAGGAAAGTCTTAACCATTTATGACTAGTGGAGGTAGTTTTTAACATTGAGTTGGTAAGATGGAAACAAGGTTTGTAATTCACCAATATGGGTAGGGGTGTACATTTTGGGATTACCAACAGAGGAGATTTCAGAGGAGGAAGAGACCTCCACGTTGGGGTTTTGCTAGTAACAGCTTCAGCCATCTGTTTTCCGGAAGGCACTATTGGCAATGAAGGCCAAGTAAGTGTCAGGGAAAAAAAAGAAAAAAACAAGAGTTACAGTGTCCTATGCTCTGATACCATGAAGAAAGAAGTAATCTTTTTTCTTATTTTGCACAAGTCCCTTTGAATATACACACAAGTCCTAGCCTAATTTTAGGTAACTAAAATATTTCCTATTTACAGCAATATTGTGGTCAAGATATGTATTATCTCATAATATTACAATCTGATTGTAATCAAATTCTATAGATTAGATATCAGTATCTTAGAGATATTCTAGGATTATCTTCCTGTGTCTGTGTAGATTATCTAGCCTATTCTATACTCCTATCCATGTATATATTTACTACATATCCTAAGTAATGGAATATAGAGAAAATCAGCTCTTATTCACAAATATCCCTCTATTTACAGCATTTTCCTAAAGTAAATATCCATGATATCCTCTAGTTTCCTATTTTATGATTAGGAAATAATTTCCCCTAAATCACTGTTCTAATTTTCTTCAAAGACCATTAAGGATTTTATTTTATGCTTAATACCACTAGGGACCCCATAATAGTCATTTTCCAAAAAGCTCCTTTTGTTTGAATTTAGCCTTAGAGGACCCATGGTTTAATAATTAGTAAAGTAGGTTGTTTTCCCAACTTTTATTGTGTAACTTTACAAAAATATGAGTAATTAAGTCTAATTACTTATCAACTATGTTTCAAATTGATCAAAATAATAGCTTAGCAAACCCAAGATATCATTGAACAATTTCCCATACCAGTCACAATAATTAAGGTTAAATATGCAAACATCACTTGTAGTGTCAGTTACTTTTGAAAATATCCTTACCGTTTTAAACTACCTAAAAAAACACTTTGAAATGTTAGAAATACTAAAAGAGGACCTTTTATCGAGTTTCTGTCCAATTATTTTAACACAGATTAATATGTGATTGTAAGGATGGCACCTTAGGCCCAGATCAAAGTCAATGGGCCAAGCCCAAGTTGATTAGGCTTCAAGCTAGACTAGGTATGTCCCCAGCCTGATCAAACCAAGAAAACAAAATCAGAATGGGTCTTATGGTTGCGCCGACTTGACTTTGACAGCAAATTATTTTAAAATAATGCGACAAAAACTTAGCAGAAGGTCCTTTTTTTAGTATTTCTAATACCACAAGGTGGCTTTTAAGTAATTTTGAACAATAAGAGCAATTTTTGGAATAAGTAAAACAATAAGAAAGGTATGTATCTTTTACCCCAATAACTATATTAGTTCAATACGCATATAATATTTCAAAGGAAGACTTGTTCAAAACTACTTTGGGTTTTCATTCAAAACAAAGAAAACTATTTTGCTTTCACAAAAGCCAATCCCAGAATGTTGTATTTTGGTAAAGATACTCATTGAGTAATTATCATTATTGTCCATAAGCCAGCATGCATCTGTGGTAAACAAAGCAAGCATTAACCTCAAGTGAGCAAAAACTATTGTATACACTTGGCATATTAGTTCAGTCAAGGATACTAAATGCAATGGCATGAAAAGTTCTTATTACCTTAATAAATCCAGAGAATGCTTGTCAGTGCTTGGATGATGCTTCCCTTTGTTTTGTCCTTCAGGCATGGGCAGTTGCAAATGTGTATACAACAAATTGGCAATATCAGCTGAAGCATGGAGTGAAAACGTTCGACCAGCCAACTTGTAGGACTCCTTCTCGAGATTCTTTAACTTTTTCTGCAACACATTGCGTGCTTGAATGCATCCATCCAAGTCAACACCGATTCCCCAAAATTCCATATCAGCTAGAACAGTCACCTAAGCATACATATAGAGGCAATGAGTACACAAATAGAACAATTAATACAACAAAATTAAACAAGTGAATTATTATTAAAAGTAGCTCAATGGATCCAAAATCAAGGACAGATTAGCTCAGAATTACTAGCAACTCCATACTAGAGTCTGCATACCACTTAAGCGTGTGCAATGACTGATGGATCAAGCTTATAGATTGTGGATCAAAGGCAGGCCCCTTATTAAATATTGTGATCGAAACTTTCAATTGGTATATTAACTTTACATAGATAGCACTATGGATATCTAAGATGGATCCCAGATTTCGATATCTGATTTTACCTTTTCTCCCCATGTAGAAAGCAAAGCATGTCACAAATACAAATATATGCCACCCTTGCACCAGAATATGACACTGTCTTCACATCACAGCAGAAACCTAGTTTCTGAACTTAACACGTCTACTCCAACAATGCAAAAAACAAAAAGAGAAGAAATTATGTATCATGCATTAGATATTTTACCAATGGCATCTCTATCTTCATGAGTGCTTCAAGAAGTCCCTCAGATATAAGTCTCTTCCAAAGTACAGAACATAAGGCTCTTGTTTGAGCAACCCGACGGCAGCAACCATTATGAGCAGCTCTTCTTGTTTGATTCACCCACCTGCCATTCCAGTTAGCAGCTTCAACAGCATCACTAGGTAACCTTCTCTTCACTTCCTGCATTGCCATATAGCTACACATAGGCCACTTCCATCATGTAAAAAAGTAAAATATAAGAGTACTGTAACAGAAAATGACCCATGGCCAAACAAGTCATTCACACATGACCAGATAGAAGTACCCTTAGCACAAAAATAGAACAAGCTAAATTTCAGATTCAATTGTTCCAAATATGGTGGTAAAAAGGTTTTACCCTCTCCAGGTCTTGAAAAGAGCTTCTCTCCTCATCAGGCCAAAGAATCCATGCCGCAATACACAAGTCAATGCCTTCTCTGATATTAATTGGTGATAACAGTAAATAGGAGTTGTCTACAAGTTTGAGACTCGAAACTTCCTCTGCAGGATTCAGACTGCTTAATCTCCTAATGGAAATTACAGCACTTCTGAGCACCTGAATCTGAATCTTCAAATTCCAAGTAACTTTTTTAACCCCCACTTTACCCATTATTTCAAGAATCCTATTCCACCTCATCTTAACTATCTCCAACCATTTCTCAGGTGGTTGAATATTATTTTGCTCGAGAGATTCACTCAAGGGAAGGTAATCTTTGCTTTGCCTTTCAATCTGTAAGAGATATTTTGGCAGATTGACATAGTATATAGGAGAATTTTCCCAACAAATAGCAATACCATGTATTTCAAAGGAACCCACAGAACTAATTTCTTTTCTTTTATTATAATGGAGATCAAAATAAAATTCTTGGGCGTTATCCCACAGATTCAAGAAAGAATCAAATCCACCTGAGATGCTACTTGCACTAATAGGACCCTTCTCATGTGCATGTTCCTTAACGTTAGTGCATAATTGTCCAGTGCATTCTTTTGTTACACAGTTATGTTTTCTCATAAATGCCCCAGGCCCATCACGATCTTGCTCTACTGTTGAAGAAGGGACCATGTCAGCACAACCTTTATGATATCTCACATCATCATCATATCCTCCTTTCAAGGTTGGCTTTTCAACTAACACTGGTGTGCTTTTAGCAGCAAAAATACAGTGCATTTGAGGGTTCATTTCTGCTGGAGCTACTAAACCACCACCAAATCCTTTCGTTAATTTATCTCCACTTTCCAAATCGTCATTATCTGAATTAAGATTACCTTCTCTGGACATTTCAAATGAATGATTTCTTAGTTCCACATGAATACAGGCATTAGTTTTGTCATGGATAAACAAAGGACTTGAAACTGCATTCTGTACAAGACCTCCAGAATTGTTGTACAATAATTGATGAGAAAACTGTGGAACATTCAACCCAAGTGATGTAAAAGCTGAGAAGGCAACAACTCTTGCCTCTTCAGCTTTATCAAGAACAATTTTACGTGCTCCATTCTTTATTTTTTTAGCCACTCCCAACTGTATGCGTCTCTGTGCTGAACCTTCTACAGCCATTAAATCAAGATGTCAGAAAGATGATAAAAATGAAGCTTTTGGCATACAATTGCAAAATCAGATACCATATAGGCAGAGGAGAATATAGATAATGCATGACACTAACAGAAAAACCCTTGATAGAAAATTTACACTAAGCATAAAAACAAGACAAAACAGCAGAATGATAGCCAGCAATAAAAAGTAAAAGATATGCTAATGAAACCCACTGAAATGAGGAAATCAAGTTTTGTGGAACTAGAAAAAGGTATATACACCCAGTTTTTCTTAATTGTGTGTTGAGCAAGAAAAAATAGAAGAGTCCGACGACCATTCAGCAAACTTATGAGATATAAAGTTTTTGCTACTGGTGCCTTCTACTGAAACATAGAGGTATTCAAGTTCAGATGTATGTATGAAGTTTAGAAGCCTTCCTCTGATCCATTCAATTTTGGTATCAGAAAATTGTCATAATACACATTAGGACTCACAAATTTCACATAAATTACAGTGCATTCAGCATTAACCCAAAACCTGAATACCTAAATTTTTTAATCTAATCTCTGTCAAACCCTAAAATCATAGCCTGAAAAATCAAGATATTGAAATAAACAAGTGAATTTCCAAACCCAATCCTTTTCCTAGATTAAAACCAAAGGAAACATAACAGGGCCTATAAATAATGAATTTATATATAGTACATCCCATATGGATTTATGTCCAGCTTCATATAACATCCAAAACAGTGAACCTTTTAGTCCACCTTTCAAGCTATGCAACTTTAAGGCCAAAACCCAAATTGATCAAAAATTGATTAGCAAAAATGCACATCTCATGGACATAAATAAACAAAGTGCTGAGAAGGACAATGCAGATACCTTCAAACTAAGCTATTGCTTGGATTAGCCAAGTGCAATAATAAAACTTTAAATATTCCAAATGCAAAATCTTAATCAAACTGTCAAGCAAATATATATAACTGGCTAAAGCAGCATTTCAAACCATATAGCAAGAAATAAAGGGGAAGAACATATGAAAATCTTAGCTATGAATCAAAGAAAATAATGAGCCAGCAGTGTTCTAAACAGTTTCCAAAGTTAGTTGTTCTTTTGATGAATACCTTGTGTATTAGACAATGACTAACAAGAAAATCCCTATCAATGACAACTAGGGAAATATTGAACAAGATATCTCGAAACAAAAAATCCAGAATGGTGGTGTAAAATGTATACTTAAAACAGGAATCACACGTGGACTACTTCCCCCTCAAAGATTTGTCTAGGACCATTAAGCTGAAGAGAATAGATATCTTCAGTGCAACCATTGCATAAGAGCAACAAAATATTCAACCAGTTTACCTTGTGCAGACCATGATGCTGATTCAAAAAGAGCTTTCATAATCTCAGGAATAGATGCTTCAGCAATAGCAAGAGGTGTGCGCAAGCCTGCTTTATAAAGTGCTCTTGCTCTAGAACCCTGCAAAATAAGACAACAAATATTGTAGTCATTTTGAGCTGCAGATACCAAACCAATCATCATGATGATAACTGGATGACTAATATGAGAGGATATAGAGCCTTAAGAAGAGTTGGAATGTAGAATCACCTTAACATGGGGAATAGTAGTCAGTTCCACAATCTCTGCCCTCACTCCAAACGATACACGATTTTGGAATTTGGTAACAAGGCCCTCCAGATCATGCCATCCAAGTCTTTCACAAAACACTGAGACCATGGAGGCAAACCTTCCAGCATTCTCTTGCAAGGCTTGTACCAAGCCTCTGGCAACCTTAAAAGCTTCACAAACCTCAATTACAGGTACTTCCTTCATCCCAGAATAAACAGAAATATATTATAAAACAGAGATTCATTAAGAAGTCTAAAATAAAAGTAAGGACAAGTTAGGAAAAGGTAAATGGGGGAGATAAAGAGAGATTCAGGTAAACTATGAGCACCATGCAGGTTATGCATTATTTCAGACAGAGAAGGAACACGTATGTGCACCCAAAAACACATAAGCGGGTGAGTAAAGCAAAGACAAAAACAAATTTATGTGATACCTGCACTAGTCTTGACAGGATGAGAGCTACGTAAAATCGTTTACATACTCGGAGAATTTGTTCATGAGAACTCATATTATTGCTTGTGATCCCACAAATACTATTGTGTGCTCCATGCAAAGCTTTCAGATTATCAACTGATCTCTTAAAAGTACGCATAGGTGCTCCATGCGCCATACGCATCAAAAATGGTTCTGAGACTCCAACTCGATTTCCAACAGACTTCATCAGCCAGAATTTGGAATGCAATATTAAAACAAAAATGCTAAATCATTGGCAAAAACATAACAAAAGGAAGGCTAAAAGAGATTATAGAATCAGAAAAGAGATACATTCAGAAATACAGTGCAATTAAATTTGAACATCATGTCAAAAAATACAAAAAGGAAAAGAAAAGATATCTCAATTTTCCCACTGAATAAACTAGTTTCTGTTAGGCAATCAGTGTCATGTCTGTCAACAACTCTAAAAAAGTTTGCACTAACTGATATCATTATTTTGAACTCAATTTGTTTTCGAATTTTCGGTAACTAGCAGCATGATGCTCAAGGCTATAGATGAGTGATGCTGCCACTAAATTATATGTCTTCGGGGAACTCTTGACACAAATTATGTAGGCCCAATAAAGTCCATTACATCTTAAAACTACAAGGCCTGCAACCAAAAACCCAAACTGACATAGCGGCATCAGTTGCCTCCAAATAGACGCTGAAAGCATCTCCATATCACACAAAGAAAAGGTGACACATAAACCATTTACCTGATCTAGAGCAGACAATTCCATGAACCTTTCATAAAATAGTTCCCAGTCTGGCTCAATTTCAACATTGACTGGTGTTACTAGGTACACTAAATGTAGATCAGATGCAAGAACAAATCCTTCTCGTGCTCTGGAAAGATCATCTAGCACAATCTGGAAAAGAGTTGACAAAAACAATGAATATGAGCAGACGAAAATCCTGACAAGTTTAGCTACATATTTAAGATGGATAAGATGGAAGCAACCAGAAAATAAGTATACTCATTAGAAAAAATAACCTCAAATTTAACACTAGCAGCTGTAGGAACATTAACTAGAAATCAGAACGAGTAACAAAAGCTGCAAAACTTTACCAGTGATTCTTCTGGGCAAAGTGAGCTACCAAAAGCTGCCCGTCCCAGCGGTGTGGTGCTGTATAACTTACTATCTTCATTCCATTCAAGAAACTTTCTATGGCACAACCACCGAAGAGATTCTTGTGCAGACTTGACAACATCCTTGAATGGTTTGGTAGAATTGAGAAGTGTACATCTAACATAACGATGTATATCATTGGCAGTTTGAACGATCCCACTAGCTGCCACTTCTAGAATTGCATGAGTCATTCCATTTTTATCTTCAGAGAGACAAGACTGCAATGGTGGACAGCACTCATTGAGTATTCCCATAATTCTTTTAAGCTCTTCTGGCTTGCAAATCAGTACCTGGTTAAGTAAGATATTTAACTGTTTAGGAGAAGTAGACAATAAAATCAATATACTCCAATCAAATAACCAAAATTTCGAGAATCTTAAAAGCAATCAGGGGAAGATAGTCAAACCAATTCAAAATACTACTTAAAAGATTCAATGAAGGTTTAGATGAATAGCATATTAGTTAGAGGATAAAATAAGATTAGAAGAGGGTACAGGCACAAGTAGAAAGAATTGTAAGAATATGGAACATACACTTTCCCCTCTAGTATCAATTCCAGTCCGACCTGCACGACCAGCCATCTGTCTGTACCTTGTACCATCAATAAAATCACGACCAACTCTAGGTTGTCGAAAAATGACTCTCCTAGCTGGTAAGTTAACCCCAGCAGCTAAGGTAGATGTAGCTGTTAAGACACGCAAAAGACCTCTCCGATAGCATGTTTCTATGATTTCCCTTTCCTCAACCTGTACAACAAGTGAAAAAGAAAACTAACCATCCAACTATTTAAGAATACCAAAAGTTGATGGTCGAGCAAAGTTCACTATGCCAAAACATGAATGCATATCTACAGAAAGAAACCATACAGTAAGGCCAGCATGATGATAGGCAACACCAGAAGGAAAAGTTTCTTCTAAAATAGGATCCAATCCAGCAGGAGATTTCCGTAGTGCATCAACTGCTGAAGCAATATCAGAAAACTCACTATCATTGTGAAAGGTAACAGACCACTTCTTGAGGAACTTGGAAACATGCCTTGCAGTTGACTCACATCCCTTTCGACTAGAACAAAATATCAGTACTGAATGACCCTCTTGCACAACCTGGATCAATTGTCAACCATTGGTAGTCAAAAGAAATATCCATATAGCTGAACCATGGATATAAACGATTTCAGCTGTACTGGCCGGTATGCAAAATACCGGTCAAATACCGGCCGGTACCAAAAATTTTAAAAATTTGGGGGGCTTTTTTTGCAAAATTTTCAAAAATTTCAAAATCTCCCTCCATCCCTCCTGCCTCTCCTTCCCCCCTTTTTCTCAAAGTTTTTAAAATAATAATAAATATTTTATTACTAATAATAATTATAAATTAAATAAAACTTAAA
>JANZLX010000008.1:18890441-18902553 GCA_025531955.1 Erythroxylum orinocense
GGGGTGGGGTTAGTAGGGGGCCATTCTGGTAGGTCTTTAAGGGAGGTCCTCCTTTACTTTCTACGTGACAAGGAGGGGTAGACTTTGTAGTCTATTTAGGTTCTCCCAGATTTGACTTCTTGCAAGTATTCTCCTTGTTTATTGTGATTCTTCTTCTTCTTCTTCTTCTTCTTCTTCTTCTTCTTATTATTATTATTATTATTATTATTCCTCTTTTAAGGATTTGTTTTTTTAAATTGCATCATTCTTATATTGTCTCATTTGCATGTGGGTCCATTGAAAACAACCTCTCTACTATGTAGGGGTAAGGCTGCGTACTATCGGACCTCCCCAAACCCTGCTTCGTTGCGAGATTTCGAACTAAGTGATGATGATGATTCAAGTGAAGGATAGAGGTCAGGATCAGTTCGTGTCTACATTGTATTTCTATATTTTTGTATTGAATTGTATATTCCGCAAACTTTTGTATAATTTTGTATTATGAAATGACTCAAGTGTTTTGTATTTGTGAAAGGGCATGAATGGCTATTGAAAATTGTGTTAATTGAAAATGTTTATGAATGGATATAGGCCCAATTTGAGTATCGACTTTTGCATATTATGTTTGTGGTTTCTAAAAAAAAATATATCGATTTCTGACAAATTGAGTGCTTTAGCACATCACCCTCGCGGGGTACAGATTCGAATGTCACTTACGATGTCGGGTTCAGGTCATTGCAGAAGTGGAGTGTTACAATATATATTAATTCTTTGTGGTATTTTTTATGCTGATGCTTGATAACAAATTGAAGATTGAAACAAGTTATATTTGTTAAGGTGTGCAAAGAGAGTTGGTAACTTAATAAACCTACAAATACCAAATTAACAAACAATTGAATATCAAATCCAATTGAATAGTTAGCAGTAGTTTTGTAAATTGAGAGGTTGCAATTCTATTGTTATCTATTTCAATTGGGATTATTTGATTAGATCTCAAGAGAGGGTAATCGAAACCTTATTATATCTATGATCAAGCATAATTGAATTAACAAGATAGAGGGAAGACAAAACAATGATAAGTTTCCATTATTGATTAACTTCATTCTTATTACTAGCTTCACTTAATTATTTGTTTAGTTTTATTAGTTTAATAAAATTTCATCAAATTTATTTTAATCCAATTAATTCAATCTTTTATTACCTTAGACATAGTGCATTCATGTTATTAAGCGACTAATCAATCCTTGTGGGAATGATACCTTTTATATTATGAGTTATGATCTGTATACTTGCAGTATGAAAGCTTTTTTTAATGTAAAAGTACAAACAAGTTTTTAATGCAGTTGTCAGGAATTGAATTAGTATCTTATACGATTTGAATTTCTTTAATTTAAAGACTTGATACTTTTCTTGTGGGATTGCAGGTACACAAGGATCACTTAGAGTTTAAGCAAATTAGAAGATACATCAATTATAGATATCACAAAACAAGAAAGAGAGATTAAAAGCTAAATGCCAAGAAGTAATAGAAAGAGCAATGAAGGACGAAAGAAATTAAAGAGAGCAGCAAATGACCCTTATAGACTTCATGGGGTCAAGGTTTAACGCGAGTCAACAAGGAATTACATGACCACCAACGCAAACAAATACATTCAATAACACTATTGAACATGTTGCAGACCAATGTGCAATTTCTTGGTTTGGCCAATAAGAATCCTAATGCTGATCATATGGACAATTTCTTATAGATGTGTGATATGTTCCAGTATAATGGGTTGCCAAAAGATGCAACCAAGATGAGGCTCTTCCTTTTTACACTCAAGGATAAAGCCAAAACATGGTTGAATTCACTCAACCCAGTGAACATCACAGCATGGGAGCAGCTGGTGGAATCTTTACAGCTATGTACTTCCTTTTCACAAGACTAAAAGGATTATAAAGAAATTGCAAATTTCTAGCAGAAAGAAGAGGAGTCTTTATATGAAGCATGAGAGTGATTTAAGGAGTTGTTCAAATCACAACTTACTAAAGGAGTTCCTCTTGCAAACATTTTATAACAGAGTGAATCCATCTATGTGAAGCACCATTTATGCAATTGTTGGAGGCTCATTAATAAGGAAAACAGTTGAGGAGCACATTATTTTTTAGAAGAGATGTCAAACAATATTTCTTTCAACGTTGAAAAGAAGAAGACAATTGTCAACCTTTCAAGATCAAAAGGGAGTGCTAATTGTAGACTCAATGACAATATTACAAGCTGAGGTAGCAAACCTAACCAAACAATTGAAGAGCTTGAAGGAGAATGGAAATAGATGCAGTCTAATGATGTCATCATTTGCTTCATTGATTTTAAAAGTATAGCAGATCTCTAAAAGGTTTGAAATTTCCACGTTGGGGTCTTTGTCTTCGAGTCCATTGAACTAGACTGACTATTGCACCATCTGGATGATGCTCGACTTGATCTCAAAGTTGTTCACCTGAACAATCGGTCCCACTATGTTGGATTTTGTGCCAGTTAGGTCTGGCCTAATGTAGTCAAACATTATACGTGGTTGGTCTACCATATTGTAAGATTCCTCAATGTCCACGTGACCTTCTAAACCTTCTACCCAACAATCTAGCTTAAACTCTCACATATTTTTCCTATAAAGATTCCTCCGCATAGTTGTTTCTATTTTAGGATTTGCATATAATAAGTTCTCAGAAGTGCTTTGCATCATAAATTGATCAGGAGTCTAAGTCTAAAACCTAAGAGATAAACTAACAAACTAAATAAATAAAATACTATAAAACAAAATAAAAAATCAGAATAAATTAAACTAAAGTAATGACTAGATTAATAAAACTAGGGTTTTTCCTAATAAAACTGTCCTCAACAATGACGCAAAAAACTTAATTTACTTTTTCTGAGTGTCAATATTCAATTATTACAAGTACATGATGTAGATATAGCTAGTACCGGTAAATACGAGTCAATCCCACAAAGACAGTGATTACCAATAGTTACCATTGTTTTATTATCTAGTATATAAATTGATTGTGATTTTAAATTTAAAAGAAAATAAAACTAGAGCAAGGAAAATAAATGGGCAATAAGATTGAATCACAAAATTAAGGAAATACTAAGAAAATTATCGATATCAAAAGAATAGTATCTAGGTTTTAAATCTCCTTAAACACTTAATAGATTACTATTTTATTATGCAATTATTTTATTGATTTATTAGACCGTGGAGACTCCTATGATATGTGATAGGTGTAGTTTATGTTATGTTTTGATAGATGTTCAAGTGTGCTTTCCATTGCTTCTTAGATGATTATCATATATATAGACTTAGAATTATGTTATTATTAGTATTTGTTTATATTCAAAGTGTTTGTGTGGTTTAGAACATGATTTAGATCTTAATTTATGTTTCAAGAGGTGTATGATGTATGTTTGAGTGTATGGAAACAGGAAATTGAAGAAAATAGAAGAATTGGAAGCAGGTCACAATCGTAATCGTGACAAGAGGGTGTAAACAATAATTCCAGTGAATTTAAGCTTTTCCAACTCGTGTGTCTTTTTGTAATTTTGACATTTTAAGGCTATTTTTGGAACCAAATTAAGTGTGAAAAATCCTGAAACCCTTAAAGAATTATAAAAAATATATAAAGACTCCAAAAAAAAGGAGCCCCCATCTTACCAAATTGGGATTAATCAAGGAAGATCAAAAGGAGAGCCTTGGGAGTTCCAACTTTTTCAGATTCAGTCCAAATCAAGTTCTTCTTCCTCTCTTTGTTTATTTTTCATTAAACTTGATGTATGAATTGGATTTGAGTATGCTATATACGTTTACGATGTTCTAACTTTTAGACTAGGATTTGTTCTCTTGTAACTTGATCATTATTGATTTCAATACAATGTAAAGAGAGTGAGTCGAAAGTAATTTGATTAGGTTGGGTAACAAGAGTTACAACCTAATAAGTCAAATAAATATCAAATTGATAATCATACAAAGAGAGATCTTGTGTAAAAACTCAATTATTCAATACTTAAGAACTAGTTGAAAAGGTTATGATGTTTTTGTGAATCAAGAGATTGTAAAATCTGGAATTTTGTAATCAATTGGCATTAAATGAATAAGTCTTAAGAGAGAATAACCAAACCCTTTAGAAATCTAGGATCGATACCCAATTGAATCAATAATGGTTAAGGAAGCAAAATAACGTTAGAACGAATCCTAGGCTTTCATACTTGATCATCCTTGTTTTGTTATGTCAGCTCAATTGTTAAGTGGTTAACTGCTCAATTTTATCTGATTGTTTTAATTTCTAATATTATATTTTCATTCAAATCATATTTCACAACCTTAGATAAAGTTAGGTTCACTTAGTTTTAGCTATTTCCTAGTGTAATCGACACCTTTAATACTACAAGTCACGATCCATATATTTGCAGATATTAAGGGTTTTATATTACGTAAAACATGCTCAATAAGTTTTTGGTGTTGTTGCTTGGGAATTAGTTTAGGAAATTTTCAATTATTTTGTTTTAAGGAATTATTTCCCTTTCTTGTGATGGTGGTACCCAATCATAAGAAATTAAAACTTAAATAAAGGAAGTTTGGATACAAAGTAGAAGACACATCAATTTGGACATGACAACACAAGAACGAGGAATACAAAAAGTTAAATTCCAAGAAGAGATAGAAACAACGATGATAGAAAAAATACATCATGGAGAGCAAAGGACCCATATGGACCTTATGAGGTCAGGGTTCAATGCCTATCATCAAAGAACTATATGACCACCATTGCAAGGTTTTCGTTAAAGAAAATCTAAAAAAAAGTTGTTACAATAAATAAAAGCTACTGATATTTTAAAAATAGCAAGAATTTTTATGAAAGGTTATTTAGTGATATTTTTCCTTTTTAATTGATCAATAATAATAAGTGCATGCTTATAAATGTCATAGGGTAAGAATAGGGTGTTAATATTTTGATTGATAATATATTCAAATCAAAGCACTTAAACATGAAAGGAATAAGTTAGTATGTTGTCACTTTTAAGTGGTTGATGTTTGCATTTAGGTTAATTCCATAAGATTTGATGTCATTGTGCCATTATTGCATTATTTATTTTTTGAGAATCCATTATTGCATTATTGCTGAGTGTGTGTATGTGTTTTTAGGTTGTGATTGTGCTTGTGCTTGTGTTTGTGTTTGTGTTTGTGTTTGTGGTTTTAGTTTTGCTTAAAGGCAAGCAAAGGTTTAAATGTGGGGGATGTTGATAGGTTTTAATTCTAGTATGTTTTCTAGGTGTTTGTCTTTATAAGTGTTTTCTTAGATGATAATTATACGTTTAGGACTTAGAATAGTGTTCTTGTTAATGTTTGTATATGTTTTAATTGTGTGATTGGTTTAGAGCAAGAATTTGATCTTACTTTTATGTTTCAAGGGACGTGTTAGTGAGTAAATGGAAACAGGAAATTAAAGAAAAGATAAATAATTTAAAGCATGAAGCAATGCAGGCTATGACGATCTTGGTAGACAATGGTAGACAATAAATTTAAGCTTTTCTAGCTCGAAAGTGTTTTGTACTTCTGATATTTCGGGGCTATTTTTGGAACCAAACTAAGTGCGAAAGCTCTAAAAAGAACCCTAAAAGCCTCAAGAAGTATTTAAGGCAAAGAAAAACACCAAAAACCGCAACAACCACTAGATTAAAAGAAGATCAAGAGGAGACATCAAGTGAAGCTCCAGAAATTTCAGATTTCCAGATCAAGACTCTAAACAATTTTTCTTTCTTTCTCTTCAATTATTTCATTGTCTTGGATGCTTATTTGGATTATAAGGATGTCGAACATGATTATGAGTTTCTAATTTCACACTAGGGATTGTCTTGATCTATTTTGCTAAACTTTATTCTTGTTGAATTTAATAAATCTATGAATGCTTTGTGATAATTTTTATGCTAATACTTCGTAACAAATCAAGAGAGTGAGTCAAGTTATTTGTGTTAAGGTGCAACGAGATTTGATAGCTTAATAAACATACAATTATCATTTTAATGAATGGATAAAGAGAGATGCTGATAGTGAATTAATTATCCTTAGGATTGCTTCAAATCCAATTAAATAGTTAGAAGCAATTTTGTGAATCGAGAGGTTACAATTCTATTATTAGCAATTTCAATTGGGATTACTTGATTAGATCTCGAGGGAGGGTAATTAAAACCTTAGTATATCTAGGATCAAACATAATTGGATAAACAATAATAAAGGGAGACGAAATAAGAATAAAATAATTCCTAACTTTCCAACTTTGATCACATTCATTCTTATTGGCAGCTCAATCATTCAATTGTTTCATTTTGTTAGTTATTTCAATATTAGTAATTTATTTAATTCAAACAATCTTTTAATACCTTGGACAAAGTTTTATTCAAGTTGATATGTCTTTAATTAATCCTCGTGGGAATGGTATTTTTTGTACTATAAGTTATGATCTGTATACTTACATGCAAACTTAAAGATAGGACAACAAAACCCTTTGACTTAATATCAAACCTAATAGAGAAATTCATAAATCGATAAAGTAATCCTAGGGTTTTAACTAGAAAGATTTATGTTAATCAACTGATGGATTAGTTTTAATAGTATTGAGAAAGATATTAACATAAGATAGGAATTCCCACAGTCTAATAATCAATAATATAATTTCTTGATAAAGTTTAATATTTAATGATTCTTAGGGGGATTCATCACCTAGCGTTATTATTCATTATTATTTAATATATACTTTTCTAAGTACTTTCCAGTACTTAGCGATTAGAATTGTTTTAATTCTTAGTTTGCTTATTTAGTTTAATTAAAAACAAAATTCCAATTCATAGGTTAGAATAGAAAAAAGGTAATTACTATTACTTATTGTCTTTATCAGATCGACCTATTCTTGTATGTTTTAGCTATAGCTATATCATGCACTTGCGGTAAATTTTAAATATTGACACTAACCTAGTAATCAATCAAAACAATATCTTATAGCTCTATATAATGTTGTAATTATAACATATGAGGAATCTCAAGAATTCAAACCATATAGAAATTTAACCATAGTGATTCCTGATCTTCCTCTACATTCTTTTGTACTATAGCAATCTGCATCTCCTTGTAGTATTCCTTAACACTCTTTAATCTTTGAGCGAGGTGTTAGAATTTTTGGAAAAAAATCCCTATAATAATAACTATATAAAATTTCCTTCTCATGATTGCCTTCATATCATCCTAATTTTTAGTAGGCCTTTTTATGGTTCCTTCTCATATTTGTTACTAACTGATCCTACCATATAATAGCATAGTTAGTAAAATCAATAACAAAAAGTTCTACCTTTTTAACTTTAATGTAAGGGTGGTTGTTAAAAAATCAACTCTATCTTCTATTCCCACTCTGAGTAGGCTTCAAGGTCATTCCTCTATTGGAATGAAGAAATCTTCATCTTAATATTCCCAAAGTTTCCCTCTCACTTAGGCTTTCTTCCATGGGTCATGTCTTGCCAACCGCCTAGATGTGCAAATATGTCCATATTATTTCTTTACAGTTAGTAATCATCATGTAAGTTATCTAATAGATGATTGATTGATTATATATTTACTCGCTAATGCTTCATGATTAATGTTATGTTGTGCTTTAGATGTTCATTTCCATTCATATTTTTTTAGGTACAAGTTGGAGGATAAGAACCAAAATGAGTTAAGAAACATATCCTTGGAGCTATTTTATCAATATTTGATCTTATTTGCCTTCGTAGAAGCAAAAAAGAGATAAATTAAGGTGATGATGGGACAAAAAATGCAAGAAATGAAATTATTGCAACTTACACAGTCGTATATAAGAATGTGTAACTCACTGGAAGTGTGTAAGAGTGTGAAGATGCAGTTTTAGCCACTTTTGTAACCTATATAGTCATGTTTAGACTTACAAGGTAATGTAAGTGAGCTACACGACTAGTCATGTAGCTTACTATTAATATGTAAATCCACAATTCCTTCAAGTTTTACACACATGGTCACCTATATGGTCATTGTGATGGAACCCTAATTTTTACTACAAAATGGAATTTGAGAGTCCAAATGAGGTGTGAAGACTTTAGAGACATGGTAGGAAGCAGATTTCTTACCCTTTAGAGAGCTACGAGGAACTAAACTTCATCCTTCCGGTTTAAAACATATATGGACGATAATAAACATATTGGGTAATGATTAATCAAGTGGTGTTGTTCTTACTTTATTTTAGAATTGATTATTTTATTCTAGGGCTAATGTTTTGGGATTTATTTAGACACTTCAAGTATATTATTTATGTCTGAAACCATTGCCATAATCTAAATTGCAATATGTAATCATTGCACATCTGATTCACTTGTAGTAAACTAATGGTTGAGCATCATTAGGAATAATATAACATAGGTTATCACACTAAATTTAGAGAGTTTATTCTAGGTTGTCTGATGGCTAGACCTAATTAAAAAGCTTATTTTAATTTCGTACAACCTAATGGAAAATTGAGATTAATAGAGTTTGTTAATGATTTACAATTAATAGTTTGAAAGAGAGGTACTTGAAAAATATAATAATTAGTTATAGTCATTCGTGTAAAGGTTGAGATTGAACTGTAAACTAGATTCAAAACCCATTGGTTAATTTTATCACTTTTGTATTGTTTGGTTTGATTTACCTTCAATAGTTTAGTTTTACTTTTTTTGGTTAATTGAATTCAACCAAACCCTCCATATCCTAAACCCTAATTTATTCATTACAAAAGCTAGACACATACTTACAATCCTTGCTCACCAATACTACAAATTTAGTTATATAGAGTTAGATTTTATTTTTTTTATGTGTTTGACACACATCTAAAATTTTGGCATCATTTTTAGGGAGTGAAGTGATTTAGCTTTTGTTTTTTTTAATTTTAATTAGTGTTTTTACATATCTTTGCTTATAATTGGTTTTTACAGTTGTTTCTTAATCTTTTTTATATTTTTTAATGTTTGCGTATGGTATTGACGAGAGGTCCTCATCAAAACCTTGTATAATTTGATCCCAAGATTGAAAGGACACTGCAAAGGTTGTGTAAGGAAACCAGAAAAACTCTAGGAATACAACAAGCAATTTAACTTGAGGAAGCCATAGCTAATAAGAAAACTTTAAGACAATTGGCTACCCCAAACTTGACTCAAATACCTTTATGCTTTACTTTTCCAAATTTTGTTGAACATATTACTTTTAAGCTCAAGTCTAGCTTAATCCATCTTTTACCTTAACTTTTATGGAATTGCAGGTAAGGATACTCACAAGCATCTCAAGGAGCTTAATGTGATCTATCTTAGTTTGAAACCTCTAGGGGGTGATTGACGAGCAGATTACATTAAGAACCTTTCCATTTTCACTAAACGATGCAACAAAAGACTAACTTTATGATTTCCTTTTAGGGAGTGTGAACATATGGATCAAAATTAACAGGTTATTTTTGGATAAGTACATTTTAGCATCAAAGACAGCTAGTATAATGAAAGAGATTTGTGGGGCAAAGCAACATCATAGAGAATCCCTTTATGAGTTTTAAGTGTGCTTCAAGAATTTGTGTGCCAGCTTCCTCCGTCATAATATCACTGAACAACTACTTATCTAATACTTCTACGAATGATTATTGCACATAAATAGGAGCTTGGTAGATGTAGCAACTAGTGGAGCACTATGTGAAAAGACTCCAGGCAAGAATTTTAATCCAATGTATAGTGGCAAACACTCAACATTTTGGCATTTACAACAATGTTTGTAAGATAACAAGGTAATTCATCTATAGAACATCATTTTGATAATCTAACATCTTTTCGTAGACAAACTGCTATAGGGTAGACACAGGTGAAAGCTTGTAGTTTATATGAAAATGTGAACCATACAATAGATGGGTGTCCAACTTTATAAGATGGAAATATGGAGTATGTCATTATTATAGGGAAAAATTTTCCCATCAATATAATCCATATTCCTAGACCTATAACTCAGGTTGAAAAGATCACCTAAACCTAAGTTATGGAGCAAATAGGTAGTAGAACTGCTTCCCACATAGGCATGGACAACATTTTCATCATAAACAATAAGCCTCGTCCTCTACATTTGGTATGTCTTTGGAAGATATTGTTAAGTATCTTACAATTAACACTTTTCAATTCCAGCAAGATGTGTTGTATTTTAGTTAGGAAACCAAATCTAATTTTTAGTAAATGAAGTTTGGCATTTATAATTCGGAGAACCAAGTAAGTCAAATGAAAGTGGCTATCAACCATTTAAAAGCCAAAGAAGAGGAACACTATCATCATAACCTGAGATAACTATGAAGAATGTTATTGTAATCACCTTGAGGAGTGGTAGCAAGCTTATAGATCCTAAGAGGGCTACACAAAGGATGGTTAGTGAAGAAAAAACTAAGAAGGAGTGATAGGTCTGGTAAGTGTACTGGTTTAGTTGTAGCAATCAAGTGTCGATCCACAAGGACTAGGTCAAAGTACTAAATTTATACCTTCTAAATTTGCTAAGCAATCAAATATGAAAATTCGGTTGTTAAAGAAGTATCAATGCACGATTAACAGAATTTGAGCAATTCATCTCAACAAAGAAATCATCTAATCCTTATGAAATAAAATATCGATCCAAGTATATTTACCCATTCTTATCAATTAGTTCTTTCGAAGTAATTAACGTGTTGATTCCAATTTTTAAATCAGTTTCCAATATCAAAAATTAAATCCATCCCAATGAACACAGTGGTTAATCTTGGGTACTCCTAACGAAAAATTCTATTTCTAGATATTCTTTCAATTAAGTCCAATCTAGCAATTCAGAAATCAAACATCACTTTTTATTACTTAGTTTAAAATCTATTATTATTCAACAAGAAACCCTAGATTAGAAAGATCAAATCAATATTAGCCAAAATTACTTTACTAAAATTAAGTCAACATTGAATTTAAAGACATAAGGTTAGATAAACAAATCCTAAGTTGAAACAAACATCCTAGAGTAAGAAAATTTACAGACTCATGACTGAATTTGACCTAAAAGTAATAAAAATTATAAACATGAACATTAAAGATAATTAATAAATGGGAAGAGGAGGAAAAGGAACTCCAATTGCTTCTTGAATCTTGATCTCTCAATCTTCAAGCTTTTCTTCTTCTTTGATTTTATTTTGATTTTCCTCTCCTTCTTAAATATCACTCTTTGATCTCCCTAGCCAAAATTTTTCCCCTTTGTTTTTCAACAACTGCTCTTTTAATCCCCGAAATTGTCATGAATAACTGTTATACATAGTCCGTGTGATTTAACACGGTTAGACCGTGTTTCTTTTAGGTTTGGCTATGCATTCTCGCTTCAAAATACACGATCCGTGTGATTTTACATAGGTAGACCGTGTATTTCCCCAAAACACCTGCAAATACTAAAAACAAAGGAGCAGTACCAGATTCACAAAAAGTAAAAGCAATTCAACATCATTTAATACAAAAACAATGACAAAATAGAGCTAAAGCATATAAAGAATCACAACTTATCAAACTCCCCTATGCTAAACTTTTGCTTGTCCTTAAGCAAATTAAACTTAAATGCAAAATCAAGGGAAAACTAGAGCTCAAAAGTCACAGATGGAAGAGCACAGTTCAATCAAAACAATATGTTGCATCTCACTGAATCAAATACTCGCTCCAAGTAATGGTTCATCACTCACTATCTCTACTAAGCTTAGCTTAAAGATTCAATTGAACTAAATCATGAAAGATATTCATCAGCATCTTTAAATCGATCGGGACTTAATGGAGTGTAAATAAACATTTCAAAAAAAATAGGATCATCCCCCTATCGTCCCCTCAGTCTCAAAGGAGTGCTTGGTGACAAATTTATTAATCAATTTTATGATTCCCTAGTAACAAAGGACTCAAAGGGGTACCTCATTAGGTATTGTTGGATCGGAAAAAGAAAACATGCTTTGTTTGTCAAAACGGTAGATTTCAAAACTTTAAGAAATCATTACTTGTAGCGGAAGCAACAAATCCAAATCAACATGCCAATCCATACATGATATGGTATAAGGA
>JANZLX010000008.1:18910483-18927806 GCA_025531955.1 Erythroxylum orinocense
TTAGAACTTGAACTGGTAGGAACATCACGTTGTACTTAAATGTTAAATATGAAAAAAAAATCACACATAATTTACATTTACCTTAAAAATATTAACAGACAAAGCAGCATTGTCGTCAACAGGATTTTGAGTGGGGCCGTGTTTCAAGGCCGATGTAGATGTTTACCGATATGATCTCTGGAAGCAAGAAAACGGATTCCGCTTTCTCCAAACTTTAAATGCTACAAAATGTTTGCTTTACAACCCCGCCATTTGTTTTCAGGTCACCCAAAGAACTTTTTCAAGGGAGCAGGTTCCTACAGGCTACTAAGCAATATAGAAAGTACTACGTCTGGTAACATTGCTTTTTTCCAAAGGCCATTCTTCATGCCCAACATCTCACTATGAATGATTCAGCAATTGATCAATCTCAACAATGGAATCAACATGAGTGCTCGGCAACAACAAATGCAACAAGGGAACACAAGAAGGTGACCAGAGCTTGGGCTTGATTTTCTTCATAGCTGTCTTAACTACAGAAGAAGTTGGTATTCCAAACCACTGAAGATACCATGAGAGGATCAATGTACTCTCATGTTCTTGAGCTCCATCATTAGGCCATCTCCCAGAATTCAAGTAGTTGGAAAGAGCATTTTTCAATCCATCAAAATTTCTAAATAGTTCATCTACCCTCTTTCTCAGAGATCCTAAAAAAATAGACTGCACAATGCCACCTCTCAAAGTTGTCAACCTTCCACTTAGAAGAGCTTCATTGTATGTCAATGCAAGCTGCCAAGACAATATAATAATGTTACCATTCACAAGTCCGAAGACTGCAACAACTATTTTACCAACATCCTTGTAAAATGGCGATGTTAACTAACTATTGACTGGCTCCTATTCACCTGGAACTATGAGCATCTAAGCATATGAATTGTGTGTTCAAAATGAAACAAAATCAAAGCCAGAAAACATGAAACAACTACGTATCTCAATGCTAATCCAGCTACAATTTATTTATTGCCTTAGTTTACCAATTAAGTAGCATGATGACATCCACCAGCTAGTATCATTGCAGAAGATTCTTGCTGTTGTCATGTCAACCCTTTAGTAATTTCATTTCTAATGGAAGCAAATGACTAGTAGGCTACCACCTATACTGTGACAACTAGACGAGAAAAATGCTATGGGAAGAAAAATTTTCTTTATTATGTCATACAGAATAATATGCCATCATTATACAGCACAAGAATTCTGTTGTTTACAAATACCACTTTCCAGACACTATTGATCTATGAAGAGTATACCCCACTTTTAGAATGAAGCATTAGAAATGTACCTTTAAATTGTAAATTGCAAGGGAATCGCCTAAAATGGAAGTACCATTCGTTACTTGCTCCGCCATTGAACAAATGGTGGTATATAAAGACAAATAGACCTGCAAAGACATTGATAAATGGCCTTAACTGCTGCTACAAACAGAAGTGACTGGAGATGCAATATATACCAACTAACAATAAGAAGCTAAATCAATGCAAAAACACTTAAAAACACATTCATGCACATGCTTTGAAATATACAAACACATAACAGAATGTGGATATAAGATCTCATCAGTTTCAATTGAACCAATTTGGTAAAAGAACATGTTAATGGGACCAAAAGGAATCAGAACAAAAATTGACAACAGTATCATTACCTGTAAAAGAGCTGGTCTGTCTTTGCTAATGCACTCAAATAATACTTGAAAGCAAAATTCCTGAAAATCATTGTCAAATCTGAAAAACACCTTCCATAGTTAGTAATAATAAACCAAGGTACATGAGATCTACTTATTGTTTCCACAAAAATAAACTGAGACATTTTTCACAATCGTGGTCTCGTCTTTTTTCTCAAGAAATAAATCTTTAGCTTTGCTGGCATTATATTTATCAAATTAAATGCTATTAAATGAAATATAGACTGTGTTGAGACTAGGTTCCAGTAGGTTCTAGAATAAATTTAGCATGTGTGGGTATAGTGGGGAATCATGTGAGAGTTAGTTACATGACGAGAATAAAAGGGTGTAGAGGGGGAAGGCATAGGTATTCGGTTATCATATAGGAATTGGTATTGTGGAGGTTGCTAGCCCTCGAAGTCTAGCTAAGGAATTCATTCATCTATAATCATCTATATTCATCTATATTCTATATCTGTTCTTATTCTACTGCTGCTGTATGTGTTGTTTTGTGGCTGTGTTGGTACTGTGTGTGAGCTGAATCAGTGTTAGAGAAACTGGTCTCTAACAAATGGTATCAGAGCATTTGTTACCCTTAAAAGACAACACAAAGAACAAGGCCTCTTAATACCCTTAAAGAGAGAAGCTTGCACATGCTAGCAAGAATGGAAATATTTTTACAATGCTGGTGAGGGAAGTAACTGAAAAAAATCTAAAGCACCCTTTCCAATTCCTAAAAGAAACAAGTAAATTATTGGTTGATTTTCACACCTTACACCTAATGCTTTACCAAGTAAATTACCTCATTTACACGATATTCAGCAAGCTATTAACCTGTGACCAAGGTTCCCTTCATAAAACCTACGTAAATCTCTTAAATACTATCAAAAATGAAGAGCTAAAGAGACAACTGGAAGAGTTAGGTTCATTGAGAAAAAGTCTTAATCTGTGTGCAATTCTTGCATTACTGGCCCATAAAAAGGATTGAAGCATGAAAATATCAATCGATTGTTGTGTAATAAACAAGATCATAGAAAGGTATAGGTTCATTATCTCTAATCTTAATGACATGATAGATATCATGACTGGAGCCATGAAATGGATACCAACAAATCAAAAATTAGACTTGCGGGCAACATTAAGGGAGAGCTTTATTAACGGTTGATAATACCATTTTGACTCACAAATGCACCTAACACTTTTATGAGAGTGATACACTAGGTATTTCAACCATTTTTTGGACAAATTTTTGGTGCAGGAGAATGCACATAATTGGACCTAATTCTTCATATGGAAGAACTTGAATCCAATATTTCTAAGAATATTTCAACCAACAAGAATCCTGCCAAAATAGTTTCTTAAAATTCAAGCAAGGAAGCCTGTTTGTTTTGATTCCTTTACCGCAAAAAGAAAGCTAATGTTGAAGCTGAAAGTTTGGTATAAAACATGTGAGATATCTTTGATGAAGTGCAATGGAAGATCAACCCAATGATGGAATTAAATGAAGGCAACAAGGCAAATAGAGTGTCTCTTATGGGGTAAATATAAGAAGCTTGAATCAAAGAGTATTGAACCTCATAAAACCTTTAAGAAGAAAAGTGCTAACACTAACATTTTGGAATTGTCATGTGACAAGAGAGTTACTCTTATATTCAACAATGCAAAATTAACACTTATCATGGCACAATCTTTTGCATTCTCGTACTGCAACTATAGGAATTTCAGTCATTCCTTATCTTAAAGAATAGATTGAAGATATTTTCTATGAACAAATTTTATCCAAAAGAGTTGGCAATTATAAGTGATTTCTTGTCAAGTAAAAAGAAAAAACATTCTAACAACACTACTTTAAAAATTCAAATTTCAAAAGCTAATCCAAATTTGTATAGTAGTATTTATCACATTCTGT
Source organism: Erythroxylum orinocense (assembly GCA_025531955.1). Classification (NCBI taxonomy): domain Eukaryota; kingdom Viridiplantae; phylum Streptophyta; class Magnoliopsida; order Malpighiales; family Erythroxylaceae; genus Erythroxylum; species Erythroxylum orinocense. The sequence continues at coordinate 18,914,089 of JANZLX010000008.1, forward strand.
GTCGAAGACAACTTTAGAAAAAATAGTGAAAAACTTATGCGAAAAAATAAAAGAACTTAACAATTTACAAACGAAACAAAAGAAGATACATCAACCACAAGCTTTAATTTATGAAGAATGAGAGTTGGTATAATACTATTCATGAAACCGTTCATATGCAAATTGGCAACAAGGACAAGTTAGTCATATTTATTTTAAACTAATTTGCCTTAATAGATACAAATTAGAAAGAATCCTTATTAAAATAAAATTCAATTATATTTTGGACATCTTAGTTGGAATACTTTTACTAATAGATCTCCAGTTCCAAGAACTCCTTTATACATATGTATTCAGCCCTTCAATGAGAGGAAAGTTGTTTTTTTTTTGGTAAAGTTTGCCTTTCTAAAGTGTTTCGTAACCCTATGAGATTCCTAGAACATCCCATTGTCATGTTTTCTCTAATAAAAAACCTCACAACCTAATCTGAATTCCAACAACTAGAATTTGAAGTTTTAGCAGCCCATATAGAAATTTCAGGCCTGAAATTCAAATTCCTGCAACATAGCAAAAAAACCCACAACCCAAATTTTCTAATTTTCACGAGTTTTATTAATTAATTGATCTATCTTTTATTCATCTTACATCAATTAAACTTTGTATTAATAGCAAAGTCTAATAATAGTAAACATCCACATAATTTTGCAAAACTGCATATGAACAAAGCTGAATAATAGTTCTAGTTTAATAATCGCCAAACTACAGCAAATTCATAGCCTAAGGAATTTTTCAAAAAATCCAAAAATTCCAACCAATTAGTCATTTTAAATCATTTCTCTGCACTATTCCTTTTGGAAATGGGCTAGGAGATATAAAGTTTATTGCTAAGGAATAGAGCCTACAATCATAGCACTTTCGCAATTTTATAAACACCAAAAGCTCTAAAAAGTGCTGTTGATTGATAATGCCTCAAGTTTGCTAGCTCATCCCCATCAAAGCTCACACATACGTATAAAAGCAACTTATATTTGCACACAAGTTAAGTATTGTGATTAACGAAGTAATTAATTAATCAATAATGGTAAAAATTATAACCTAAAAGCATATTAAAATCATTGGTATTTCACTCCCCTGAATTTCTTTAAAGCATTCCACTTTGTTAGAATATAATAGTATTTTAATAAGGGTATTTAAGTCTTATATACTTTCTCCTATTTATAAATACAAGATGACTAACCTATGTAAAGTTAGACCATCATATTCTCACATTCTCTTCTTCCTCTCTTTTTCTTCTCTTCGTCTCTTTGTCTACAATTTATTACATGTTTTCAGAGTGAGGTTTATTAGATTTGATTTGATTACAATCATGTGGATTTCCCTCTAGATTCTTTTATTCTTTTCTTCTTGTTAGATTTGGGTATCATGTCCTAAAAAAAAAAAACGCTTGGAGACTATTTTTTGTTGAAGGATCAATGCAATTGTAGCCCAGGTTGGTCTAAGTAGATACCTGTGTTATTATTCTTATTAGTTTTTGGTTATTTATTTCCTTGACAATGGCTAACAAGAAGCTTGAACTGGTTCCGATCCCATCACCCAGATGACTGAACGTCATTTGAATGGTGATAACTATCCTCAGTGGTGGTGAGCAATCACTAATATCTTAGTGGGGTTGATAGGGAAGATCATCTTACCCAAGATCCTCCAAATGATCTTGGTGAGAAGTCATGGTGAAAGGAGGACAACAAGTTGCATTTGCAACTTTTAGAGACAATTGAAGTGAACATCCAGGATCAACTTTATCATTGTGAAACTGTAAAGGAGATATGGGAAACCTTGGTGTTTATGTTTTCAGGTGCAAATAACGTGACTCAAGTGTATGATGTTGCCAGCGAGGTGTATCAGGCTAACATGAAGGATAAGTTTGTTCAAAATTATTCCTATGATTTTTATTGAATGCTCGAGGAGATGAATTCACTACCTTCTTACACAACAGATATTGGTGTCCAAAAGGTTCATCGTGAACAAGTTGGAGTTATGTGCTATTTAGCAGGGTTGTCTCGTAGTTTAGAAATTAGCTAGTCCAAAGATTCCTTCGCTCTCAGAAGCCATTTGTCATGTATAGTGCGCTGCCCATTCTTTACCATCTGAAAATTCAACACCTAATAGTAGTGCACTTGTGAGCCAAGTCCCTTGTTTTGATAGTGGTAAAGGTGGTGGTCAAGGTGGCCGCTCGGGGGGCTGTGGTGGTAAAGGCACTAGTGGTCACTCTGAGGGCAAAACAGTGTGTTATCATTGCGGAAAGCTAGGACATCATATAAAGAAGTGTTGGTTGCTTCATAGTACGCCTCAGTGCTCAGTCTTTTGCAAATGTAACCACCTCCAAACCTCTTGAAGAGAAGCTTGTAAAATTATCAGTTGATGAGTATACACACTTGGTTTAGTCACAGTTTTCTATAAAGGATTCTGGTCCTTCCTCCACTGCTACTCTAGTTCAGTCAGGTCATCCTACAACATGCCTCTCTTCCACTTCTCGCAAATGTGTCATTAACTCAAGTGCGAGTGAGCATATGATTGGGCACTATAGGTCCTTTGTCCTTTGTCCTGTGTTACACCATCATCCGATCCATTGAATGTTACTATTTCCAATAGCACTCCTGTTTTTGTTTTGCCTCTAGCAAAATCCAACCCTGTTCCTTCATTGCCTTTGTCCAAGGTTTTATATATACCCAATTTTCCTTTCAATCTCATGTTTATTACTAAGATTACTAAAGCTCTAAAATGTTTTGTTGTGTTCTTTGCACACATTGTGTTTTTCAGGATCTGTTGACGAATAGGATTATTGGTAGAGGTCAAGAGTTGGGGGTTGTACCTTCTTGAGGGTGGTGAAGTAGCTCTTTCTGCATTGGCTACTAGTCCAAAGTTGGAGTCTCCCTATTACAGACTCCTTCATAGGTCAGACTTATTCAAGGCGTAATAATCTTATCCCCAAGTCTGCACCTCAAGCATCATCTACGGAATAAGGATATCTGTCACACTTCCTCATCTGTATTATCTTTTACTTAGGATAGCAATTATCTTTTATCTCTTTCTGGTAGTTATCTTGTTTCCTTCCTATCAAGCTAGGTTTCTTTGTTAAAATAGAACTCTATTTCATGTAATGCTGAGTCCTATTTAAGGGGACCGAGTTGAAATAAATAGCAAGTCTTTTTTGTCAAATATTCACGAGATTGAATCCCTCTCCCAAAAGGATTCAAGGTCTAAGGCTCCCTTCAACGAGTCTACCAATAACAAAGGAAAGTCTAAGAAGCGGGGCAACAGAAAGAATAAGATTCTTGAACCTAATTTCCAAGGGTTCAACCTAGACCGACGGGTCACTCGATCTTACAGCAAGCAATTTCATAACATTTCGGTATCAGAGCGTACGACGATAGGAGATGAGGTGGAGAATCGGCTGCAAACAATTGAGACAACATAGTCAGCCACAATGGAACAAATCCAAGCACTCTCACACCAAGTAAAGGAGCTGCTATCTATAGGATTTTCCCGTCCCCAACAAACAAATGCATCTTGCAGCAACAATCAATCTGCACAAGACCATGTGCACACCATTGCAACTGCTGAGAATCAAAGAAATATCGACGGCGAAACTATAGGCACCGTACCCAGGTACACGAAACTAGATTTCCCTACTTTCCATGGCCAAGAGGATCCCCTAGAATGGTTAATGCGTTGTGAGCAATTTTTTGAGAGTCAGCGAACTAGTGAAGAAGATATGGTGGGATTAGCCGCCTTCCATTTATTTGGGGTGGCTCAGATGTGGTATCGACGGCTCAAGCATGAAAAGGGCCAGCTTCAATGGTCAGACATACATAATGAATGTTTGCTTCATTTTGGGCCAAAGAAGGGTAGCAACCCGGTAGGGGCATTGACGAGCCTGTGTCAAATGGGTTCGGTAGAGGAGTATGAAACTGAGTTTTAGGAACGGTTAGCATGGACAGGTACTTTTGTTCCTACTAATCTCCTTGTTGGGATGTACGTGGTAGGGTTGGAGGAGGTCCTCAAGGTTGAGGTTGAATTGCAACAACCCCCAAATTTGGCCACGGCAATGAGTTGGACTCATGGATATGAAAGAAGGTAGCAGATGACTAGGGCAAGTTTCAATCGCAGGATGCCATGGCAAGGTACACGGTTTCGACCCGCATCCAGTCAACCAAATTCTCAGCCTTCCGTTGTCAAGCGTCTAAGTCGTGATGAAATGACTGAGCGGCGTGCAAAGGGATTATGTTTTAACTATAATGAACCTTATTCCAACAACCACCAATGCAAGAAACTCTTTTGGCTAGAGGTGGAGGATTTGTCCCTGGCCAATGTGGAGGAAGATAAATAAACAAAACCCGTCATCTCCCAACATGCCATCACGGGACAACAACATGCCAAAACAATGCAGTTAGCCACTGAGGTAGACAGACAATTCCTCCTTGGATTGGTAGCTTCCGAAAGCACCCATAATTTCATTAGCCGAGTAGTAGCAGCAAGTTTAGGGCTGCATGTCACACCACTACCGAATACTAGTGTGTCCGTGGCTAACGGTGACAAGGTGCGTAGTTTGGGTGTATGTAGTCAGGTACAATTCTCTATTGTTGACCACCAATTCTTAGCTGACTTTTATGTGATTCCTCTTGATGGTTTTGACATTATCTTGGGAGTGAAATGGTTACAAGCATTGGGCCTATTACTTGGGATTTTTCTGTTCTTACTATGCCATTTACATTATCCAGGCAGCAAGTAACATTGCGCGGCAGGAAAGTTGCTTCCGGAATTACTGTCAATTCTTTAGGAAGTCCACAACCTTCACAATCCTAATTAAACTCCCTGTTGAAAGAGTACAAAGATTTGTTCCAGGATCCCACGAGATTACCTCCTTTCAGGCATTGTGATCATCACATCTGCTTACTTCCTGGCACAACACCTGTAGTGGTCCGACCATATTAGTAACCACACATGCAAAAGGATGAGATTGAGCGCCAGTGTACACAAATGTTGCAGCAAGGTATAATACGCCCTAGCCAATCACTTTTCTCCTCCTGTATTGCTGGTATCTAAATAGGATAACACTTGGCATTTTTGTGTGGAATATCGAGAACTTAATGCCAAAACCATCAAGGATAAGTTTCCTATTCTGGTGGTTGATGAGTTGCTGGATGAGATACATGGTGCTCAGTATTTCATTAAACTTGAAATACTAAGCTGTCTTATCCCTAAGACTCCATAGGTCAGGCTTATTCAAGGCGTAATAATCTTATCCCTAAGACTGCACCTCAAGCATCATCTACGGATTAAGGATATCTGTCACACTTCCTCATCCGTATTATCTTTTAACTTAGGATAGCAATTATCTTTTAGTTATCTTGTTTCCTTCCTATCAAGATAGGTTTCTTTGTTAGAATAGAACTCTATTTCATGTAATGTTGAGTCCTATTTAAAGGGACCAAGTCAAAATAAACAGCAGGTCTTTTCTGCCAAATATTCACAAGATTGAATCCCTCTCTCAAACCGATTCAAGGTCTAAGGCTCCCTTCAACAAGTCTTACCAACAACATAGGAAAGTCTAAGAAGCGGGGCAAGGGAAAGAATTAGATTCCCGAACCTGATTTCTAGGTGTTCAACCTAGACCGACAGGTCACTCAATCTTATAGCAAGCAATTTCATAAAACTCCCTTTCATCTTCATTGTCAACTTGGTCACCCGCCCTTGGCTACTTTGAAGAAGATTTTTCCCTTTTTAAGTTCCTTGTCTAGTTTTGAGTATGAATCATGTTAGTTTGCAAAGCATCATCTAGTTTCTTATTTTCCAATAGTCAATAAGAGTCAAATCCTCTTTTGAGTAAGTGCATTAAGATATTTGGTGTTTGTGTCCTATAGTCTCCAAAACTGGTTTCCAATATTTTGTTTGTTTTTTTGATGATTACACTCATGCTACTTGGGTTTATTTAATGAAAAGTCATTCCGAGCTATTCTAAAATTCAAACCCAGTACAATGCTAAAATTCGTGTTTTGCGAAGTGACAATGCAAAAGAGTACTTTTCTAGTCCTCTGCCTGATTTTATGAGAAAACCAGGAACTATTCACCAATCTTCTTGTGTGGTGACTCCTCAACAAAATGGGGTAGCTAAACGTAAATATCGTCATTTACTTGAGATTGCTAGAGCACTTTTATTTCAAATGAAGGTTCCAAAATCTTTTTCGGCTGATGCTATTGTAGCTGCTTTTTACTTGTTTAATCGTACGCCTTTCCTCTGTGTTATAGGGTGACATTCCTTATTCAATAACTAAGTCTCTTTTTGTTGTGCCTCCTAAAATTTTTGGATGCACATGTTTTGTTCGTGACACTCATTCATAAATATCAAAATTGGATCCTTGATCTTTAAAATGTCTGTTTGTTGGTTATTCCTTGGCTCAAAAGGGTTATAGATGTTATTCTTTTGATTTGAAGCAATATGTGGTTTCTGCTAATGTCACAATTTTTGAGTCCACTCCTTATTTTTCCTCTTTTCCTCTTCTTCTCTAGGTGAGTTTGTTAGTGAAGATGAGTTTTTGGTTTATTATGTTAGGCAGGTTCCTCCTTTTGGGTCATTGGAAACTCGTCCACTTGTGTACGGTTAAACAAGTCTACTGTAGATGTGATATGGATGCATTTGTGGGCAAGACTTATGCTCGAAGAGGAACAAAAAGTGGTGGCTGAAAGCAGGAAAAAGTTATCAGCTAGGAAAGTTACTTGCGTTGGATTTTTTTTTCCAGAACAGGAGTTTTTTTTCATATCTAGAATAGGATTGTGTTTCTTATTAGTACTTTTTAGAGTTTATCTTTATTTTTCTGCCTAATTAGGAGTCTAAATTAGAATCCTAATCAAGGTTGAACTTGTGTTTACGTGCCTACTTAAATGGGCAGTCATTCAATAATAAAGCAAGCAACAATTTATCATAAAATTAGCTTAGAAGTAGAATAACTTAGTCCAATCTAGGCAGACCTTATCCTCGACAAGTGCTGCCCATTTTCATCAGCAAAAATAGGTTCTACGAGGAAGGGGTCCAACGTGTCCAACATAAACAAGGGAACAGAGGTTCACTTTCTTGACAATCGTCCTTGGATTCAATCCCAAGCACGGGCACATAACAAGGGGACTGCGAATTGCTTCACCCACTCTTTCCGATTCCACTAACCCTTCTGCATCCCTTCCTCCGCCCTGTCCTCCGTCATATGATCCTAGTCTTGATCTTCCTATCTCCTCGCATAACGGTAAACGTAGTTGCCAGTATCTTGTTTCTTCTTTTGCTTCCACTGCTAATTTATCACCCCGTCGACAAGCATTTGTTGTTTCTTTAGATTCCATTTCTATACCCCAAGTCTTTTATAGAGGCTTTGTCCCTTACTGGTTTGAAGATAGCCATGGAGGAAGAGATGGCAACTTTGGAGCACAATTCCACATGGGATCTTATGTCTCTCCCAACAGGTAAGAAAACAATTGGTTGTAAATGCGTGTTTACTATTAAGATGAATTCTAATGGCACTGATTCTTGCCTAAAGGCTCGTCTAGTTGCCAAGGGCTATGGTCAAGCTTATAGAGTTGATTATTCAAATACTTTTTCTTTTGTTGCTAAGCTTGCTTTTGTATGTTTGTTTATTTCTCTTGCGGCATCTAAACAATAGCCATTGTACCAATTACATGTCAAAATTGCATTTTTACATGGTGATTTACAGGAAGAGGTATATATGGAGCAACCCCTTCGTTTTGTTGCTCAGGGGGAGTCCGGGAAGGTATGTGATACAAAACCACCACAAGTGTACACACGTTACACTGATGGCAGAAAGAAGCAGCCACGCATGGAACCCATTGATGATGACGTGGAAAAGAAGTATTGTAGGCTGACCAATTCAAGTTATCTTTAGTTGTTGGTTGAATTTTTCTTTATGCATTTTCCCAGTAATTCTGTATGGTAAGGAGGAGTCCTCCACTTTCATTTATATTTCAGTTATTTCCACTTTTTTAGGGGGGTGATACTCCATGGTTGAGTCATGATTCCACTGACGTAGCAATGGTTGTTACACAACTTGTATAAATGTTCATAAACATCAATGAAGATATCAACTCGAAAAATCCAATTCAGTCTTGAGTACTTTAACTCAGAGGTATTAAGGTTCCCTCTATTTGAGCCTTACATTTACTCAAAATAGGTCGTAAGAAAAATTCTGCTTCTTCACCCATGCAAACACCTTCCACCTCTACTGACGAGAGACCCATAACTCGATCGTAGATTCGGGACCGTAACAATTTGGTATCAGAGCCAAGAGTTATGGGCAAATCTGTTCAAGACCAGCTTACCAAACTCTTTAATTTACTTTTATCCGAACAGCAAGCCAATCAAGTTCGTAATGCGAAGATTGAGCAACTTCATGCCAAATTGGATGCCATGTCTCTTGACTTGGAATCCACAAAGAAGGGGTTGAAGTCTTCAAGTGCTGAGAGTCAAGCAAAAACACGAAGAGATAAGGGAGTTTATGAGGCAACAGTTTCTGAAATTTCTGGAGGAAACTTGATTGTACCAAAATTCACAAAACTTGATCTCTCTCACTTCAACGGGCTAGAAGACCCCTTGGGATGGATTAGTCGTTGTCAACACTTTTTTCGGCATCAATTGACACCTGAGGAAGAGAAGGTGAGTTTAGCTTCTTATCACTTAGAGGGGATTGCTCAACTATGGTTTTTGCAAATGGTACACAATATTCCGAATCCCACTTGGACAGAGTTTGTCCACCAATGCAACTTGCGGTTTAGACCTCCCATCCGAAGCAACAAATTGGGGGAGCTAGCCAAGCTAAAACAAACGGATTCAGTGGAGGAGTATGAGAACAAATTCGAAGTGTTGGTTTCAAGAGTTGGAATCTTAACTCAAGATCAAAAGATTCAGTTGTATCTTAGCGGATTGCAAAAGTCCATATCAGTTGAAGTGGAGCTCCACCAACCACAGGACCTGGTAACCGCAATGAGCATTTCTCGCTTATACGAAAGGAAAATATATTCCAGGGCCACCACCAATCGAGATAACAAGCATAATTCACCAATTGCAGATTCGCGCACCAACCGCTCGATAAAAAGACTCACTAGAGAAGAAATGGAAGAAAGGAGGAAGAAGGGGTTGTGCTTCAATTGCGATGAAACATTCGTGCGAGGCCATCAACGTAAGAAACTGTTCTGGATTGACTCAGAAGAGAGGGACGAACCAGCTGAGGAAATGGAGCAGGAACTATCACCAGAGATATCTCTCCATGCTATTACGGGTATGAGAAATCCACAATCCATGCGACTGAATGGGCGTTGGAAGGGAGGTCAGGTACTCGTTCTTGTTGATTCCGAAAGCACTCATAGTTTTGTATCTGTTTCCAAAGTGGCAGAATTAAAGGCTAAGGTGAATGGGAAGGATGGGTTACGTGTCAATGTATCCAATGGTGAGCAAATCAATAGCCCAGGAATTTGCAAGGGAACGCCAATTGAATTGGGGTTATATACTTTCACGTTGGACTTATTTGTGCTGCAATTGACTGACTTTGACATTGTCCTCGATGTTAACTGGATGTTAACTGGTTGCGAACGTTGGGTCCTATTTTATGGGACTTCAATATCATGTGTATGTCTTTTTTCATACAGGGGAGACAAGTGGAGCTCAAAGGAATACATTCAAGACCATGGCAGAGGCAGCCTGAACTCAATTCCTTGCATCAAACCATTGTCCAAGACACGCAGCTTCAGAAATTGTTGGTGGAAAATGCTACTCTCTTTGATCAACCAACAGGGTTGCCTCCTAGTCGATCATGTGATCACCGAATTCCTTTGGAGCCTGGAGCTAGACTTGTAGTGGTGCGCCCCTATAGATATCCCCACGGACAAATATAAAGAACTCTGCTATATAATAAAGCATGAGAAGGTTCTTTCTAGATTTTAGTTTCAAAGATTTGTTAACGACATAGTTTGATACATTTTATCAATAAATCACATAGGGAATGGATAAGCAGTTGAGTAAAAACTAGTTATATGGATACCAATACACATTTAACAATTAAATTATCCTCAAAATAAAAACAAACTTCTAGTAAAGTATAAATCCTAAACCACTAAGTCTACCCTTAAAGTAAAATATCTATAATCATGTGATTCTATTATAAGGCATCCCAATTTATTTTAGACACAGGAAGGAATGGCACATAAGATAAACTTACAACTTGTATTTTTAATATGATTAGTTTGAGGAAGAAGTATTGAATTCACCTTAATAAACTTTATTTGGGGTTTAATAATTATCTCTTCAGGCCAATCAACCTCTATCTTTCAGTATATCCTATAAATTTGTAAATTTTACCAGTCTATTTATCCAATGTATCTAAGTATTTAATTGGATCAAACAATTACATTACATTTACTTTACAAAGGACAATTTAGGAGAAATTAAGCGTAAACATTTAGAATAAACAACTCAAGTAGAATGTGGCTGCTAGTACTTTAACAAATCAAGATATAAAAATTTGAGGATTTGACGTATAGTGTAAATTTGGTGAAGCGCTTACCAAAAACATGATAAGAGTGGTAATACAACTCACTTTGACTTCTGATTTGATTTAAGTTTTCTTAGCTCTTCCCCTTGTTGCTGTGAAACAATCATCATCATCAATGCCATGTGATTAATAAGAAAAACCATAACACAGAGAGCACCTTTTAGAAAATGTCTGAAATAATATGAAGATAAATTTTGAAATTGAAACTTGGAAAAGATTGTGACATTGTTCAACACCTTGTATAACTTTTTCCATTCTATATCTGATCTTTCTTGCAATAAACACCACTCCATGGCCATATCGTACTCGAGTGTATTGGGTTGAGAACAATGCGAAGTTGACACAGCCTCTTTCTGTACACAAGAAACTTGGTAAGTGACAAACTACACACAATCCATCGTTAACGTAAAAATTAGATCAAACACAAATTTCGCCAAACAAAAATATTATTAGCATTTTACAGTAATTTTCTAAAATCCTTATCATTGAAAGTTTTATTATTTGACAACATTTTATTGCCTCAAGTTTGCAATGCTAAATTGGCTAGGATTCATTTCCTTTAAAACATCACAACTAGCTACCTTGACAACTTGTTTTCAAGAAGTTATCATTTTAGAATAAAATTTACAATGATTGTTTTCCATTAATCCACCATTATGTAACCATTGATATTTATTACCTATCCTTGAGAGGGTTATATATATCAATGTGCCATGCCATATTAGTAATTTTACCAAAATTCCATATGCTATTTAGATAATAGGTTCATTTAAAACTATTCTTGATGTAGGACAAATAGGAGAAGTACTAAATGGTAGGTAAAATTCACAAAAATAGGAATTATAGCAAATATTAGGCTGTTGGAATATCAAGTCTGAATTTCGACTAGGAATGCTGAAATTTTAGTTTTGCTATAGTTGGGCTTTTAGGGTTTGATTGTTGTTAGTTTAAGCTTAGAATTTCAGGGTTTGATATAGCTGGAATTTAGGTTAGGTTTTTTGGAATTTAGCAAGGAACGCAAACAATGGAGGGTAAGAAACTAGGAATCACTCCTAGAGTCTAAGAATCACTCTTAAAAGCATCGGATCTTCTAGTTCAAAACTCAAATTTGTAGACAAAATACAAATTGTTATTCTTGATGGGCTAAGTATACACATATTTATATAAAAGTTATTAGAATCTTTACTCTAGTAGAAAATGGATAATAGAATAAGATATTTAACTCACCACTACTTATCTAATAAGAAATCCTAACATAATCTAAATTTCAGCTATTATTTTTTTATCAACTCAGTTCTCGATCCTCATTCCACCAAATTAAGTCTTCTGATTGATAAATTTTTCCTTTTTTATTTCTTCTATAGGCTTTAAACTCTTTTGCATCAATTCTCTGTGGCTTGTCTGAAATCGTTCTCAATATAGAATGTGATAAATATTGATCATATAAATATGAATTTAACTTCAAAATTCTTATTCTAAAATTCAAAGTACTGTCAAACGTTGGTCTTCCTTTCCACTTGACAAGAAATTGTCGGTATCCTACATCTTTTATGGATACAATTTGTTCATAAAGAACATCCTTTATCTCCTCTTTAAGACAGGAAATGGTTAGAAATCTCACAACCATAGTAGGAGATTGCGTATCATCATGTCCATGATAAATAATTAAGTCTACAACATTAAGTATAAAACTAATTCCCATGTCAATTGGTAATTCCAAAATATAAGCATTAACACTTATCTTCTTGATTATCTTATAAAGTCCAGCACTATTTTTCTTTTGGAAAACGCTTTGGATGAATCATAACCATCACCATATCCCCTTCAATGAATTCCACCAATTGATGATGTTGATCAACATGTTCTTTATAAAACAAGTTGCTAGTTGTTATCTTTTTTCGTACCTCATCAAAGACGTCCCTCATGTGTCGTGTAAAACCTACAGTTTCAATGCTAACTCCTTTTGTTCGTGGTAAAGGATGGTTATCAATAGGCTTCCTTGGTTGAACTCTTGAGACTATCTCAAAAGGGCTCTTACTAGTAAACCTATTTATATAACTATTGTATTCATATTATACCATAGGAAGAATCAGATCCCAATTTTTCACATTATCTCCAACCAAACATCTTTACAAGTCTCCCAAGCTTCTATTCACCACCTCTGTTTGCCCACTAGTTTGGGGATGGAAAGAACTTGAAAAATGAAGCTTAATATTCAATGTTTTTCATAAAGTTTTCCAAAAATAATTCATAAACTTCATGTCATGATTAGAGACGATGGTTAAAGATACAACTTCTCCAAAAATCGCAAGTCTTGATCATTATATTCATTGATGGTTTCATTACAATATCACATAGCTTCTCTACCACATAGGCATTAGGAACATACAAATGCACTAACTTGCCGTATTGCTAAATTTTGACTTTGCAAGTGCACTCATAGCTCATTTATTCCTATGTTGAGTTAATTTCGTCTCTTCATTAAAATGTACTTCTCGTTCATCACCCACTGCAACATAATTTTCATCAACAAGGATATCATTAAGTTTTAAACCAACGAGCTCTAAAACCCCAAGTAGTTGTTTGTTAATCTCTTCAACTCCATGTTATGTTATTTTAGCTTCTTGTCCTATTCTTTCAGCCTGTTGCAATGTTGTTTCAACTTGCTATTTAAGTGTTTGAATTTGTTGTTCAATTGTTTCAACTTTAGGGTTTGCCAAAGAATCCACTTCATTATGTTTTTCTTCATCTTTAATGCATTGATCAGCTCCTACTATCAAACTCTCCATGTCATGATCATCTTCCATTACCAAACTCTCCATATCATCAAGTATTTGAGCACCTTCCACATGTAGGCTTGAAGATTCAAATTGGTCTACTAAATTTGAGAAATGAAAATAAATACATGATTCTTCAGCAAAGATTTTCATGTACGTTTTGTGTTGTTGATCAATATCAATCCCTTCATCTTGCTTACAACCACCTTCTCCTTGTTTATCATTGTTAGAGACCAAAATCTCTAACACTAATTTAGCTAAAACACAGAACCAGAACAACCACAATCGCACCACACACACAGCCCAGAGAACAACTCACACAGCAATAGTGAAACAAGAACAGATATAGAATAGAAGA
>JANZLX010000008.1:18950377-18960424 GCA_025531955.1 Erythroxylum orinocense
AGATTTAGTCCAATAAAAATTCTGCATATATGGTATATGTCTCCAAGTCCAATTCCATACCATATCCAATAAAAATGCCAAAAATAAATATAGGATATATTGAACATAAATCCTAACAGTACGTTTACGGAAATCAATGCCAAGATATCGATCGTGAGTTAAGAAAGTTAATTGGGAGGTGAAGATTCCACCCAAGAATCAGTTCATAAGGCCATGAACTGGAGATCATCAAACCACGTCAGAGACACGAACCCACTGCAGGCGTATATATCCGGGTGTTTGCTAGATGTTCTTGTCGTTTTATTACAAGTTATAACAACAGCCTGCAGTTGCTTTCTTTCATAGAAAGATCTGCTTGCTGATGAATGAAACCCGTAGGACGGACAAATAACCTTCCGCTAAGACTTGAGAGTGTTTTAGATCCGTACTTACGTAACGATTAGTTCGTTGTAAAAAGAAAAGCTATCACAGAAAGATGCGTTCAAGTCAACAAGGACTTCTTAATTTTAGAAATTTTCTTTTTTACCTTAGGATGGAACGGTAAATCTACCAGCGGACGATCAGTTTATAAATTAAAAAATAATATCAATTGCAAAAGAGATTAAAATTAACTACTCTTAAAATTATAATTTATAAATTGTTGAATGATGTTTAAGGTCGTAAAACTACATTTATAGTCATAATTATTTATGTTGTCTTTTTTAAATATTGAAATAATAATATTATTTTTTATACGATTTTTTTTGTAAATTAATTTAAGTAGCGCCAAATTTATGACAATAATATATATATTTCAATTCTTTTAAAAGTTTGATCTTTTTTATTTTATAATTAAAATTAATAAATTTTGGTTATTCTAAACTATATTATTTAGTTATAATAATTTTAAAATTTAATTAAAAATTGAATCTTAATTCTTAAAATCAAAATCTTAATCTCAAATTTGAAAATTACTCCATTCTTTTCACCTTCACATATCCATTCTTTTCAGTCCATTCAAACCTCTCCTCTTCCCATTTGATTACTCATTCCAATATTCTTTTCTCTCCCTTCCTTTCAGAGCTTCTAAACTACATCACAAACAACAATTTGTTCCCATTATTGTTTAACTATAATCAGCTGATTTTGTGAGTGGGTCACCTGTTTTCTAATGCTTCCTTCCTTTATGAGCATGGAAGGAACATGCCATTTTCTTGTTATAATAGGATTGAAAACTTTTTCTGGTAACGGGAGATTGAAGTCTGGAAGCAAAATTCAAATTAAAGATTAGAATTTTGATTTTATGAATTAAGGCTTAGTTTTTAATTAAATTTAAGATTATTATAGTTAATTAATATTATTAATTCTAATTAAAAATTTAAAATATAATCAAAATTTTTAAAATTTAAACTATTGTAAATATTAGTTTTAAAAGTGAATTCACACACGTGATGACGTAGAACCCACATTATCAATAAAAATATTAAATTTATACCATGTTAGTACTAATATAATATGTAGCGGATGATGACTTAAATTCATTCAAATTTTCGTCCATTCAATATTATTTGAAACATTTTGAAGTGATAAGATTCATTCTAAATGCTGCTAAATACTAAAATTTAACTTGTATTTTAATGAAAACTTTAAAATAAAAAATACTTTTTTAACCCTCTAACTAGCTAGAGTATGATCATAATTTGTAACGTAAATTTCACATTTTACGGCATGCAAACCATCGTCTCAAGATAAATATTTAACCCTGGTGGAAGGAAGAATTACCACTGGTATTCAGCAACAACTTCAAAAAATGTTGTAAATTATATCCTCCTTGTTCCATTATTTATCTATGTGACTTGATGATAGTAGAATATACTCATTTACATATTTTTATTAATAATAAAGGTTTATTATTAATACAAATATATAAACTTTAACAAGTGTTCTTTAACTTTGTATCTTATAAATTCAAGTTTTTAAGCTAATGATGTTGTTGTGATAGAATTAAAACGTCCTAGAAAAGTAAACTTATTATTATTTTTGTTTTGATTCATCTAAATTAACACAGTTATTAATAAATATTTTTATATTTGTAAAAATAGGTAGAGATCTCATATGCTTGACCAACTCTTTCTATTACCTTGAAGGAATAATTTGAGTTGAAATGATCATGGACAAACGTTGAAACGTAATATGATATTGCAACTATCATGTAAAAAATATAACACTAGCATTAATTAACCCACTAGAAGTTAATTTCTTTTATAGTTCTTTTTTATTATGTAAAATATTTGCCTGATAACTATCATTATATTTAAAGAAAAGAAAAATAAGTTGGTTTTTTTTGTTGCTAAGTTGAATACAATTAAGCTTCACGAAGACATTGTGCTCTTTGTGAAATTAAGTATGACTTTTGTCAAAATAAACATGTCTTGATATTAGACAAATTTAACTAAATTCAAACTCAATGTGATAAGATGTTTCCTAAAAAAGGAAACAACATGCTTACTTACTTATGTTAATTTTAGTAAAAGTATATATTTACAAATTTTGATGATGTTAATTTTATTGAAACGGTTCAATTGTTTAATATTACTTACTATGTTATAATCAATAGAAAAGGCACCAATCTTTTAAAGCTAATCCTTCTAGGAAATGAATGAAGTAATGCATGACTTTATTAGCCTAAATATGCAAAGGAATTACAATCAAGTGTAAAGGAAATGAGAATGATATTTTCTATTATTCAAAACATAGGTGAAAGAATGTATAAGGATAATAGAAAGCTTGATTCTTGGCCTATAACAAGAAACTTTTTTACATATTATATGTATTTATTCGGTTGATAGAATTACAACATAGTTTTGGCTTTTATTGCATAAGGCCATTAAAAGAGTCCGGCTTGCAAATAGGATGAAGATAGCAAGGTGAAATCACAAATTGGTGTTAACATCTAAGGGAACAATAATTTACTAGCAATTATAACTTTTTATATAGGAATTCACTATTTTGATTTTCTTTAGTCATATATAAGGTAGTGGAGGGAGGTTGCTCCTTCACATTTGAGACAGAGAGTTATATACGTACAGGAGTAAAAATTAATGAGCTCTTTTCAATCCAATCCAGAGGGTTGAGAAACAAAAGTGTTGTCGTATCATACAATTAGGCTGCTCTTAATCATAAGGAAATTATAAGAATGTTAAGTTTGACCAATTGCATGATATAGAAGCAATTCCTTCTGCTTACTTGGCTCACTCAGTGGACAGAAGGGAGCCCCTAGGTTATACCAAGTAATCCTCTTTTCTTTTCTTTCAACATAATTAAGGTGATCTTAACCTCTGTTTATGCAAATTTGATCTAATTATTTTGATTTAAATAATAAATAAATAAATAAATTTTTTAATTATGAGTTGGTGAAATGAGTTTGATATTATTTTTAACTATTACATAATTCAATTTGTGTTCTATTTGTCCCTTTGTATATTCTAGTCATTTTTTTGGTTTGCAATTGTAAAAATTAAATAAAATATATTGTAGTTTGGCTTGTTGGAAAATCGGGACAAGACCTGATCTTGAACGCAACAGAATAATTACGAAACTTTTCATATTTTGATTTCTTAAAAAACCAAGATCACTTTAATTATATAAAATAATTAATGCATAAATCATAACAAAGCATCAATCTTAATTTGTACCTTATTCTGTGTCATATCCTTCGAACCATTTTCGAAATTAATCCATTTTAACCACCGTAG
Source organism: Erythroxylum orinocense (assembly GCA_025531955.1). NCBI lineage: Eukaryota > Viridiplantae > Streptophyta > Magnoliopsida > Malpighiales > Erythroxylaceae > Erythroxylum > Erythroxylum orinocense. The sequence goes on from JANZLX010000008.1 coordinate 18,954,112, forward strand.
CTGTACAAGTGTTTAGCCTCTAATAGTATCCACGTAATAGATTAAGAGAACTTTGTAACTCTTACAGAGAGGTTAAGAAAGAAGTGCTAACTCCATTAAAACTTAAAACTATTTATAATAAGTTTAGGATATTTTAGTAATTTAATTGAAGTTAAATTCTAATTTCAAATAAACTTTAATTCGATTTACAAATAATTATAATTAAATGCCAATTATGCCCAAATAAGATCCAATATCTCATATTAATCCTTATTTGTTAAATATCTCATATTTAATCATAAAGTTTCTCAGACTTTTACAATCAAGTCTAACTTCATTAAAATATCTTTGCTCTTTACAACTCGTTCTATATGTGTGAACTATTAGGTTCCCAAATATGTTATAAATTATAATTCTAATTTATAATTAGATTTAAATAAATTAAAAATCCTTTCAATTTATCTTTAATCCTCTAATTAAACAATTTATAATCATATATCAAGATTGACATCCAGTAACGCATCATGACCACCCAAATATTTAGGAATTTCAAAGTAGTTTTGACTAATCTTTTCATGCATGATTTTTTCGTATAATTCAATATTTTCATCATACAATGTTTCAATTAGATCAAGTATGGAATTAATGTCTATTTTTTAGTACAATCATATTATTTCTTCTCCATTAGCTATTAATTCAATTAATGATATTTGTAAAATATTTACAAAGCTTCATTTCACCTTGGCTAAGGATTTTTTCGAATCAATACTAATCTAAAGCAAAGGAACATTCTTCCTAATTACTTTACGGTAATGAACCATATCTTGATCACACAACTACCTTTATATAGTCCATGCTACATCTAATGTCTACTGATTAAATAAGTCATAAGTAGTATCAAAACATATGAATCTATATACAAGACAACTTTGGAGACCTCAAGTTAAAGGATCACTTACAATCATCACAATGAGAATTTCATAGATATACAAGTAATGTTCTAAAATTTTTCTCATATCGGGTCAGTTCAGTGAACTTATTCTCTAATAAGTACCCATACGTTTGTTTAAGTATCTCCATACTTTAGCCTATGAGATCAACTACTTCCTTCATAAGAAAAAGTATAATGAGTGATAGCCTTCTTACATTCTATTAATAGCTAGTCTTAATAGAATAATGACAAAGAAAAATTTAGGAATAATACAACAACAACAATGATGCTGAATGCACCAAAAAATAAAACCTAACTCTGAATAATTAAATTTATAGTAGCGATGAGTAAGGATTGTATCCACAGGGAGTATACGTGTAGATTTTGTAATGAAAAGAATCGATGTTTAGGATATGGGGGGTTTGGTTGGAATTAATAAAAAACAAAGTAAAATTGAACTAATGGAAGCAAATCAAATTAAACAGCATAAAAGTGAGAAAATTGATGAGTGAGTTTGGAATCTGGATTTTAGTTCAATCTCAGCCTACACAAAAACAAGCATACTTAATCGTCTTATTGTTCTCACAACTCCTTTATAAAATATTAATTGTAGGTTAACAATATGCTCTGTAAACCCTAGTTTTTCCTTAGGTTTGGTTTAATCAAAATAAGCTCTTTAACTAAACCTAGCTATCAAACACCTTAAAATAAGCTCTCTAAATTTAGTAAGACAGTCGTATTGCAAATTAGGAAAATAGATTAATCTAGGTAACAAATACACAAGCTGGGTCATTTAACTTATGTTATGCTATCTCTAATGATTTAACACCATTAGTATACCACAAATGAATTGAAAATACAACTATTACATATTGTATTCCATATTATAGTAATGGGTTCGTACATAAATAATCTACTAAGAACGAGAGTATTAATCATTCATAAATGAATACCCATAACATTAAGCTAATAATAAAAAATTTTTAGAAAGAGAGAGTATCAATAATACACAATGTAAAGATGCCTAACGTATTCTTCAGCTGTGATATTCCCTACAAAGTAGAAGAAGGAAGATTAACCCTCCATATATATCTAAGAGAATTAAGGTTTCTACCTCTTTTCATGTTCTAAAAATGATTTGTACTTTCTTTGGCTACTCACACGTCTATTTATATGAAAAACTAGATTTCGGGGAGTTGCAAAAGAAAATGAAGAATTAGTATGATCTGCAAGATGCAAGGCCATGCATCAACTTACACATTTGTGAATCTTGCAAATCATGTTAATTCTTCATTTTCTTATCCCAACTTTACCCTAATCCATCTCCTTCTTGTTCTATAAAGACAAATGAGTTTGAACATCAAGAGGATTGCTTAAGGATTGTGCTTTTAACTTATTTTTGCTCTTATGCTCCAACTTGTAACTAAAACCAAATGTGAACCAAAATGAGTATCTTAAGCATTTCATAATAGTAATCATTAAGTATGAAGGAATGAAAATATAAACAATTAAGCATATATCAATATCCCCCACACTTAGCTTTTGACTTTCCTTGGGTAAAACAACAAAATAAAAATCGCAAGCCAAAACACTTTCGCTTTTTCCATATTTCCTAGAAATATATAGTTATAAGAAAAGAAGAAAAACTTTCAAGTCCATGGTTAGAAATAAACATTAAACACCTCTACTTATGACTAATCAACAACCATTCCCTATAGAAATTGAGCAATCTAGGGCTATACTTTGGCAAAATGTGTTTAAGAATAAGATAGATCTATAGGCTCAAATGCCATTCATGATTAAGACATTTATAACTTTACATATCAATTCAATTCTCCATCACTAGGATTCACATGCATAACCATGAATTAAAAGAATTTTTAAGGTTGTAATGTGGGAAAAGGTTAAGGTGAGATGTATTTGGATGGTGTACTGCAAAATCCATCAAAGTTAGTGAAGCAAAAAAAAAAAAACACTCAATGTAACGTCAAGCACAAAGACTAACATTCACTCAAAACTGGGCACCATCAGTTATAATGAACGTAAAAACTATGTTTCATAGCTCATATTTAAGCTCTCACACCACAAACCTCATGGAGCATAAAAAATTAAAAGGAATCACTCACTAAAATTGATAATAAACTACACATTGCAACCATGAGGAGTGACCCTTCAAAACAAAATCTCCCTCATATGCATCATACTCAAATCACCCATTCCATACAACTTTAGGAAGAAAGAGTAATCATGAATAAATTTGTAACACAAATGCATTTCCTCCTTGATAATTTTATTTAAACATAATTTATTTTATTTTATTTCTTCTTTTTTCTTATAAAAATTGAAAAAAGCTACATCTACATTTGGAATTCATTAGCAAGACATAAAATGGCACTCAAACAATTATAACCAACTTGTATATATACACACCCCCACACTTATACTCTTGTGAATCCACAATCATCAACAATAAATAAATGCTCCATTAGCTTTAAGGCTTAGGTAGGAGGCTAAAGGTATGTAATGCGGTTAGCATAAAAAGAAATGGCAAATAAACATCAAGGGGGCTTACTAAAAGGAAAAATCATATCAATAGGTAGGCCATTTGGTTAATGTAGCTTGCAAAAATAAAGAATGCCTATATCATCTTCATGTTAATGCATATGATAAAAATGTGGTCTTGAATGGAAAACCATAGCAAAGTTAGGATGAAATTTTCATAAAGGCCACACATAAACAAAAGACAATAAGAATGATATGGATGTGTTAGTTTATAAAGGCTCAAAATCTCACTAGCTTGTGTCTACCCACTAGTCACTACTTTTTTAAAGATAATGCATATTGATCAATCACAAGAGTAAAATTACATGTCTAAGTTGCCATGAATGTTTTTAGCTAATTCACTCTCTTATGCTGATTATATAGTCTTAAAAGTAATAGAAAAGAAGAAAAATGTTTCTTTGTTTGATTTAATTCTCTCTCTTTTTGTTCTAATACTTAAAAACATGTAAGAAAAAAACAAACTTAAAAACACACATACATATAAGAAACGAACAACTTAAAAGCATATATGATAATCCCCAATCCTACACTTAAAACTTATATTATCCCTAATGTAAACTTAAATGTAGGAAATGGAGCATTCAATAAAACAAATGCAAAATGTAAATGAAAAGAAATAAAATTCCCTTGGGTTGCCTCCTAAGCAGTGCCTTTGCTTATTTTCATTGGCCCAACTCCATGCTTTCCTCCTCACATGACAAAATTATTTTTTTCAGGTGTCACAACTTTTGCCTTTTCCATTTGAGGTTCTTCAGGATAGGGCCTAAACTAATAACCACTCACAGTCAGTGTCTTCCTTATCTTCATACTCTTAATCTCTACTAAATCCCTGCACTTTTGAATAATCTCCAATATCTCTTTACCGTTTTCCTACTTATTCAATTTCTCCAACTTGCTAGGTAAAGGTGAAGGGTTAGTCTTAACAACAATTAGGGACTCAATATTTACCTTTGAGTTAAATGATATATCCTTTTTTTCTTCAAACTTCTTCTCAACTTCTTCTTCACTAGCAATCATTTAAGTAGTCCTCCTAAGATTCTCAAGCTATTTTCCACTCCGTAAGGTTACATCACTAACATTCTTTGGAAAGATTTATCCTTTTTTTCTTCAAACTTCTTCTCAACTTCTTCTTCACTAGCAATCATTTGAGTAGTCTTCTTAAGATTCTCAAGCTCTTTTCCACTCCGTAAGGTTACATCACTAGCGTTCTTTAGATTCTCCTCGGGTTGAGATGGCTGCTTCTCTCTGCTTTCTGATTTTAGGTGGTTGAGAGTTACCGCCATCTGACCTATATGGCTTACCAAGTTTAAGAATCTAGACCTTGCATATTGCTAGAATTGTTTCACATTATGATGAAATTGAATAGTATTAGTAGCAATAGACTTAACTAAGTCTTCCAAAGATGTACCTGAGTTGGAATAAGAGACTTTTGATCTATATGGGAATTGTTATGCACCTTGCAACCTATCTAAGAAGTAGTTTTGCTAACAATCTCCTCCATAACTAAGGTTCAGGTAATCTCTCCACCCTGAGTTATAGGATTGCAGACATGGGTTATGGGAAAAATTTCCCCTAATAAAATTGACATGCTCTAGCATTAACATACTCCCTTTGTAATGTCCCTTCTATAGACAAACACTAAAAAAGGTGAAAAGATCAAGAAATAAATGTAAAAACTACTTATAAACACATATACATAAAACACTAATTGAAATCAAAAACAAAAGCTAAAGCGCTTCACTCCCCAAAAACGGAGTCAAAATTCTTGATCGGTGTTGAATGCACTATAAAATAAAACCTAGCTTTGCACAACTCAATTTATAGTACAATGAGTAAGGATCATATCCATAAGAAGCATACGTTTAGCTTTTGTAATGAAAAAGAATCGGTATTTAAGATATGGTGGGTTTGGTTGGAATCAATAAGAAAACAAACTAAAATTAAACTAATGAAAGTGAAATAAATTAAATAGCATAAAGCGAGAAAATTAATGAATGAGTTTGGAGTCTAGTTTTTTGGTCTAATCTCAGCCTACACACAAACAAACATACTTCGTCATCTTATTGTTCTTATACCTCTCTTAGAAACTATTAATCACAGGTTAATAATAAGCTCTCTTAATGACAATTTTCCCTTAGATCATGTTTAATCAAAATAAGCTCTTTAACTAAACTTAGCTATCAAACAACCTAGAATAAGCTTTCTAGATTTATTAGGACAGTTGTATTATAAACTAGGAAAATATATTAATCTAGGCAACAACCATATAAGTTCGGATCATTTAAGCTATGTTATCTTATCCCTAATGATTCAATACCATAAGTTTACCACAAATGAATTGAAAATACAAATATTACATATTGTATTCCATATTCAGGCAATGGGTTCATACATACAAAATATATTAAGAATGAGAATATTAATCATTCATACATAAATACCCAAAATATTAAGCTAAGAATAACATAAAAAATTTTTAGAAAGAGAGAGTATTAACAATACACAATGAAAAGATGCTCAAATGTTTCCTTCGACTTCGATTTCCCCTACGAACAGGAAGAAACAAGGTTAGCCCTCCATATATCTCATAGAAATAAGGTTTTTGCCTCTGTTCATGTTCAAGAAATGATTTATACTTTCTTTAGATGCTCAAACATCTATTAATATGAAAAACTAGGTTTTTCGGGAGATCCATAGTTTGATGCATACCATGCTTCCTAAGAAAAATGCCACCATTCAATTTATACATGGCCGTGCACATATATCAGGATCATTACTTGGAAGTCTCTAGCCGGAGCACATATGTCATGAAGAGTGTCTTCATTGACATATAAAGTAATG
>JANZLX010000008.1:18981611-18992682 GCA_025531955.1 Erythroxylum orinocense
GAGGCTGCCAAATTTCAAACTAAAGGTTAGAAACATATTGAACAACTGAATATTTTATTTAAAGATGTTGCAGCTACAGAAGAAGGAGCTTGGGCACCTTCTTTACGTTTTGTACCAAATGATGCTTATGTGGCGTGTAGAGAAAGCCTAGTTGATACCGATCTTGATGATAACCTTTTTGAAGACATTGTTGTCAATCCAGAAATTGGAAATATTAATAATGAGATTGGTTCATCAACTCCAACTCTAGGAACTTCTACAAAAGGAAAGGGGAAAGAAAGAAAGAAACATAATACTAGAACAGGAGCAATAGAAAGGTTATGTAAAGATTTGGACCGTATATGTGATACGGTAGTGAGTAGAACTTCAATGAGCTCTATTAAAATAGATGAACTTGGTTATAGCATTTCTGAGGTGATGGACATCTTACGAAGTATAAATGAAATAGAAAGAGGTGATGAACTATTTATGTTAGCCACCAAATTATTTTTGAAGAAGGAAAATAGAGAGATGTTTGTTGCACTTAAGGATGTTGATCTTCAAATCGAATGGATTAAGAAAATGAAATAATTGTGATTTTTATAATGAATTAGGCATGTCTTTGATTACTAATATTGGACTACTTATAATGTGTTGTATTGGATTTCGCTACTTCTAATGTGTTATATTGGATTTCTGTTTGGTTAATTTTTTTGTAATGAATTAAATTATACTTTATTTTTATTGTGTTATGATTATTGCTATATTATCTTATTATATAATAAGCTTATTATTTATGTTTTTATATATTTTAATACAGATGTCATCTTTTTATAATGATTCTAACAATGATCATAAATATAATTAAGAGATTGAAGAATAAATTTTGCATATGGTTCAAACTGGAGTTGCAATGACCATAGACCATTATATTAAATATTATATGAAAAAACTATGTAGAATATCCCCTCACACTGGATGGATGTTTTTAATGGAGTTGCTTAATGGTCATAAAGATAGATGTCATCAACAATTTAGAATGGAGAAAAATGTTTTTATCAAATTATGTAAATTGATGAATGAGTCATATGGATTAAAGAAAGATACATAAGTTACAATAGAAGAGGCTGGAGCCATATTTTTTATCACTTTAGGTCATGGACTTTGCAATAGAATGGTTCAGAAAAGGTTTCAACATTTTGGTGAAACAATTTGTAAATGGTAATAGTATTAGAGGCTGTTTCACGCATGTCGATTGATTTCATCAAATCAAAGGATCCAACTTTTAGAGAAATTTCAAGCAAAATTAAAGATGATAGAACGTATTGGCCTTATTTTAAAGACTGCATTGGAGCAATTGATGGAACGCATATACCAGTTTTCGTTCCAAAGTCCAATCAAATAAAATATATTGGGAGAAAAGGTATTCCTGTGCAAAATGTAATGGCTATATGTGATTTTGATATGTGCTTCACTTTTTCTTGGGTTGGTTGGGAAGGCATAACACGATGCTCGAATTTTTATGGAGGCTTTGCGTAATGATAGATTACACTTCTCTCATCCACCTGGAGGTTTGTGACGGATAACTTAATATTTTTTATTTATTCTTAATAATTCAGTGCTTCTTTATTTATTTATTTTTAATTTGGAATGTAGAAAAATATTATTTGGTAGATGCAGGATATCCCTACTTGCAAGGTTATTTAGGACCATAAAAAAGGCAAGATGTATCTTCTTTCTGATTTTTGACGCGTTGGTCTTCCAAGAGGAAAGAAAGAAATATTCAATCATGCACATTCTTCTTTAAGATGCACAATTGAAAGAACATTTGGCATTTAAAAAAATTGGTGGAAAATTTTACAACAAATGCCAAGTTTTCCTTTTCCAAAGCAAGTTAAAATTGTAATTGCTTCAATGGGCATTCACAATTTTATAAGGTTAAATGCTCAAAAGAATGAAGAGTTTTCTCCCTATGATGAAGATGATGAATTTCTTCCTACAAATGAAGAAATCAATGAAAATGAAGACGTTGAAGGAAATTATTTAGACGAGCCACAAAATAACGAGATGAATAATGCAATGGAACATATTGCAAAGCTTCTTGTATTACGATAAAATGCACAGTTTATTATATATTTAACTATTTACTCAGCTTTAATATTTATTTTGGGATTATAATATTATTTAACTTTTCACATGTTTTAATATTTATTTTTCATATTAATTTTATTTCTTACAAAAAAATGAGATATCTCTTTAAATTATTTCCTACAAGATGGTTATCTAAAATTTCCTACAAGATGGTTATCTAAGAATTAGGTAACTGTAAATATAATATATTGTACTTTGCATATTGTTTAGTATACTTTAAATTTTTTAGCATAAATAATTTTATTATAAAATAAAATATAGTTAATATTAATAAAACTACTTTTTATTTTTATGTTGCCAAACAGTCTACTGTATAAAGCTCTTTTTAAAAAGCTATTTTTTAATTGACAGCCAAATAGTCAACTGGCTTTTTAAAAAACTCTTCTAAAAAAAGTTCTACTGATAAAAGCTCTACTGATTAAGTGTAAGCGTGCAACATTGTACTATCTAATGTTGTGCTATAATTTGTAATTTATGTTATTTTCTATGATTTGACATTTGGTATGATCTTGGGATTGTATTTAAGAGTGTTTTCAAGTTGTTTTATTGTTAGCGAACATAGTGATGATTGATGTTTGAAATGGAATTACGATTTGTAGAGTCTTTACTAGGAATGTTGTGAAATATGTGTACCTAGAATCTTGGTTATTTCGAGTTGATTAGTAGATTGACGTAGATACCTCTGTTAGGATAGCTTTCTTTTTTATATATATCATAAGGAGGAGTACTCACATGTTAAGCACTGGTCTGGGAAAGGAAACCCTAGCTATATCCTCTAATAGGATATCAAAGCAACCCGCAAGCTGGTTTCGATACCAATGGATACTGAGGTCTAGGGACCTGACATGATTTGCTAGCTAATCTGCAGCTCGATTAGCCTCTCGGTAAATATGCCTAGCTTTCACAATCCATTCACGGTGTAGTAATTGTTGGATCCCCATAATTAAATTGGTGTGGGGCATGTAGCTGATACCGATAAATAGTTAATGACAGTCTGTGAATCCACTTCGAGTTCTACTCTCCAATACCCCGCATTCCATGCACGGGTTAGGCCTAAGAATACTCCCCATAACTCAGCACAAACTGAAGTGTAATAACCTATATTATGCCCAATTAATGACTTTGAAATTCACTTCGAGAATTGTGAATTCGAAATTTAAAGACATCTTACATGGTTTGAGCTGATTGACTGTTGATTTGCAAGTAGGAGCATACATAGATGTATATGTGTAGTACGTTACAATGAATTATACATGTAAATATATACATATATATGTAAATCCACGACTATTTACTAAATGAATTTGTTTTGGGTTGAATGAATATATTGGTCCATGCACACTCTAGACACCAAAGACCAAACTGAGGGAGACAATTAAGCTCTTCCAAACAATATGTTTTTGGCATTGCAGATGAAGTTATTTTTTATGTTGTTATGATGAAACTCGGTCCATATGACATGGAAGGAGTAGCACGAATTAAGCTAGGATAATTTAAGTGATTACATAATTATTCAACTCGATCCATATGATGTAGAAGGAGTAGCACCAATTAAGCTAGGATCATTTAAGTGATAAGATAATTACTTTATTTTTTTACCCACAAAGTATTTTAGAAGGGTCCCAACTATACGAAGGTACCTTTAAGTTATCCACACTCAAACTAATCCTCGCTTAAGTCGAGTAGGTCCCTTGCAGGAAGCAAAGCTCTGACTCCAAATTTTAAACGACTACATACATAAAGAAGGTTTGAACTCGCGACCTCACCTATATCAGGAGAGCCCTTTACTAGATAATTATTGACGTGGAAGGAGTAGCACCAATTAAGCTAGGATCATTTAGGTGATGACAAAATTATTCGACTCGGTCCATATGACGTGGAAGGAGTAGCACCAATTAAACTAGGATCATTTAAGTGATGAGATAACTTTTCAACTCGGTCCATTATGACGTGGAAAGAGTAGCACCAATTAAGCTAAGATCATTTAAGTGATGAGATAATTATTTGAGTCCTCAATCATCCTGTTACTTTTTAACCACTTTAAAAGGTCAAAACGTATCTTTCGAGTATAAATTCTAATATACAAGTGCTTCTCTCAGTAGAATAATTCAAATTATTATCAATTAATTTAGGTAAGAGCAATTAAGTTGCCATACACTCTTATATTTATATATTTGCATGCATTGACTTCAATAGATTCATCACCACCCAACTGATGAATGTCAACAGGCAAGCAAAGGAAAATGTATCAAATATCACTGAATACGGATCAGCCATTTTAGGTATACATATTATATGGTACCTGATAAACATATACAGTTCTTCATATGTATCTCATTTGATTTTATTTTTTGTATCTTATTTATCTTGCATATCTTATTTGTTATTATTATCAGATACCAAAACACGTGTGTAAATATGTTGGACCCTAGAAGTTTTTTTTAAAGTAAGTATGATTTCAAAATAATTTTGGAGTTTAGATAGATTTAATTTTTGGAAATATAATGGTGCCAAGGTTAGTAGGACTTGTGGAATGGATAAATGAAAGTAAAGTGTTTATGTAATAAGGATGTTCAAGGACATTTTTTGGAGATCACTTGAGCATAAAAGAGCATAAGCTTATAAGGAAGGGTAAGATGAACTTTTTGGGTTTATTAAGGGTAGAAATAGAAAAAGGATGTGTTGTTTTGCTTGTTAAGAGGAGAAAAACGTGAATTCAAGAGAGAGAAGAGTGAGAAAACAAAAATTTAGAGAGAGAAGGGAAGGGTTTCGGTGAAAGAAAGAAAGAAGAGAAATCAACTTGTTAAGGTGGGTTAACCATCCTTTCTTTTGCTTTGTTAAAGGAAGGGGTGGTGTTGTGGAGGAAGAGTTAGAAAGGAAAAAGGGATTAAGGTAGATAACAAAAAGGGTTTATGTTGGAAGAAGATGGGTTAGGAGAACCCAAGGGATTTTGGGGTTTCTATGCTAGGTTTGGGTTTTCTAACCTAGTTGGGTTATGGGTAGATTAGATTTGTGTTCAATTTGTATTTGTTGAAATTGTATGATTTTCTTATAAGTTACGAATTTGATTGGAATGTTGTTTTGTTTGAAACCTTGGTTATTATAGGGGACCAAGGGAATCCTACTCAAGAGCAAAGGGAAAGGCAAGCTTGATTTGGTTTCTGCAAGTTAACTAGGTGGGTAACATATTTAGGGTTATAGTGTAATTGGGCAAATTCCTGCCTATGTGTGTATATTGAAATTGATTGTTAAAATTGTCTTGTTTGTAAATGTGGCAAAATGCATGGTGAAATATGGCTATGTTTTTCCTCAATATAGGTCATGACATTTACATTAAAAGAAAATGAGGACCAAGCATAAAAGTATGAGCATATAAGAAAATGAATATGTGCTTCTGTTTAGACGAGAGTGGAACCATTCTATTCGTCACGTGCACGTTGACAAGTGCCTTCTCCCGGTTGCCCGCTTATCACATATGAGCTCTGAAATGGACTCATTCTGTTCATGGGGTAAACTTCGGTTTCCTCATTCTATTTCATAGGACCCTCAAGCCAATTTCTGTGCATTGCATCTTTAAACTTGTCATGAGTGATGCATTTGAATGTTATGTGCGGATAGTGTTAGATCAAAGTTAAGAATGCTCAAATATATATATATATATATATATATATATCTATATATATATACATACATATCTACATATATGCATATGCATGAATTTATGGTAAATTATCAATGACTCTCGATATGTTAGTCACTGAGCTGTATAGCTCACCCCACCCATTCCTTCTCTCCTCAGGTGCAAATCGAGAAGATCAGTGATCCTCGCAAGGCCTCAGAAACTTCAAGATATTAGAGCATTTGAAATTAAGTTAGTTTCACTAACATTTGGTTGATTTTATAAGCATATCAAACATTGAACATACATCTGTATTTATATTAAGCTTATGATGAGCGTGCTAATATGTAATTAAAGCTAAGCTCAAAGTGTGTTTGGATTTGTTAAGGATATATGATTTCTTTTGTGTAAAATCTTTCCAAGCTTCATATTGCATTTCATATTTTGGGTCCTTTATCGGGCTAGAATTCTTGTCCTAACTGTGGGGATGCGAGGAAGATCCAGTTGAAACAAGAACGGTGTATCGTCTTAGTTGTGTCGTCTTAGTTTCTATCATCTCAATTGTATCGTCTTATTTTGATTTCACATCGTCTTATTTTTGTTCCATCTCAAATTTCTTCGTCTTAGTTCTGTTTCGTCTTAGCCTTCGTCTTAGTTTCATACCTAAGACGTTTCATCTTAGTTTAATTTCGTCTCAGATTTCTTTGTTTTAGTTTTGTTTCGTCTTAGTCTTCGTCTTAGTTTTGTACCTAAGATGCTTCGTCCTAGTTTTGTTCTGTCTCAGATTGCTTCGTCTTAGTTTTTATGCATTGTTCACCTTATACCTTCTGTTCCATTTTGTTGATCCTTTTATAGGCTGAATCTCACTTCAAGTTCTTTATGAATGTTGTAGATTTAGAAGTTTTCTTTCAAACCATCCAAAAATGAAGTCAATCCGACATCTGTAGTGAGAATCATGGTAATTACGCCAAGGCGTGTACAATATGAGTAGAGCCATGAACACGTTGGGTTCGTTGAAATAACCCTACAAGGCCACGCTTTCTGACTCCGGTTCGATAGTTGGGCTTCGAAAATAGGGTTCAACAAAATACTTGTAAAAGCTATTCAACAATTACACATTCAATACAATACAATTACATATTACAATAAAATGGGATCGCCGAATGTAAAACTCGCCAGCTTATTGAAATTGGTCTCACACTTTTAATTCAAGCCTCCCTTCCTAAAGCCTTTTGGAATGAAGCCTTTTCTACAGCTGCCTACCTCATAAATATATTACAAACCCTTGTTCTCTATAACAAATCCACCCATGAAATTTTGTTGCTGACAAAGCTCAATCTTTCTCACCTTCGAGTTTTTGGGTGCATCTGCTTTCCCTTCATTAGGTCCACACGTTTAGACAAACTCGAACCAAAGTCTACAAATTGTGTCTTTCTCGGGTATTCTCCTAATTACAAGGGCTATCACTGCCTTGACCCTACCACTTCTAAAATATATATCTCTCGTCATGTTCGTTTTGTTGAAAACGACTTTCCATATACTAGTTCCTCTCACGCTGCCTTTACTGTCTCAAGACCTTCATCGTCCATCTCCTTACCTCTCTACCTATGCCTCCACTTACCACCTCACCAACTTCCTCCTCTCCACCCACTATCCCACATCATCCCATGGTCATCCGCACCCGTGATCAAACTCGTATACCTCGCACATTCTCTGGTTATGTAACTTACTCTACCTATACACAAAATTCTAATGATCCTGACCCCACATATTTCACTTAAGATAACAAGTTTCCGCATTGACGTCAAGCCGTGCTTGACGAGTTCACAGCTCTTCATCGCAACAACACATGTACTCTTATCCCTCCGCTACCAAATGTCAATCTTGTTGGTTGTAAATGGGTCTTTTGCTTAAAACAAAATTTTGATGGAACTCTTGATCGCTATAAAGCTCATCTTGTTGCCAAAGGCTATCATTAGACTCCTGGTATAGATTACACAGATACTTTTAGCCCAGTTTTCAAACCCACTACCATCCATCTCATCCTTACTATTGCAATCTCCAAAAATTGGCAAATTTGTCAACTCGATGTCAACAATGCCTTCCTTAATGGAAATCTTCAAGAACCAATTTTTATGACTCAACCTCCTGGCTTCCTAGATACACATCATCCCTCTTACATTTATTACCTCCATAAAGCTCTCTATGGTCTCAAACAGGCCCCTTGTGCTTGGTTTCATTGTCTTAGTCAAAAACTTCATGAACTTCATTTTGTCTCCATTAAATATGACACGTCACTTTTCGTTCATAATAACTCCTCCAATACTACCTTTCTTTTAGTATATGTTGATGATATCTTGATTACGGGTTCTTCACCCTCATTCATCACTACCCTTATTCAAGATCTTAACACTTCCTTTTCCATCAAAGACTTAGGCCCAATTCATTATTTTCTTGGTATTGAAGCTATCCATACATCATTAACACTTCCTTTTCCATCAAAGACTTAGGCCCAATTCATTATTTTCTTGGTATTGAAGCTATCCATACATCAAATGGCCTTTTACTCACACAAACTAAATACGCTAATGAACTACTACATCGTGCTGGCCTAGATCACTCCAAATCTGTACGTATATAAATCACACCCACTCTTCCCCTTTCAAAAAATCATGGCATTCCTCTTCCTAATCCTAATGAATATTGGAGCACTGTTGATGCCCTACAATACCTTTGCCTTACTCGCCCTAACATTCAATTTGCTGTCAACAAAGTTTCTCATTTTCTACAATGTCCTACTGACATTCACTGCACTGTGGTGAAATGGATTCTTTGCTATCTTCGATCTACACCCTTTTCACGTATACATTTAACCCAAAATTCTTCTCTTACCTTCTAGGCCTACTGTGATGCTGATTGGATTGGTTGTCCTGATGATCATCGTTTTACCTTTGACTATTGCATTTTTCTTGGCTCTATCCTCATCTTTTGGAGTACTAAGAAACAACCCACTGTTGCCAGATCAAACACTGAAACTGAATATATAAGTATTGCCCTTGTCGTTGCTGAAATCTATTGGCTTAAATCCACTTTAAGTGAAATTGGTTTCTCTGACGTTACATCTACACTCTGATGTGATAATCTTGGTGCCACCTTCCTTGCTGCTAATCCAATTACTCATGCCCGTACTAAACATATCGAGATTGACATCCACTTTGTTCGTGATCTAGTGGCCAACAAAGCTCTTTATATTTGACATATCTCTTCATCTGATCAAATTGCAAACATCATAACTAAAGCATTAGCTTCATCTGCTTTTCATCGCCTTCATAGCAAGCTCACCGTTTCCACCCACAGTGAGCTTGAGGGGGGCTGATAAACATATACAGATCTTTATATCAGATATGTTCTTTTCTATTTAATATGTATCTCTTTTGATTGTATTTTATGTATCTTATTTATCTTGCATATCTTATTTGTTATTATTATCATATACCAAAACACATGTATAAATACCTGTAAAAGCTATTCAGCAAACACACAATCAATACAATACAATTACATATTATTTGCTTCATTCTATTCATTGTATATTATTTGCTTCATTATATCCTTTCAGTACCAAAAAGATAGTAGAACCCAAGGACAATATAAACAGAACTAAACGAACAGAATACCAAAGCTGATATGGCATAAAATCTATGCATATATGTCTTAGGCTATTTCTAGTTTCGAACCTAAACAACATTATCCTCTGCTAGGAAATGGAATATAGGGACAATTCCTAGCTTCACTTTCAACAACAGGAAAGCCAAATGCTTGGGGTTCCACGCACGTGTATTCGTATGGCACACTGCTACTGCTTTGGTCTTAGTTCCATCAACGCCAACTAACTAAACCATGTAAACCCTTGCGCTTTTCGTTGCATGACAGTAGAAGACAACATATGGGTAGTTCTACTTGTGACATGCTTCAACTTTCTTGCCATCTCCAATCTTCTTTACTCCGGTAATCGTGAACTTCTCCTTTTGATTCTCTTTCCCCACTTCCTTGGAGATTGCCTAAACGTTCTTCTTGAGCTTGGATGTGCTGAAGTCGATCATCGATTCCAAGGACGTTGCACAGAACTTCTCCTCTCCTTCAATCCCAGGATCTTCACATTCCTTCACTGTGTTCTTCATCAACTCAGCCTCCAGTGATCCGGGTTTCACTAAAAATTCATCAAACACCTCTGAAAACTTGCTGGAAGAGAATGGTATAGAGTTAGCTTCATTGCAAGGCAAGAAAGTTGCAGCATTCGTGCTTTTCGTGAAGTGTAAATTCATGACATTGCCAGTGTGGATGACTTTTTCCAAGAAAAAGATAGCACCTTTACGGTGATCTTGAAGCTGGGTTTCTGCATTTAAATAAACATATATACTTTCGTTTGATATTTGGATGCTTGAATATAGGACATGAAATTATAATAATCATCAAGTAATTATGTTGAGTTTTATGAAATTTAATTATTGTTTTTCAACAGATTAGTAAGGAAAGGAAAAGGAACAAAGGAGATAGAGTCATCCTCAAATTTGGCTTGGGTGGTATTATGTACTAAATTTGTAAGAGAACGTTAAGATTTTTTCATGGTAAAGAAAGGAATACACTACAAGAAAAAAAGCTCAATAGCGACGAAATTTTAGAGCTGGTAACATTTTGTTTGTAATTACCAACGGAACATTACCGCGTTGGAAAAATAAGACGACATAGAGAAGTTTACCAGCGGCGAACATTTCGTGGTGAAAAAATGTAGGTAATGACACAACCCAATTGTCGTTTAAAATATGTAACAAAATGACGTCGTTTTGTCTGAACCAAAATGATGTCGTTTTGATTCACGTTTTAAAGTAGGCACGCAAACCTCCTCTCCCATTGCCTGCCTGCTTTCCTTTTCTTCTCCTCTCCTTCACCGTCAACGCCTGTGCCCACTGTCTGCAGCCATCGATGCCGTCTGTTCTTTCCTTCATCGTGGAGGCGTGCGTCGCCGGCGTTCCCTATTCCGGCCACCCTAACCGAATGTAATGTCCTATTTAAAACCATCCTCTCCTTCCTTTACATTTGTGTTTCATTGGATTACGGTTTGGGCAATATGGAGTTGTTGTTTGATTTTAAATGTTAATTAGTGATTGTTAATGATAAGGTATGTGTTTGTTGGAGAATAATGAAACAAATTTGGAATTTTGTGTTCAATTAGGGATGAAAAATTAGATGCACACCAAGTGTTTGAGAAAATGCTTATAGATGTTTGTCTTGAAATGTTGTTGAATTTGAATTATTGGTGTT
>JANZLX010000008.1:19003121-19013373 GCA_025531955.1 Erythroxylum orinocense
ATATCAACCCATACCCGGACTGTACGGGCGGGTACGGGCGGGTAAACGGGTGACCCGCCCATTTTGCCAGGTCTAGTGTTTACTAGGAATGTTGTGAATAAAGTTATTTTCTATGTTGTTGTCATGAAACTCGGTCCATATGACGTGCAGGAGATAATTATTCGATCCGATCCATATGACGTGGAAGGAGTAGCACCAATTAAGCTATGATCATTTAAGTGATAAGATAATTAGTTGAGTACTCAATCATCCTCTTTTCTTTCTGATTTATTTATGATGGTATTTTAGGAGGATTTCAACGGTAGAAAAGTGCCCTTAAATTATTTGCAATCAGACTAATCCCTACTTACATTGGATCAATTTATAAAAAATAAAGTGTTGACCAAATTTTTAACCACTTTAAAAGGTCAAAAAGTACCTTTCGAGTATTAATTCTGATATACAAGTGCTTCTCTCAGTACAATAATTCAAATTATTATCAATTAATTTTGGTAAGCACAAGTTGCCATACACTTATATTTATATATTTGCATGCATTTACTTCAATAGATTCATCACCACCCAACTGATGAATGTCAACGGACAGCAAGCAAAAGGAAAAAGTATGGAATATCACTGAATACGGATCAGCCATTTTAGGTATACATATTATATGGTAACAGAAAGATAGTAGAACCCAAGGGCAATATAAGCAGAACTAAACGAACAGAATACCACAGCTGATATGGCGTAAAATCTATGCATATGTGTCTCATGCTATTTCTAGTTTCGGACCCAAACAACATGATCCTCTGGTAGGAAATGGCATATAGGGACAGTTCCCGGCTTCACTTTCAACAACTGGAAAGCCAAATGTTTGGGGTTCCACGAACCTGTATTCGTATGGCACGCTGCTACTGCTTTGGTCTTAGTTCCATCAACACCATCTAACTGAACCATGTAAAGCCTTGTTCTTTCCGTTGCATGACAGTAGAAGACAGCATATGGGTAGTTCTGCTTGTGACATGCTACAGCTTTCTTGCCATCTCCAATCTTCTTCACTCCGGTAATCGTGAACTTCTCCTTCTGATTCTCTTTCCCCACTTCCGTGGAGATTGCCTGAACGTTCTTCCCTAGCTTGGATGTGCTGAAGTCGATCATCGACTCCAAGGACGTTGCACAGAACTTCTCCTCTCCTTCAATCCCAGGATCTTCACATTCCTTCACTGTGTTCTTCATCAACTCAGCCTCCAGTGATCCGGGTTTCACTGAAAAATCTTCAAACACCTCTGACAACTTGCTCGAAGAGAATGGTATAGAGTTAGCTTCATCGCGAGGCAAGAAAGTTGCAGCGTTCGTGCTTTTGGGGAAGTGCAAGTTCATGACATTGCCAGTGTGGATGTCTTTTTCCAAGAAAAAGATAGCGCCTTTTTGGTGATCTTGAAGCTGGGTTTCTGTAGCAGCATATCTGTAAAGGAAGGGATTCGGTCCCGGTTTCACTCCGACATAAACGGGCTTGCCCTTGTGCCCGGTGCTGACGGAGACGCCACCTTTACCCACACCAACATGGGTGCCACCACGTGGCTGCCCTTTTCCGGCATGAACATTTACGCCGCCTTTCCCTACATTCACGGAAGTCCCTCCAGGATTCCCTTTTCCGGCATCGACATTTACACCACCCTTCCCTACATCAACATACGTGCTCTTGTCTTCCATGAAACTGTCTGTAAATTGGCAACATTAAATCAGAAGAGCTTATGAGTACTGCTGTTTATATCATTGTGATTTCGTTAATAAACACCACTCTTACATAGATATATGTCGGAATCTAACCTTCCGGAAATTAGATATTACGGAGAGAATACACAAGATAAATGTTAAGCATTTGAGACCATTAAGTTATAAAGGCTTCGAATCTACTCAGCTGAAAAAATATACACTATTTTCATTATATATTGCTTTAAACTAGGGGAAGTAACAAATTCCAAAGTCTTTTGATCTATACTCTGTAGTTTGGGACTTTTGTAGCAAGTTACCTGGTTTTAGAAGATCTTTGACGGCATTTGGCATTGGAGTGTTGGGCAGAACAGATTTCCAATAAAGCTCAGGGGACAAGGCAGCATCGCTAGCCACAAGTGCAAGCTGCAAGAAATAAATCACGAATCTCTATTAAGACTCATAAAATATGTCAAATTATGTCCATTCGTAGCAGTAGCGGTCCTTCAAACCTAAAAAGCTTTCTGAAAGCAGAAAAGAATACGGAAAGTAAATAATCTTGTCCACAGATGAAACTTACAACTAGAAAAGTGAGGATCCGTTGAATTCTGAACTCCATAAGTACTCACAACTAATGGAACAAGAGAGCTAGATACACTAAGACCAGAATGCTTGATTTGAGACGGAGCTAGCAGCCTGCAATCAACATTTATAGGGTCTGAAGTATGTCCTAAGGGTGCTTAGATTGAATGTCAGCTTATCAACCACAATATCGACCGGTTTAATTACTTCAACTGTCCCCGGCTTCCTGACTTCAATGCAATTTCTTTCAAGTGGGACAGGTGTACTACAAAACAAGCAAGTGATGATGTGAGCTAGAAACAAGAGTTAGGGGGTTTCTAAGTTACAAGTTTGCTTTTGGGGCAACCTTGGTTTGCCACCTTGCGCAGATATATGGAACCAGAGTTGCTCTTCATTATCTGTCTGGTGCGGAGTACTTGTCATTTTTGGACGTCCATTGAATTACGAAGAAAATATAAGAAGTGGGGCGGTCTCGCTTTAATTGGTTAGACTTTTGGCTAGAGCTTAACAAACAACTACCACCATTTATGAAGTTTTTGTGATGGTTGATGAAATCTGTTTTCTTTATGATCTTGCGTTTCTACAGTTAGAGCTTGGATTTTGATCTTTCCTGCCTCTTAAGAGTTTCAGTCTTGTCATTATCCTTATTTTGACTTTTCAAGTTTGCATTTTTGATTGCTACGTTCAGCTAGCATTAACTCATTTCTCTCAATCTTCTCATCACATTCAAAGGTAAGAGCGATGATGCATTAGACTGTCCCTTTCATTTTGGAACACGTTTTTTCTAGCCCAATTTATAAGATAAGAGCAGATGATATATTAACTTTCTTCTTCTTTTTGTGCTAATAATACTTGGTGGTGTACAATAATAATAATTATTATTAAAACATTAGGCAAATAATAAAATTGGATGCTTCAGTGCCAAACCAAACTATTGGACTCACATTTATATGGTCCACAAGGACAAGTATTTTGGCACAACCACAGGAGGACAATTGTTTTGCTGCAACCATACTAACTCTTTAACTTAGAATTCAGCAGAGTAGATACGGCGCCTTTATGATGATCAGTTGCGGTATGGTACCGTCCTTTTGTTTATCCTTTCTTCGGTGGTTCGCAAGTTAGTAGTTGTTGCGATTGAATGTGTACCGTTTATTCATGTATTAGGACTTACTGTTTCTCTGTGTAGTTTATCCCTTATGCTTAAGAAGTTTCAGTTTAAATTTGAACCATGGTAGTGAAAGAGTACTTGAAGTCCCATTTAGTGCATAATTACGTGTCTTGACAGACTGAAGTAAGTACAACAGACGGTTCCCTGACCTATTAGTTCTAAGGCACCTATACATACGACAGGAAAAGCGGCCTGGATCTAATTAACCTTGCTTATCTCTTGTTCGTAATGAAAATAATTTTATTTATTTTTATATAGATTTGCAGCATTATTTCCTTCTCTTAATTGGTACGAGACTTTGCGTAAGTAGTGACTTCATTATCCTGAATGGCCCAGCCCAGCAAGGACAGAACTCCAAACGATCATTGCATTGTATCGACTGTGGGCTTCTGGAAAAAACTAAGGCTATTCCTTTCTCTTTCATTTCTACGTAACATAACTTCCTAATATATTTGAGGCCCAGTTTTAGTTTTGGGCTAGGTTTCATGCATATATTTGAAGGGCTCCAATGGACCTAAGAAGCAATTACCATGCAGCTTAATAAAAGATTTTACTTACCGGCCTAGTCTTTAATTCATGACTGTGTAATCTAAGTAAGACGACATTACATTACGATTCAGGAGGATAGGATTATCGTTTGAGTGCACATTATTGCAAACGCACTCAATCAAGCACCAGTATGTTACAACTTACAAATCTAGTGGATTGTTTAATACTTTTTTCCGATTTATCTAAGAAATGGTTAAGGAATAAAAGAAGATGGGTTGGAAAACAGGGTCTGGTTGCTTAAGCCACCGTCGACCGACATTTAATTAAAACCTTGGGACTAGGGAGAGAAAGCTTGCTGTTGTTGTTTTGTTATATATATATATATAAGGATTTATGGACCAAAAATCCTGGCCTAAACGTACTATCTTTTTAAAATTTTCTCTGAGATGTAAGCCATTTGAGGTTGGCAATGCATCTAAGAACATCTTTTCCACCACCCGTATGGGTATGGCCTCCCTTTCTTTAATACATCACCCCCTTGCCCCTTAATTGTTTTCTTACTTGTAAACTTTTGATGGGAATAGTGTCATACACTCATTAAAGAACATATATTTCTTTTTCCTTTTTTTTTAATTTTAATTTTAATTTTAACTTTATCTCTTTTTTCAACTAATCAAATTTTGCTATAACGTGTTTGGCAAACAAATATTGGTAGGGCGGTTCACAATGTCAATCCTAGCATGAAAGGGGAAATGATTGAACCAACATACATGTCATCCAAAATCACAAAATGGGCGCAAAACCCATTATGTTTCCTCCATTAGTTAGCCTTAGCCCCATTCTTGTATTCAAACCATTCATTATTTGATTTAAGACCCATTTTCATCACATGTGATCTCACAATCAGTTCATCACTCCAAGCAAATAGATTATATAAACAATAAAAAAAAAGAGCTAAAACAACTTATGCGAACTCCAGCAGCAATTTTGTGGAGGAATGTGAATCCAATTCCTTGCATAGGCAAGATAGCAATCATTTTAAAAGGAGTTATTTAAGTTGGGTGTGTTATAGGAGGATGGCCTAATTTTTGTCCAAAAAAGTGGTGATATTTTAGTATAGAAAGAGAATCCAATTGGCCTAAACCTGTCAACAAGGTCACGCCCACAAGCATTCATTGCGCAGGTTGTGCAAAAAGCCATTCATTCGGTACAGTTGATTATTCCACTGCAGGTACAGGATGAACCTTCCATAGTGCACATTTTAAGAATCTTAAATACATGTCAAGACGTAGGATTTTAGTGGAATAATCAACTGGACCGATTACATGCTTATAACTCCACTCGCTCTTATTAGAAAATTTTACCTCTAACTTTGGTGCGTTCACTGGTAAAAATATTTGCATATTGCTCCCAAAGTAAAGAACCATCGATCCTCGAGAAAAGGTTTCACGTAAAGTTCATATAAAGGCTTTGTTTCGAGTAGGAGCCATATCTCCTTATTAATAATTGAAGGCAAACTTCAAACCACTGTCTGCTAGTAATTAGTAATCATCTGAATTAGTATTAAGTTTGATACTGTACTGATGATGTTCGTTCCCAAAGACTGAAGGTAAATATTCGATTTCTATTTCTTCTCATCTCCAAAATTCAAACCCAAAACACCATATTTTGGTCTTTTAACTAACTTGTTGAGTTGGTAATAAATGATTATCTAAATAAATGTTGCTTTCATCATATCATATCATGGTTGAATCTTCACATCTGTTTTTTTTTTCATTAACTGGTTTATGTGTCTATATAAATACAAATTTATTTTGATTCTTTTTCTAATAGCTTTTTGCATTAACTCCAATAGTTTTCAGGATAGAAGTTAAAATAAGTATTTGTTAGGAGAAAAGTATTATAAAATATAAATTTAAGAATCAAACTTTTTTTTTTCTGCACATGTGCGGGGATTAAAGAACAATATTCTTATACCGTAGAATCTAGAATGGGTACAAATGCACTTTAACCGAGAAAAGCTTTAGTTCCACGAAGGTCTTGTCAAGCTTTAGACGTAAGCCATGAAAACATAATTTAACCCTATCTGGGGCTCTTGGAAACACAATCAAAGTATAAAGTGGTGGTGGATGGTGACCCACATTGATTCTACTGGTATGTTTATATATGGAGGGAGTGGAAGAAATGATTCTGATCTTAAATCTGCGAATTTTGCTTCTTCCCCTTTTCTTTGTATCTAAAGAGAATGTCGTTTCTAGCAAGCATTTGCTTGATTTGATTTTATAGTCGTCTTTCGTTTTTTAATATTATCAGTTCTCATATCAAGATGTCTTAATCAATTAAATACATCAAAGTGGGCACAATGATACCAGAAGGATTATATTGTGCAGCCAAAAAGTTCTCATTTAACCCTTTTCATACGAGGCTTTGCAATCATATGGGGTATGGGAAGAACCCATCAAGCTTTTCCGTGTAAGCAACGCCACAAGGAGACTGGCGTCATCAAAACTATGTTTGCCCATACTTAATTAATTAACTTGATCGGGCACAGCGCCTAGTCATCTGTTTCTCTTAACACCATAGATAATACAAATGACAGCTACACGTTGAATTGAATTAGACATGATTCCATACGCATTTTGACAGACTAGGATTCAAAGAAATTGCTTCAGCATTTCAATCAACTAACACGTTGTGGGTTGAGATGAGTTTTACCTAAAAGAGGCTAAAAGGGCAAGGGCTCTCTTTTATATTTTATATTTTATATTTTGAGGAGAGATTTTTATTTCAATTAATCAATTTTTATTTTGTTTCATACCATATTATTCGTACATTTATACGAGACCTAAAGAAATTTATAAATAAGACGAAATAAAATGATAAGAGTTGATTAACTAAAACCGAAGATCTCATCTCTCATATTTTAATATAAAGAAACATCTCATTTCAATTAATCATATTTCATGTCCATAAACTTTTATCCGTAACAAAATTATAAGAAATTAGAGGGAAAGTTTTTCCATGTTTAGAATTTGCGTTTTGGAAACCCAAGGTAAAAAAAAGAAGAAGAAGAAGAAGGAAAGAACAATAACAATTGTGGTAATTCTAATTGTAATTTGGTTTCGAAGATAAATCACATATTGATAATCTCTTACACAAGCTTCATCTTGCGTTCTACTTTCTACAAGTTTATTTTTAGTTTTTGCCTATTTCATTTCTTAATTATATATAAACAATTACCAAAAAAATTTAGCCAGTCAATTAATAATTAAATCTTAATAAATTAGAATATATATTTTATATTCTTTTTAATTAAGTTATTCACAATCTAATAAAACCTAGCTATATTGAAATTAATAATGAGATTATCTTTAAATTTTCAATCACAATGAAACAAATGAAAGGAACTTTCAAAAACAAAAAACAAATGAAAGGAAATAATTTAAATAGAAGAAGAGGACATCTATATGCTTTCCGCATTACTTTATGATACCCACAAGTCAACCACAAGAAATTATATAACACGTACAATAGCTTTCGGTTAGATTAAAGTATTAATTTCATCTACTTTGAGTAGATTATGATTGTACTTTCAGAAAGGAAAAGAAAAACAAAATTAATGGTAAAAGCTAACACTAATACTCTCCTTCCCTTTGCTGTTTTTGAAAAAGAAATATTTTAAGCTTCACAATGAAGGTAATTAAGCTTCTTTTTAGTTCAACTATTGTTGGCCTTTATCATGCTAGACCTAGACCCTACCCCTTTTTATTAGTAACAACATTTTAATACTGTCAGTGGTTTAGTGCCTGTGGGTTTTTCTTCCATGTCAATCTGTTTTCTTCCTCTTCACATTCGACCCCAACTTGCTTGGTTATGATTAGCCCAATTTAATTATTACTTAATTACATCTTTCATATACTCACTGACATTTAATAATGCTCATCAATTCTTAAGTATCATCCTAAAGTAATGCTTTAGATTTCATTTATGTCTAATCAAAATGATAATTAGGGGTGATTATTCATCATTATATATATAGTCATCTATATTTAATCAGAAAATCTTATAGCAACGATCTCGTGTAAGATGCTTTTGACATAAAATATTATCAACTTAATGAAAATTTAAGCAGTTCATGCGCCACTAATTTGTGAAAATTTCCTGAAATAGTTTAATTTGCAAGAAGAGGGAAAAGGTGGTGGAAACCAGATTTTAATACATAAAAAAGAAAGAGAATATATAGTATCTATTGTCATGTTCTGACAGGTCCATATTGAAGGGCCGAAGCTGCTTTCATGAATCTATAATTAAATTAATTTGGAAAGCAGCTGATTATTGGATTAGAAATCATAATTGAGTTGAGTTGGACAAAAAGAACATTTATAGGGTAAATACAATCTTCCATGATCCTTTTATATTGTTGCCTAATGAAAAACAAACTAGGCGATCAGGCCTCCTGTTTCTATCAACATCACAAATTAATTAAAGTTTTGCTTGCATGTAGTCTTTTCTGGCCCTACAACTTGAAGTTTCATCATCTGTTCTCTTCCAACCCTTCTAAGTAATCAACCGAAACAGAAGATTTCGTTCCTACTTGGAAGCTAGTTTCGTCTTAATTAAAAAAACCACCGTATTTTAAGTCATTAATTACTTATGCAATAATATTAAAAGACTGAAAGATCCCAGGGCTAAACAAGACCAAGTCGCTGGCGGGTTTTAGACTTACCAAACTTCCTTTTCTTTGCTTAACTCGGGGCACGAAAATCATTAAATACTGTTTAATGCTGATACTGATCTTGCACTATAGGCTTAGTATTGGTTAACTGACATTCTACAAAGCGATTATATAGTAACGCAACAAAGATTTATGCTCATTTTTTTTAAAGAAATCCTTGCATTTAAATATAAACAATCTAATAATTGCTTACGTAAAGGGCCTAAGGGAATCTCCATCAATTTCACTTTCACTTTCTTTATGTTTATAAGTGAATAGGGTAGTAATGGGCTAAGTTAGGATCTATAACTTGATTTCCAGTTGAAGTGGAACTATGACATGTCGTCCTATATGGTAACAACTTTCTGAATCCTTTTTTTCTTTCCAGCTGAAGCTATGGGAGCAACCCTAGGCCTCTTCCTCCTATATTGGAGAATAGGCTTTCTATCCTCCCTTACAGACAGTTCCCACTACAATAAATTTCCCCTTTAAACTTTCCGCTTAATCATCATAATGACTTTATTTGCTTCACTAATTCTAGATTGTTGCTTCTTGTACTATTTTGAGGTTTTTTTTGGGTTGCCCTTTAGTTACTCTTGTTGACACGCCCTTTATATTGGACTTCGACTCAACTGCAATGAACAATCTTTCGTTATTATCGTAAAGCTTCTTTATTCAGATATATAAACTACGCCAATATAATTAATATAACACTTCCCTCAATAAAATTTAACCAGTTTTCTTTTGAGAGGTTGCTTCTAAATTACTCTATTTGAGTTAAGATAGGAACAAGGCATAATTTTTATTCTAACCTTAATTTGATAAAAGGAACTCCCAATGTATGTTTAATATGTGCTCATGCACTACAAAAGGTGACTTTTTTTAATAAACTAAATAGTTTATAAAAGGTTACTTGGTAGTGCTATCATGTCGACCTAGAAATTTTGAATTGCTGATAGGTATAAAGTATTAGAAATTTCAATTGTTTTTATGTTGTAAACCAAATTCTCAATCGTTTAACTAAGGTAATTAGGAATGATTTTTTTTTTACATACAAAATCAAGTATATATACAAGGCATGGAAGGGCAAAGGCTTTATTAAAAAATTGGGCTGCACAATCACTAGCTAATAAAATATGCCTTTCTCTCATGTCTTTCTTCATTCATGATTTGATATTCTGGTATCCTAAATGTAGAGGAACCATACCAATCCATCCCGCAGTTTATGGTTAAAATCTACCGCAGTGAAAATACTGTAGGAGAGGTTATTCTTAACTTTGGGACCAAATTAGTTATTGGGCAGTAAAAATTGTAACAAGCGTGCCGGAAGCCATTCCTGTAATAGGATTGCCTTTGGTAGAGTTATCGCGTGGAAGTGCTAGTATAGGACAATCCATTTTGACTCGTTTTTATAGTTTACACACTTTTGCATTAACTCTTCCTACCTCTGTATTTATGTTAATGTGTGTGTGTGTGTATTAACATAAATACAGATTAACACATTAACACATTAACATAACACACACATTAACACATTAACATAACACACATACACACACACATTAACACACACACACACACACACACACACACACACACAC
>JANZLX010000008.1:19038040-19048381 GCA_025531955.1 Erythroxylum orinocense
CACACAATCAACCATATATATATAATCATTCATATAGGCATACACATCGCAATGAGAGTTCAACATTTACAATTCAACTCACCATTAATAATTCAAATCATCATCACATAAGACCCATTGGATGCAATTTGCTTCAAAGCATAGCTTAGCACATCAAAATGCAAATGCACAACCAAATGGCTCGAGGGTTCTGTGAAACAAAACGGCGAAACCGAAGTTTACACCGTGAACGAAATGAGTCCATTTTTCAGATCTCGTGGGCCACAAGCGGGCAGTCGGGAGAATGCTTTTTTCAACGTGCACGTGACTACGAAATGGTTCCTCTCTCGCCCAAACACAATCAAATTTCACACTTCATTCTATCATTCAAATCCCATTTTCTCATGCTTTTTCTTATACAAAATGCCATGATTCAATTCAATAGCATAAAATCAAAAATTGCATGAGAGTGCCTCATTCTTGGTTTTCTTTTGTAACACCCAGTATCTATTTTTTATATTAAAAAATCGATATAAAAATTGGTATTTGAGACTAATGCCATTAAAACTAGGACAGTGAGTCATAATTTTTGGTGATATTAAATTAATGATGTTTGACACTTTTTCAGTCGTCACAGGAAATTGTCCAAGTTGATTTTAAAGAACTAGTGCAAGAGGGGCATTTTTGTAAATAATTAAAAAAGTGACATTCTTGTAAATAATGAAAATGAGTGGCTTATAAGTGCAAATAAGACAAAAAAAGCTTGTCTTCCTCCTTCCTCACTTACGAAGTCACCATGGAAGCTTGTTTCTCCAAATTTTCAAGCTTTGTAACAAGAATGTGAAGGAGAATAAAGCCGATCAGTGAATACAAAATGGTAAGTCTCGATCCCGACACTTGATTCTATCAATTGGAATTTAGTTTCTCACTTTCTTTTGCCATAGATATGAAACCCACTTGATGAAATTTATGGGTTTGATGCTTTTGATGATGGATTCTTATTCTTTGATGTCTAATGACTACTTAACATGAGGAAATTTTCATTTTTTATGGTGATTTGGGCCTAAACCAAAACCTAGGGTTTTGGAGTTCAAAGTTGCCAAGGGAGGCAGATTCATAGGTCCTTATACTTTGTTTTAGCTATTTAACGTGTGAATTTGGAGAAACTCAAAAATTGAAAGTCGTAGATAGGGGTGTTTACTGTATCTCTGAAATTTTTTACGAATTTAGGGTGAGCCAAAATAGTGAGATATAAGTCCCAAATTGAAACTGGTTCAGAATACCAACAGGATTAAAAACACAAAATGAATGTGAATTGTTTGAGAACCTTAGAGTCAGAATTGGATAATGAGTTCTTCTTATGAAATGCTCAAAATTGTGTTATCTAATTTTTGTTCAAAGGGAAAGTTAATTGGATGAGTATTCTGTGCGATATAGCTCAATAAGTGAAGGGTGTTACTGACCTTAGCGACACAAAAGAGAACAAAAACAGGACAGCCTTAGAAAAATCACAATAAATCCAAATTACATCAATTTTTAATCCGTCTTTAGATATGTGATAGCCATATGAGTCTACTGAAAACTGGCCATGTGAATCTTCCCAATTGAATAATAAAAGAATAAGTTACAGTGATTTTAGTCAGGAAGGGTCCAACTCGTGATAGAATATTAAGACTGACTGTAAATGGGATATTTGGAAGCCTTAATGAATGAATTAGAAAATGGTCATAAAAGGAAAAATGTGAATTTATGTGTTAACTAGAGGTAAGAAATTTTTAGAAACATTGAACCAATGCAAAAAAAGTGATGCCTCAACAAATGAGACCTGTGCGGATGAATTAGTGAAACCGAATAGGTTCAAGTAAGATTAGGCTACTCAAAACATAAAGAATCAAGTATTCAGAATTGTGAGCTAAATTTGGATATAATGAAATCCAGGATTCCTAGTTTCAAGGGAAAATCTAGCTAGAAACCAATTT
Source organism: Erythroxylum orinocense (assembly GCA_025531955.1). Classification (NCBI taxonomy): domain Eukaryota; kingdom Viridiplantae; phylum Streptophyta; class Magnoliopsida; order Malpighiales; family Erythroxylaceae; genus Erythroxylum; species Erythroxylum orinocense. Next base: position 19,039,999 of record JANZLX010000008.1, read on the forward strand.
GATCATTATAGAACATGATGTGTGTTAAGAAATGAGATTTATGTAAGAATGACAAATGCAGGTATATGTAACTTTTATGCATGCTAATCAATAGCTTGTGAAAGCAAACGAGGAATAGAACTAGAAGTTGTACCTAGTACGTCACAAGTTTAAGAAGATTAGAAAAGAGATCAGAACCCCTGAGATAGTCAAGGTGAGTATAATCATGCTACTATACTTGTGTAGTAATCCTTTTTATCTTGCGACTTTATGAATTATTCTCGAATTTGTATGACTTATTTGATATATGACTCCAAGTGATTGATTCTAGCATGTTGTATGCCAGATTGGCCAGATGATATTCAGATTCTTTGCATCTTCCGGTTCCCTTGTTGTGTTGAACCTATTAATTACAACTCTTTGATGAATCATGCTTTTCTTGTTAGCCATGATTGATGAGTTCACAGGATACCTAGCTAATAGGGTATATTATCAGACTATATGAACATAGGTAACCTAACCTGTCGGAGATGAGTCAGATCTGGGTCCTACCTGAAGAGGGCAGGTTTATAAGGGTAGGGTTAAGCCAACCTTGTCTAGAATCAGAAAAGGAGAGATATGTTGTACTTGCATGCCTCTATTTCTTCCTAAGAAATTCAGAAAATTAGAACTCAAAAATGAGAAAGCTCAAAATTAGAAATCCTGTGGAAATCTATTAAATAAAGAACCCAGAATTCAGAAAGAACCAAAAACATAGAAAAGAATTCAGAAACTAGAGCCATATTATAACAGAACAATTCATATTGAGATTGATTATTAATACTCGTGTGATTGCTGCATTTGAAATTACTACCTGTTTATTTATTGATACCATGTATTGTTGTTTAGAATACCACAGACCATTCTTGTGAAACTAGCCTTATGTTTCCTAGCCTCACAAACGTGGTAGCATGTTTATGTCTCACTGAGTCGTATTGTAGACTCACCTCTTACTATTATCATTTCAGGAGATTAGCAGATCGTACGAGAAAGAAATCCAAGCCTTTTGAGACTCATTTGGATAAACAGACAAGTAATCTTTTTAGCATGATGTTAATTGCAGATGCTTATAACTGCTCCATGATTTGTTATAATCATATGTACATGATACATGTATGGATATGCTATTTTATTGAGAATGATGTTAGTTGATGATATGAGATGATCATAGCTTGGCAGATTATAAGTAGATAATGTATGTAGAATTACAGATTGAGATCCTTACTTCATTCAAAACTGTTAAGCAGGTATATGGATTAATCAGACAAATGAATGGGTCATGTTGGATTTTCAGTAGAATATAGAAAAGTTAGGCTTACTACAGGTTTTGGTGGCATTAAGCCTACCCATTCACTAGTGCCAACACGGTCCAAAAGGCGGGTCGTGTCATCTTTCTTCTAAGAAAATTCTTCTCCAAAGTTTTCTTCTCCTTTCCCACCAAAGGATCTTGTTAACTAAGTTGTCCAAGAAGAACAAGTGGTAGATCAGATTGGTCGAGGATACAATATCGAGAAGAGGAAACAATAACAAGAAAAAGAGGATACATCATCTTTGAGAGGATACATTACCGAGGATAGGATAGAACAGCGAGGAGTTAAAGCTATAGCGAAGGAGTCGGTAATATTATCTTCATCTTGTTCTTTTGATAAATATTATCCTTATACCGTATTATGTGTGATGGAATGCTGATTTGGTTATCTTGCTTCCGCTACATTATGATTTCTAAAAAAGTTTTGAAATTCACCATTTAACCAAATATTGCATGTTTTCATTTCTGATCCAATAATTGGTATCAGAGCCATTTTTATTATGCATGATTTCGGTTCCTATATTTGATGCATGGGTTAGCAATCATTTTTTGTATGTTGCATATTTTTATGTGATAGAAATATATATGGTGTATGTTTTACTCTTTTGTTTGTCCATAGAAGTTAGATTTACTATGTAAGATTTCTTCATTTGGTTTGTAACAAGGAGGGTAGTCGATCATCACCATGTTTCCATTTGGCTTCATTTTTTGTTTTCTTTGATGGTGTGATGTACAAATTGATGTAATGATGAAGATAAAGTAGCCATGGATTGAAGAAATGGAGAGGAAAAGGTTTCGGTGTATCCTTTTGTGTATTGGCATAGTTTCGGTGATATGCCAGCTTCCATACTTCCTCTTTTTCTCTTTTCTTTAATATCCTGTTTCCATACACTCAAACACATATCAAACACTTCCTGAAACTTAAAATTAAGGTCTAAATCATGCTGAAAACCATATGAATACTTAAAATATAAACAAACACTAATAATGACATAATTCTAAGCCTATATACATGCTAATAATCTCATAAATACTCAAAAGCAAACTTAAACTTCTATCAATACATAGTATAATTGAAACCTATCATGCTCTTCCTAACTAACTTTGCCAATGCCAATTATCTTAACCTTGTCATTGTCTCTAAATGTGACGAATCCTCTATATTTGTCTTTAAGAGTTGAAAATCAGGATGCATCACTAGTTAATTACCTTGAAAATCTGTTATTCATGTGCTATTTGTTTTATTTTTTTCTTAGAGAAATAGAAATTAAAATAATATTGTGTTTTATATACCTAAATGATCTTAAGCCCTTGATTATTGGTCTCCTTCTTCTTTTCATGCCACTTCTTTGAGGTTTTACTCATCAAGCTTTGTTTTATGAAAGAAAATTTGTTAATGTGCCTATATTTAACACAAAAGTGAAATATAATAAATATAGGATATTGCTATGGTAATTAACCTTATGATTTTGGTGCATAAATGCATTTTTAGTTCTTATATATGTATATGAATGGTGGAGATCCCTCATTTGTATATTAAAAGAGTTCAATGCTCCTTTTAGGTAGTGAAAAGACATCATAAAATTTTATATATGAGGCACGTTTCTTTGATTCTATTGATGCTTATAAGGAATGTAAATATATGCCATAAAGTTATACTTAGTATAAGGCCTATTATGAGTAGAAGCTTGAAAATTACTTCTAAATTGATGTTGAGGCCTAAAAGAATATTATATTGCTAGATATCATAGGTTGCTATATAGAAAATTGTACCTATTCTTTCCTTAAGAATGTTGAGTTATAGGCCTAGATTGAAAGCCATATATTAAAGCATGAGACTTGCTCTTCAAGTAAGCCTTAATGAATATGACATCAATGTATGATTTATACGTATGCTTAAAAGTGGATGTTCCATGCTCATTTTTCATTTTATGAAATGGTTCTTCATTATTTAAACCATTTTGAGCTCTTAATATGCTTTCAATTTTCTCACTTTCCTTCGTAAATTTAGACAATAAGTATTTGAGAGAACTGACTTCCTTTTTTTTATTCTTCTCTTTATGCTTTAAGGCATCTAAGTTATGATTATCATTAATGATCACATTCTTGGATGCTCTAATGCTAAGCAAATTCACCCGTTTGCTTTTCTTAATTTTTACTTATGCATGCATTCAATTCTTCTAAGCTTTTTTTTTTTTAATTTTGAAAGATGGTTTCTTCCTTTTCATAGTCATAATTTCAAGGCTCTCAACTAGTTAATTATATGAAAATTGAAAGCTACTATCATCATCATCTTTAGTCATAAAGCACATGTGAGTTATTTCCCCTTTCAAATGTTCACTTTCAGAGTCACTTGTGTCATTCTAAGTGGAGGCCTTAACTACCTTTTTTTTTTTCTTTTTTCCCTCTTATCCTTCTTATCATTTCTCTCATACTTATGATTTTCGTGGAGGAGAAGGCATTGAGGCTTCATTTGTTTGCATTTTATTTATTAAAAATAATATTATTTGATTTGTATTTTAAACCTATCTTAGTCTAACTTAGTTCTTTCCTTATTAGAAGTTCTTCTACATCAAAATTTCTTAAATTTTCAAATAATTAGGATAATATTTTCCTCATCACTTTTACTAGTTTATTTCCCTTTTTCTTCACTTGATTCCTTCTTAGAAGCTATAAAGGCTAAGTTCTTCCTCTTTAGAAAAATTGTATTTTCTGCTTGGGTCTCCTTGAGCCTCATTTCATAGGTGAGTAGAGATCCAATAAGTTTCTCCAATGGTAGAGCATTTAGGTCCTTTGTTTCTTAGCTTATTGTCATTTTGGCTTCCCTAGACTTTGGAAGAGACTTAAGTAGTTTTTTTCACCATTTCAACACTAGTATATATCTTGCCTAACCCTTTTAAAGCATTAATAATATCAATAAATTTAGTATATATGTTAGATATGCTTTCATCATGTTTCATTTAAAACATTTCATATTAATGTGCTAACATACTCATGTTGTCCCTCACATGTAATTTTTAAAATATGTCAAATTTCATAAGTTATTTCACACATAGATACTATTGAATTTATTTCTTCCTAATACACAAAATAAAATGTGAATGGCCTTGCTATTCATAGAGATTAGTCTTTTTTTCTTAAGGGTTCATTGCTCTTTTAGCTTGAGAACTTTTCTATCATCTATAAATTTAGTAGGAATGAATAGAATACTCACCACAAATCATCATTTTCAGCCCTCAAGGAAAATTTCATTCTTGTTTTCCAATAGAGATAGTCATTTGCATAAAACAAGTACCACTAATATTTTGACCCTTTTGGCTAGATGAAGAAACATTAGATATGCTAAGACAATCTTTCTTAAATTTTATTTAAAATATTTCCCATACATGTTATCTATTTCATAGTTTTTTCATAATTCACTTGTTTTTAGTTCTCTTTATTATTGTAAAAATTTGACCAACCTATTATTTGATATTGAAAATCAAGAAAAGAAATGTAAGAACTACAAACTTAAGTGCTCAAATTTAGGAAAGACAAGCATAATATTATTACTTCTAATTATAAATTTGGGAGAAAACAAGGTTATATATAAAATATAGAAAGTGACAATATATTTGACATATCACATGAAATCCAATTATTATAGTCAATGAACTAAAAAATAGTTTTACAATGACATCACCATTTTCTTTCATAGATAACTGGTTACACTATCATCTTCTTTCCATCAATCAACATCATTGTTAGAATATCAAAAACAAATAAAAAATAAGTTAAGCACTTTAGTGAAGCAATATTTCACCGTTCTCCACTTATTAAGTTGTTTTTCATAGAAATTTCTCATCTTTAGGAGGCCAAATTTTTTTTATTGCTCTCAAACAAATAGAAGGATCAATAATGTAGACTCCTAAGTTTAAAGTGCTTTTGATAAGAAACTAATTTACAAATTTCATATTGTAGAACACATATGATGTAACTCTTTTCCAAAAATTCTTTTTGATTCCAAGAGGTATTATCATTAATTTAATTCCAAAAAGGTAATAATTGATATTCTTTAATTAAAATTAGCAAAAACTAGCAAGAGAAGTAAAGTAGAGTTACCTCGTAGGTTGACTTGAAGAAATTTAATGTAGTTTTATGATATAGGGATTTAATTGACAAAATTTTAAATTCATTTAGGGTTTCATCAAAACTTGAAATTGATTTAATAGTTAGATTAAAAACTAAAATCACATTTGACACTTGTTTATCAAGGAAAATGATAGCTAGTACTTATTGTTCTAGTTAACAAATAATGTGTTTGTTCAATTTGAATTTTGTTGATCTCACTTACAATATCCATTAATAAATATTAACAAATTTCCTAAAAGGAAGTGATTAATACAAACTTGAAATGGAGATGTTTTAAATGCTTAAAATGATAATGGATATTCTTTAGTACCTACTAAAAAAATAATCTTTGAATCAAATGCAAACTTGAAATGGAGTTGTTTAAATACTTGAAAAATTATTGTTAGCTTAAATTTACAAAAAAGTTATTATAAATTATAAAACTTAACATTTTGTATATGAAAATTATTAAAATGGAAAAATTATTATACTATATTATAAATATGTTTAAATTATACTATAACTAATTGAAATAAAAGACTTTAAATGAATGAATACAATTGAAAATTCATTCTTAATTTTTTAATATTTTAATTAGAATATTTTTTTAACTTCAAATATATAATATTATTTTATTCAATTAGATAAAACTGGTGCAAATTAGTTTCCTATAAGAGATAGTGGGTCTGCATTAGGGTTTAATAATTCCATCTCTCTTGTCGGCTTACCAAAACTATTTGAACCCGTCACTTAATTCCTTAAGTCATGTTTATAATTTTGTTTTGCTTAATGGAAAAGTAAAAACAATTTTTACTAATTTTAATTAAAGAATATCAATTATTACCTTTTATACTATCAAATTACTTTTTAAATAATAGATTTTAATTTTTCAAAAAAGTATAAATGAAATTTACATGAAAAATAAAAAGGAAACATACTACTTTATTAGGGCTAATATCGCGATTTACACTTCAACATTCCACAAAAACTTTAAGTAAGCCATACGTTTTATCTTTAGTACCTTTTTCCACACTAATGTTATTGAAAAGATATTTGATTCCAATATTGTGAAAGTATGGTATATGAAATAATAATGGGAGGTTAATTATAATTTGTTTGAAATGTTGAGGTTAAATTATACCTTTAATCAACGTTGAAAAATTATTTTTAAATTATAAGAGTCTAATGGGTAGGAGTGAGCATAATTCGGGCCAGCCCGATTACCCGGCCCGGCCCGAATTAATTCGGGTAAGGAAATTATAAAGTTCGGGTAATTCGGGTCAGCCCGGGTGTTACCCGAATTATTTTCGGGCCTGGACGGGTAAGAGAAAAAAATTCGAGCCAGCCCGATTACCCGAATTAGGTTTAAAAAAATTGTGAAATAGGGTAATTAGGGTAATTCGGGTAAATCGGGCTGAGATAATTTGGGTAAATCGTTTAAATCGGGCCAGGTAAATAGGTCATTTGGGTAAATTGGGCCGGGTAAGTTCGGGTAATTGAAAGTTCGGGTTCAAGCCGAGTAAGGGAAAAACATTTCGGGTAATTCAGGCCGGGCTCGAACAGTGAAAATCAGGCCCGAATTACCCGAATACTCACCCCTACTAATGGGTGCAAATTGCTAATATTTTGGCACTGTATAGGTTAAGTTAACAACCTAATTACTAAGAACTCATATAAGCATAACTTTATAAGGATTTAGGGTAATATTTTATAAATATTAAGGTGTTATGTGATTTTACAGATAATTGTAGGAGCTAACTTAGACCTTTCAAAAAAATATTAAGCTGCAAGTTAAATTATTGGCCATTAGTAATGGTCGGGTCGGCTGTGCTAGGCCCAAGCCCATCTCCACATGTCTAGGGCCCCTTCGACCCATCAGATGTTAGATTCCCATGCAAACATAAAGACCTACGTAAACCTAGCATCCACAGCATATATAAGGTACTATTTCCACCGGATTAAGGTATGAGATATAACCCTAAACTCCTTTGTTCACAGCCACCCCAAAAACCCTACAAAAATACTGACTTGAGCGTCGGAGGGGCCTCCCGGGAAACAACCCCCGGCTCGCCGTTATCTGTTTTGCAGGTATCGCATAACCAGAATCGCACGGATCATGGATTAGAACAACGACATCCAGACTTAGCAAAATCTGGCTGAACCATTTGGCACCCACCGTGGGGCCCGGCGTCAAGGCACCACGTCCAGAACCACACAGATCAGCCAGGCGGCGGCAGCCAACCCTGGTATCACCACCGTCACGGCACTTGCACTGCAAGGGATGGCTTTGCCTTTACCCGATGTTCTCGCACCAGCATGTCCCGGCTCCCGCACACAATCTTCACACCCGAATGATCGCTCACAGCATCAAGATCAAGATTAATAAGCGCAGAGCGTGACCCTGGCGGATAACGTTGTTTCAGTGGTCCGTCAAACTCTGCAGTCGCGACTGGAACACCAGCAGACCATCGCTCAGCCACTGGGTGCGATGACCGATAGTCGTCTAGCGGAAGCTCTAGGAAAAATTGTGACTGACCAGGTCATTCTAACTACAAATTCCAATTCGAGCCGATGGAGACAACACAGAAACAAGGGCGACCAATGTAGGGCACAGTTTGGGACAGGAGATGTTGGCAATGCCGAACGACAAAGTGACCGACTGATTATGGTTGTCAATACGATCTTTAGGAGTAGCGCAGCTGGAGGACAGATCGATAAAGGAAGAAAAAGATATGCCAGGCCAATCGTTAAAAACTCTTCAACAAAGCAAAAGAAGCCGAGCAACGTGGTGATTTTGTTCGACGAATCTGATTTAAAATGTGTAAGCCATCTGCATGGTGACGCATTGGTGGCCATTTTGAGCATTGAAGGTAACGAAGTGAAACGGATACTGATCGACACAGGCAGCTCAGCTGACCTACTATACTATGACGCTTTCGAGCAAAT
>JANZLX010000008.1:19063948-19076134 GCA_025531955.1 Erythroxylum orinocense
TATTATCAAGTAAAGCTTTCATTTCTTCAAGTACAACTTCCTTCCACTTAGGTTCTTGGAATGCATCATGTACATTTCTTAGAATTCTTACACTGTCAAGCTTAGTAGTGGAAGCTTAAACTTTGAAGATAACTTTGAGTAAGTCAAATAATCTGAAATAGGATATTTAGTACATGATCTTACCCCCTTTTGTAGTGAAATTGGCACATCTAAGTCACTTACCATTGTCTCTCTAGGAGCCAGCTCCTGGTCCAATGATTGGCCTTGTTAAGGAGCTTTAGGCCTTCGAGAATACACTAAGGTTGGTTTTTCAAGAATTGGTTCTCCTACTGAATTGGACTGGACAGTTTCAGATCCAATGGTAGGTGTTTGTAGGTTTTGTGGGAAGGTTTGTGAGATAGGAAGTGATATACTTGGGTCCCAATAAATCTCTTCGTTGGATGTCTCCCTCTGAAGAGAGGTGTTGGTGAAGCACGGTTGTTTTTCGAAAAAAAGTGACATCATATGAACAAAGAATTTGTTTGTAGAAGGTGAGAAACACTTATAACCCTTTTGAATGGGAGAGTACCCAACAAACCCACATTTAATAGCTCGTGGGTCAAGTTTGCTTCTATTGGGTTGATTGTTATGTACGAAAACAGTACACCCAAAGACTTTAGGAGGAAGAGAATTAATGAGCTTAATGTGAGGAAATCGTTCTAGAAGAACATCTAATGGAGTTTAGAATTTAAGAGTTTTTGAAGGAAGACAAAGGAAGATGATTTATCAAGTATGAGGCAGTTAGAATGGCTTCTCCCCAATAGGAATTTGGAACAAAGTTGGTAAACATCATAGATCGGACTACCTCTAAAAGATGATGATTCTTTCTCTCAGCTATCCCATTTTGTTGTGGGGTATAAGCACAAGAGCTATGGTGAATGATCCCTTTCCCACTGAGATATTGAATAAAATCAGTTGAAAAATATTCTCTTCCATTGTCTGTACGCACTACTTGAATAGAGGTCCGGAATACATTTTGGATGAGTGTGTGGAACTGTTTAAAGATATGATAGGTTTTAGATTTGCTTTCATTAGATGTACCCAACATACCCTTGTATGATCATCAATGAAACTGATAAACCGACGAGTATCGGTTAGACTTGTAACTCTAGCGGGACCCTAGATATCAATATGAATTAATTGGAAAGGTTTTGAGGGTATGTATGAGTTTATGGGATAAGTATTTTTTCTTTGTTTTGCAAGGACACATTACTCACAATATAAAGAAATCTGATCTTTATTGATGAAAAGGTTTGTGTATAAGATTTTCAAATATGGGAAATTGGGATGACCAAGGCGTTGATGCCGTAACATAACATCAGAATTTGACATAATTGAAAGGGAAATCCTATGTGGTGATTTGGATTCAGTAGGAGTACTCTTTCCTGAGTAGTAGTAAAGTCCATCTTTCTCCTCAGCACTGCCAATCATCTTCCCCGAACATCGGTTCTGAAATTCACAATGAGATGGAAAGAACGTCACAATACAATCCATGTCCTTGGTTAATTGACTGACATATAGTAGATTATAAGTTAACTTAGGCACATGGAGAACAGTATTTAATGTCAGTTTTGGCAAACAAACTCTCCCTTGACCAATAGCTGGTGACCCTTTTCCATCCGCAACCCAGACATTAATTTTCTGGTTACGTGGCTCATATTTTTCAAAGACATTCAAAGACCTAGTCATGTGGTCTGATGCACTTGTTTCCACAATCCAGAGATTTTGACTTGGGGACTTTGATAATAATGATTGACAAAGGTTACCTTTATGCACTAGTGTTGCAGTAGAGGCTTGTTGGTCATGTGAGACTTTCTCAGTTGTGATTTTAGTCTGATTCAAGAGTTGATGTAATAGTTCAATCTGCTGGGAGGGCAGGTTTAGCCCTGTGGATTTGCTGATATCGAACTGCTACATGTGCTGCTCCACGTTTTTGCTGAACTCATTGGCTTTTAGGTTTCCAATCTGGTGGTTTCCTATGTAATTTCCAGCAGGTCTCACGGGTGTGATAGGGCTTATCACAGTGGTCACACCACTGCTTATTCTTGGTTTCTTGCTCTCGGGTTTGGTAAGTAGATTGCTTTCGAGAGTTTGTCACTAAAGTTGAGCCATGAGAGATTTGTTCAGAAGTTTGTGAGGTAAGCGTGACCTTTTTCCTACTCTCTTCCCTACGCACCTCAACAAACGTTTCTCGGATTGATGGCAATGGTTTTAAACCGAGTAACCTTCCTTGTACTGCATCAAGTCCAACATTAAGTCCCTGCAAGAAATCAAAAACTCTCTCCTTCGCCAATAATTTTTCGTACTTCTTGGCATCAGCAAAACACTCCTAATTTACTGCATAAGATAGATCCATCTCCTTCCATAATTTAGTAAGTTATAATACTCAGTAATCGACATATTACCTTGTTGAATATTTCTAATTTTTGATCTGATTTCAAAGCATAGAGAAGTTTTTTCCAAATCAGAATATATTTCTTGCACAGCTTCCTAGATTTCTTTTGCAGTTTTGCAGAATAGGTAGGTTCTTCCTATTTTTGGCTCCACTGAATTTATAAGCCAAGCCATGACGATAGAATTCTTAGCTTCCCAAGCACTGTAAGTGACTGTTGTTTCGTGTGGTTGAGGAATTGCCCCTGTTAGATATCCAGCCTTGCCTCTTCCTTTGATTACGAGCATGACTGATTGGGACCATTCTCAGAAATTCGTTCCATTTAATCTATGTTGCGTGATTTGCAATGAAAGATTATCAATAGAAGGAGATGGAGTTTGGGCTTAAGGTATTACATAACTAGGTGTTTGGGATGAGGTTTGAGACTCATCAAAGGAACCAAAGGTTGGTTGAACTCCAGCGATGATATGGCTGGAAAAATTAGGCCACCAGAATTGGTAGCTCTGATACCATGAAACAAGAGGGTATAGAAAATATCAGAAGAAAACCCACTTTATTTTTCTGATTATATGTAATTTATACATGAGTATAATCTATTCTAATACTACTAAACTACTGGATTATTAGTATATATTAACTTATCCTATCTATAGTATATCTTATCTTATCTACTAGAAAGTAAACTTATCTCCTAGAAGATAATCTCCTAAGCTAACTAAACTTATCTAAGATAATTATCCAACAGTTTCTATTAAAATCAGATGTCTTCCTCTTTAATTGCTTTAGTTCTAAAATCCTGTTATTTTGCGCTTGCTGATGCATTCTTGTGGTATTTCCAATTGCCTGATTTTATTGATATAATGTCTGTTCATGAACATGATACAATTCTCTCTTAATAATTTCCAGCATGCTTGCACAAATATTTTACGAACTGAGGTTGACGGTTGGCCAATGTGTCATTGTTGTTAAACTTGCTTGTCTTTATCCCTCTTATTGTAGGAATATTCTTTAAATCCTCAAGGAGCAGTGGCTTTGACTGCACCTCAAGCCCTCATCCGGCACATGCAGGCCCAGTCCATCCAGTGCATTGCATCAGGTGGTCAACCACCAAACTTGAAGTTTTTCTTCTTTTCTCAAAAAGCAGAAGAATCGTCTACCTATCTTGTAGAATGTAAGATCAACACGTCATCAGCTAAAGCACAGATAAATATTAAGGCAGATGATCAGAGAACAACTGAGGAATTCTCAGCCTTGTTCCAATCAGCCTTGTCCAATTTTGGCATCCCATGATTATTGGTACAATTTTTTACTCTAGGCTTCGATTTTGGTATCTTATTTCCTTTGTTCATGCTAGAAGAAATTTTTAGAAATGAAATAATGAAGGCTTGTTTCAGGTAGCAGTAGAGGAGTGTATAATGAGGTCAGAAACAAGGAGTTAAAGTTATATATTTCATTCCCATTTATTCTTTGTTCTTATAATTTATAATTCCTCGTTTTCGAGATCCAAATTCTGTTCCGATGCAACTGAAACTGTCGGATCAGTTATGTTATTAGATGTGTCTTTATCTCAAAAATCTCTGGTAGTTTTGCGTAGAGCGACAGACTTGATCAACCAAAGAAGCAGCTCCCGTCTTTTGTGGTCGAAGAGGTCATGGAAGTCTTTTATTTTTTAAACATATAATAAAAAAGTTGTCTTTGTTTAACCAAAGTGCTTCTTCGATACATCTTACCCAAAGAAAAGAAATGAAACCATCCAAGTGTAACATGTACTACTAAGCACGTATTCCAAGTGTAACATGTGCTACTAAGCACGTATACAAACATGTTCGACTTGGAGCATTTGGTTTGGTGTCTCACTTTTAACATTGGTCCAATCAAATCGTAAGAAACATAGCAAATGCTTTGGTGAAACAAGCTTCGGAGTAGAGCAAATAACTAGCAGAGCGAGTCTCTAGTGGAGAGCGCACGCTCCAATCTGTGAATGAGAAGTCTAGCAGTGGCTGTTCTTGGAGTTTTTTTTTGAAAAGGCTACACATTAACTGCTAAAAAGTTGAAAACATTAGGAGCACTCGAAACGACAAATTTTCCAGCCTTGAATTCCACCCTCTTGCAGTTCATATTTTAACTACTACACATGTTAAAGAGTTAGACGACTGTCATGACAATGCATGCGTAAACTTATTGAACAATGTCGTCCCCACAACCATCTGCCTCACCAGATCCGACTGGTCTACTAGTGTCACCATTGCCACCAGCACCTCCTCCAATACGGGAAATAATACCATCTTCCGTCTCCCCCGTCCTACCACTTCCTGTAGATTCAGCACTGCAGCTTGCCGCCAACTCACTGTCGCCGGTGGCTTCTTCATCACCTTTCTCCTTTGTTCGCGCTAACAGCTGCTTTGCTCCCACTGCTTTCTCCATGATACAGCTGGATGATGAGCTGAATAGAGATGGAACCAGACGATATTGGGCTGAAACAAAATGATTAGCAATAAATAAAACCAAATTTTGTAAGGAGTCTCAAAGTCGTAGCATGTGACACGTGTAATGAATATGTGAAAAAGAGTCAAGGACTCTCTCTCTCTCTCTCTGATTTTGTTTTTTAAACTTAATAATGATTTCATAAATGAGACTTAAAATTGCAAAATTGATGTCTAACTTTCCACTAACTTAGAATAGGAGACTCCAAATTGTAAGTTACAATCCGTAAGTTACAACAATTCAAGTTAGAAGGTGCCAGATTAGCAACTAAAATGAAATGAAGATGAATCAAAGGGACCACAATTGCTTGACTTTAGAACTTATGTAATTAGTTAGACCTTTTGCAAGCATTGTCATTCTGATTTTAAGTATCATTTTTTTTTCCAGAAGTTTCGCAAGATTTAAAAAGTAATTAGCAAATAATCTTCTATTTCTCTCAATCCATATATCATGCACATTAACACCCAAAGCTAGCTTAAACAGTGTATAATCACCTCTTAAGCATTTTTCAAAGCTGGATGCCTATAAGATAATATCATACTACTTAGTGAAGAGACAATACAGGTTAATATATACTACTTAGTGAAGGGGCAATGCAGGCCAAATAAAATGAGGGTTTTCCTCCAAATGACTAAAGAGAAGCAGCAGTTGAAGTAAAGATGGTGTAAGTCTTTTAGAATTTAAGAGACTCTTTGGTACTCAACCTCCATATAGCAGCGAGCCACAAGATAATGATGCAACCACTTTATCCAGGGAGCTTCTATATCAAACAAAAATTTCCAAAGTCTTGGAACCTATGTAGCACAGACACGGCAAAATGGTGCCGTGTCTGTGTGTCCGACACGGACACGCGGTGGACACGTGTCGGACACGTGTTAGGATGTGTCGGAGTAAAAAAATCACTTTTATCAGCTCAGACACGGCTCGGACACACCTTGAGATGGCTCGGACACAGCTCGGACACATCTTAATATGGCTCGTAACATTTTAATTAATTATTTAAAATTTTATTTAATTGACATGGGTAGTTTTCCTAATTAAGAAAAATACAATTGTTACAACTTCTCACATTTTCAAAACCATCGTTTTCCAGCAGTCGCTTCTCTTTTTCTCACAAATCTTCTGTCGCACATCTGCTCCTTGCCTCCTTCATGTCCGTCGTCTGCACTGGTAATGCTATTAGGTAAGCCTAAAATCGACGTTTTATGACATGGGTAGTTCTCCTTTGAATAGAGTCGTACATATAGGTTCTACAAGTTCTTTTTAATAGAGTCATTACAGGTATGCAATGCCTGGAGCTTTATATGAAATACACTGCCCAAAATAATAAAGAATGCTAGGGATATTGATGGTTTGTATCATTCTTTTTATTTCACTCTCTCATATTCCTGACGATAAAGTAGACAAATTGCTTAATGAAATATGAATTTTTGGAAGTTTGAAATTTTTTTCATAATTCTAAATATTATATTATATATATTTATATATATATATACACGTTGTGTCCGTGTCCACCAAATTTTAAAAATTGGTGTGTCCCCGTATCCGTGTCCGTGTCCGTGTCGTGTCCCGTGTCCGTGTCCGTGTCCATGTCTGTGCTTCTTAGCTTGGAACTAGCTTATTAATTTGATTGATCAAATGCCTACACCTCCATAGTCCTTAAGTAGGCAAACATTTGATTATTTCACTTTTAGAACTTTAGAAGAGTTGTTGACATCACTCCAAAGGAAGTCCATAAGAAGTTTACCTACATATTTTAGGATCTCTCGTGGTAGAGCTAGGTGTGGAACAATAGTAATTTGAAAATTGGATAAAACAAAAATAATTAGTTACACTCTATTCCCATAAGAAAGAGTTTGATTAGTCTAACTATTAAACCATTTTTGTCTAGAATTAAGAAGAGGAGCACAACCCTAAAAGATGAGCTTTTTAGTGAAAATTGGAACCCATAGATAATTAAAGGGAAGTTGTTGAATTGAAAGAGCAGTTGTAGAGGTAAGAGAAAATATATTATGGCTAACACTTACTAATAGGAATATAGAGCTGTTGTTTGGATTGAAGCAGAGAGTTAAATAGGATATTAATAAATTTTAAATTAGTAACATAAAAAAACAGTAGGTCATCAATAAATAAAAGGTTAAAGATGCTAAGATTCCCACATTTATTATGAAATCTAAATTTAGTCTTAGTGTTTATGTTTAACAAGGTCAATCTGTAGAAATTTTCCATACTTATAGCAAATAAATAAGGTGATGGGTCAACTTGCTTGAGACCTATAGTTTCCTTAAATACCCTTGATGGTTCACTACTGATGCATTTAGTGATCAGGGCAATGAACTTATAAAGAAATCCCATTGCTTGCATTGAGCTGATAAAAAAAATCCAATAGAGAAAATCAAAGGCTCTTGTGAAGACAACCTTGAGTTCACAACTCTTAATGGATTTCTTGGAATGGTAGCTCTTAAAAAGTTCTTGCACAATTATGATGTTGTCACCAATATTTCTACCATGTATATAAGTTATCAAGTAAGGGCTTATCAAGATATGTAAAACTCTTTTAAGTCTATTGGCAAGGATTTTATAAATCACCTTTTAGATTACATTGCAATAAGCAATAAGTCTCTACTCATTTAGGATGTGAGATTAAGGACCCTGGGAAGACTTGTTCAAACAAGTATTATGAGTTGTGAATTAGAATTGTGAACGCTAAACTTACATTGCTAGATTTAGATAAGATGTGTATGCCTATAAGAATATTCACATATATGTTTGATTGTGTGGCTCGTTGCTAATGGCTATAAAAATATTAGCCACTGAGCTATGTAGTTCAACCTATAATTTCCCTCCTCGGGTGTAGCACAAGAAGATTAACGATCCTTGCAAGGCATTCGGAAATTCCAAGATAGCTAGGAATCTTTTGTACTAAGTTAGTGACTAATTTGGATAGCTTTTTAGGCATATCAAACATGAGCATCCTTTTGTATTTTGTATTAAGTTTGATGTGTATGTTAATATGTAAGTAAAGCGTGTTCAAACATTTACTTTGTTTAAAAATGAGAATGAGAATTTGAGAAGTTCCTTTTTGTATGATTATGTTAATTTAAAGCTTGAGTACGATGGATGTGCATATTCTTCTTTGTTGAGAGTTGGAAAGATTGTATGTGATGAATCTTTTGAGTTGAGATTCAAGAGTTGATGAGATGTATTTAGTAGTTAAATGGATATGAAGTGATATAGCAGTAAAAGGGGTGAATTTAATGAGATTATGAGTGGAAGTAATGATAGAATGCAAGTTGGAAGCATTGGAGAAGCTTTGGAGGGATGTGGGTGTCACAAATGTCCATTAGTCGGACATTATGTCCATTAAATGGACCTTCTATGGTCTGGAAAGGCCCCCAGCCCAGTTCATGTCCGTTAAATGGACATTAGATCTGTTAAACGAACCTTCTCGGGTCTGGAAACCACTCCAGGCCCATCTATGTCCATTAGACGGACATGTATGTCCGTCTAACGGTCGATCACAGGACAGCTATAGTAAATTACGATTTTGACCCTTTTAGAGGTAGATTTTCATAAAAGTTGTAGATCTAGAAGTCCTCTTTCAAACCGTCTAAAAACAACCTCAATTTGACATTTTTAATGAAAGTTATGGCAATTGGGCCAAGACAGGTATAATATAATTGAGGACATAAACATGCTCAATTCTTTTGGCCATAATTTCATCATTCGACCTTCAAATGAAGTGATTCTTAAAGCAATAGATTTCGAATACATTTTTCTACCTTTCCACAAAAACTGGTAGCCTTTGGTATTGAATTCAAAAAGATTGATGGAAAGGAAATGAGGGTTCATTGAAATAACCCTACAAGGAAACCTGCTCACGCTTTATGGCTCCAAATAGTTGGACTCCAGAAATGGGGTTCAACAATATTAGTGGCTACTTTAAGCAGAACTCTATATTATTAGATAATTTTGGTTTTAATGAATTTCTCTAACACTCTTGATATGATTTTTATATAAAGATTTTTCCTTAATGCTCTTGGTGAAGTAGTCAATTTGTATAAGAATTAACCTATGTTGATTCATGGTATGAGGAAAAGGCCTAGTATGTTTATCCCATACTAAACAAGTGGCATATGGTTAGAAAATAATGTGAAATTTATAACTAAATGATGAAGGTACTTAGGAAGTCTTTAACAACTATCACATGTCTTTATATACTCTATGGAATCTTTCCTCAATGTTGGTCAAAAACATCTAGCCATTAAAGTCTTCTGATCTAGAGTAGTCACTCTTTAATATGCTCCATAAGATCTTTTATGAAATTCCCTCAAGATTGGCAGGTTTTTCTTTAGACTAATGCGTCTTAAATAAGGTTACATAAGGGATCTCCTTTATATTTACTCTTTATAAACATTCATTTCGTCTTTCAACCCTATTTAATGTCATAATGTTAATTTTTTTCATAATATAACTCAGAATTAGGGGTCTTTAATCTTCTTCAGCAACTTTCTTAAATGTATGCTTGTCTTTTTCCTCTAATAAAGCTCTCAATTTCCGAAATCTTCTCACTCTTTGCTAGCTAATCATCCTTCCTTAATTACTAATAATACATGAGACGAGTATGGATTAACATTATACCTTATGGTTTTTGCTTCAACCATGTCCTTATTAATATTCTCACTCCCGGATGAAAGAGGTAGTCCTAGTTGTGTGATCAAAGAGGGATGAGCTCCTCGTGAGTTTGCAAATACATTTGTAAATTTCACAATTATTGATAAATTTTTATCTTATTTCTTCGTATTTATCATTGGTTCTTCAAAATTGTACTAGAAACCAATAGTTTATTTTTTGAAGAGTATTTTCCATTTTGGGGTTAGTGATAGTTTTGATCTGCTACCATATGTGCCTTTGAGAACTACATGCTTTTTATGAAGGAAAATTTTCATGGTCAATTTGAAAAAATTATAATAAATATCTCCTAAAGTTAAAGGTCATTTGATTTATTAACATTACGTCGTTTTAGGAAGAAAAAAATTCACTAAAAATTCTTAACTATGCACAACCAACTCCATTTTAGAGCAATTATTATCATAGGTTAACATTCACCCATCAATAATCGTACCTCGAACTTATCATAGCATTTAGTACAATAAGCTAATCTTTTAGCAACCTTGTAATCAAGAAAATCATTATCGTTACTAGTGTCAATTAAAATAGTAAAACATTGGTTTTTCAAGAACTCTTCAATCTTTATGATTTTAGGATTAGAATAGCCAACTAGTGTATGAATTGCGTGTAATTGCTGCAATAATCTCTTTATTATTAGTTTCTTCTTCAATATAATTAATCGTCTTAACCTTTGGTTCACTTTTCATCACAATGACAGCACAAACCTTTGGTTGATCATTCTTTGACCTCATGGTAAGTTATTTATTTAGAATTTCAATTGGGAATAATTAAAGAAGCTTAGTATGAGATTAATACCCTTATTAGCTCTATGATATTTTGCGTTAATTTTCTCCTATCGTAACCTTGCAAAAGAAATTTTAGAAGTCATAATATAAGGTTGAAAAAGCCTTAACTTCAACAAAAATATCTGAATTCAAACCTTCATTGTAAGTTTCTACTAATTTCCTTTCGCTCCTATCTTTAGTCTGATTGGACAATCACTTAAATCGAATTTAATACTCCAATAGTAAAGGTTTCACACATCTTGGTAAGCACACCTTCAATAATCTCATTTTTATATGGCCTTAAATAAACAAGAAGTCATTTTTTAAAATGCCCCCATTAGGGAATTCCATGGAAGTTTCATACAAATCATACAATTGAATAACATCTCCTTTTAATTAGATTGAAGCAATTTTCATGTTATTATCTTTTGGGGTTTTATGAAAGAATTTTTTTTCCAACTCTAGAAATTCTGCCAATTGGATATCCATCTTCCTTAATGCAAAACTTCACCTTCATGTAGCTGTAACCATTATTACATTTTTTATAACTTTTTCCTCCAACTTCAGAATGTGTTGCTTATTTGCGAGTTGAATTATTAATTGCTTCTTATGTATTTTTATTAATTCTTTCAAGTAAATCTTTCTACATTTTATAAATTGTGTATTGATTTCCGCATTAAATCTTTTAGTTGTTGATTCGTAAAAGTTTCAAAACCTATTGCATAAGATTGTAAATCTATGATTACTAGTTTATGATTTTGGATGAGTCAGGGGTATTAGACAATTTTTTTTATGTTATTGATGGAGCGAGAAAGAATTAGGGAAAACAAATTCCTAGAAGAACCATTTTGATACAAATTAATAAGAACTCTAGGTTTTTATCTGAATAAATTAAATAAATTTGGACAAAAATTAAGGGAGAAAGATAGGGATTTGATCATTTTGAGGGGATCATCCTTTAAATAGACCAAAGACTTTGAATTGTATTATCATTGCTTGAGAAAAAGAGCCAAACACATTCTTAATTGTTAATTAACTAAAACTAGGATTTCTAAAAAGAAAATAAACAAAAGGAAAAGAAAGTAATTTCAGTCTCCTATTTTACTAAAAAAGGAAATAATATCAATTTCTTATTATAATGAGGACTAACTAATATTCTTATCTAAAATAATTCTACACTACAAGAAAAAGATACATTTCGCGTCGTCTTAGTAAAAGACGTCGCGAAATATAGGAGGCTTTCGCAACGTCTTTTGAGATGTCACGAGAGGAGGGAAAATTCGGCAACGTTGAATGTAGACGTTGTTGAAAAACCATGTTTTTTGCGTCGTTTTGGTAGTAGGACGTGGCAAAGTACTATCCACGACGTTTTCACTACAAGAAAAATTAGTTTCAACAACTATTATTAATGGTTGCTAAAAGTAAGAAAATGGTTGTTAAAAGTTATAGAGACCAAAATCGGGTTGGTAACAGGTGGTCACTATAGGGTTGTCACTAAAAGTACTCAGTGACGAGTTATTACATTGGTAGTTAAAAATACATTATTAACAACCATTTAAAATTGGTCATTAAAGGTAGAATTATTAACGAACAAATTTATACTTGCTTATGAAAAATTTCATGGCCGCTGTAATGTTAGAATAGTTGCTATAGTTATGCATACTACGACCAAATTATTTTTGTTGCTAAAAAATAATGTTATAGCAACCAAGTCAATGGTTACTATAACTATTCATATTGCGACCAAATTATTTTTGTTGTTAAAAAATAATCTTATAGCAACCAAGTCAATGGTTACTATAGCTATTCATACTG
>JANZLX010000008.1:19092439-19111614 GCA_025531955.1 Erythroxylum orinocense
TTTAATTTTCAGAAATCCCAAAAATACTTTCTTTTGCTTTGCTTTAGTCTAATTTAGTTAATTAAAACAAAACCCCCCTTTTTAATTGTTTTCATTGCATGCATAATTCAAACATTAGGCTAGTCTAGGATCAATTGGTGCACTGATTCCTTGAGAGTCGACTCGAGGTTGCATCCTGTATTGCAATCCTTGGTACAAATTTTATTTGACCGGTTACCAAGGCTCAATTTTAATATTGAAAGATAAGCCGCGATCAATAACCCAAGCCTAGGCTCTGTAGAAATTGATTTGTTTCATAATAGGAATTTGGCAAAGATTTACAATTAGGTAATACATCCCTCAGCAGATCAAGTAATATGTCAAATGACTTATTGCTCCACTTGTTGTATACTTTCAAATGAAGCAACTTTATTTAAAAAAACGACAACTTTGAAAAGTTTGTACATCTCGAGTTTAACTCTTCAGTTGCTTTGCTCAATAATTCATGAAAGGCACCCATAATAGAATCTCCAACGCCTGTAAAAGGACTCCTTCCATCCTGATTAATTGGACAATCATTTAAGAAAGTACCCACATCATCAAGCAAATCTTGCATCCCATCATCCGCCTCATCACCATCACCTTCATTAATATCATTGCCCGTCCCATCTATGTCTACATTTGCATTGTCAAGCCTTTCTTTCCTAGAGATAAATCTATATTCTGGCAGTTCACCATGTAAAACCCAGCATGTGTATGATTATTCTATGCCGAATTGCATTAAATGTTTAAAAACATTCTTCTGAGACCTATAACAATTCAAGCAATGTGCACAAGGGCATGAAATGTCACACTCTTTGCCCTTTTTTTCCAACCACAAAATTCATAAACATTCTCACTCTATCAATGTATTCATGGAAAACCCGAACATTTTTTATCCAACTGTTATCCATGGAGCATGAAATACCTATTAATTCAATATAAGAATTAGAACATTATGTTATGTTAGTAAGTGAAAGAGGTTAAGACAAGTTTCTTAGGAGTGTAGTGTAATATTGCAAAATAAACTACCATTAAATTTAAATAATTTAGGCAATTTTATAATTCCATACCATTTTAGTGCTTCTAATATTCATAATTTTTTTATGTGATTTAAGTGCAAGTATTACTTTTATGTCTTTTTAAGAAGCTTATAATATGAGAGCTTAAGCTAACAATAGTGCTACTCTAATTACTTCAAAGGTTTACTAGGTATCTAATTAAAGTAGTAGAAAACCTAACTGTTAAAGTAGGGAAACTAATTTTTCCTATAAGGTTTTTGATAATAGACGTAAAATATGAAACTGAGGTTCCCATTATGTTGAGGATATCATTATGGCTACTAATGGAGTACTAATTCATATGCCCAAAAGTAGCTTGACATTTATGATTTGCAATGGGGTACTAATTGATGTCCACAAAATATTAGGTTAGGTTCTAAGAAGTCTAACTACCTATGAGAGTCGTAGATAAAGAAAGCCCTAAACCATTGTTTAATAACTAAGAAAAATTAAAAGAAGGAAGATTTTGATAAATACATAATCCAAACTAAGACATCCATATAAATAGTAGCTTCCCTCTACAAATACCAATATTTTGTATTATTATTTGATAAACTATATGGAGAACTAGGGAGAGAGTAACAAAAAATGTCATTAAACAAATTAAGCAAAATATGGCATTTCATTTGTCTATTTATGTATGAATGCAGGATCTTTACTTTAGTGGAATTACATAGAGCAAAATATGGCATTTCATATAGCAAATTCAATAGCCATAGTATGAATGAAAACAAACCAATTAACAATCCAGCAACTTCATACTAATAAGTGAGCATAACTACTTATTATTTTCCAATGGCTCCTTCGACTATCTCCTCCTCACACTTGGAAATAGCATCTGTCATAAACCAGGATAAATTAGAACTAAACTTCAACAATTGAATGTATATTTAGCACAAATAATTGAATAAGATAAACCTCATTGAAATTGTTCATCATATTTAATTCAAAAAATGAAAAGCTACATATCAATAGGTGTCACAAAAACTACATTGTTTTCAAATATGATAATAACGATAAATGAAATGAAGAATGAAGAAAAGAATCCATCTATGTGTTCTTATCTACAATACAACTGAGTACATTAGGTTAGGTTTAGAATGAAGAGTATCTTAGGGTAGAACATGATAGATTTAATTGATAGGTTTTTGGGAAAAGAACTTTATGATTGTATTATTTTTATTCCACTACGAAAATCTCTTGTGAAAACCCCTATAAATGACCCTAAAAGTTTATAAACTTGTCTCATTTCATAGAAAAAGAATTGTTTCCACATAATACATTTCACTATACTTGTCTTTTAGTAGCAAAATAATGTTCAATAAAATTTGCCACAAACAATTGAACAAGATAAACCTCATTGAAATTGTTCATCATATTTAATTCCAAAAATGAAAAAAATTTCATCAATAGGTGTCACAAAAACTACATTGTTTTCAAATATGATAATAAAGATAAATGAAATGAAGAATGAAGAAAAGAATCTATATATGTGTTCTTATCTTCAAAACAACTATGAGTACATTAGGTTAGGTTTAAAATGAAGAATCTTTTAGGGTTGAACATAATAGATTTAATTGATAGGTTTTTGGGATAAGAACTTTATGATTGTATTATTCTTATTCAACTAGGAAAATCTCTTGTGAAAACCCCTCTAAATGACCTTAAAAGTTTATAAACTTGTCTCATTTCATAGAAAAACAATTTTTTTCCACACAATCATTTAACCTTTTAGGAATTATTAACAATTGAGACACATTCCTCATGTTGAAATTATTCCTTCTAGCCTTGTATTATTGCATGAATTTGCTGAAACTAATTGTATTGATATTATACATTTCCTAAACTCAATAATGGAGTTAATTTTTGCTGCCTTATAACTGTTATGTGCAATATAGTTCCGTTGAAAATAAGCATAATGATTCTGAAACCTAGTAGCAGACTTAATTAGTGTAGTTAACTAGATTTGATTTAACATATAGCATGTGCCATTCACCTACTTGTTTAGTAATGTCAGTTGAAGTTGTTCTTTAAAATTTTAGAAGCAAGAGAGTGGCTAAATGAGATTCCTCAACCTAAGTTGCTCTATGACTTAACTTTTGTACAAATTACAACTCCTTCACCTTAGAATAAAACTTTGTTGTTACCATCCATTTATTCTTTTCCTTTGTTGCATACACTATCAGCAGTTTATACTGTTACATTTTATAGTTATTGTTGCTGTTTTTTTTTTCTTAGAAGGTTATAAACTTTTATAAATGAAACAATAACTAGCAAGGATAAATTCCTAAAAATCTGACTGGACATCCCAATTCAGACAAGATTAAAAGCTAGAGTAAAATTACTGCTAGCCACAACACAATTAACAACCAGTGAGCTGGGACAAGGCTTCTGCTAATACGATTTTACTCATACAGCTATGATTTTACCAAATTAAACAAGAAAAAGTAACTTGCAATTCAGAAAATATTTTTGTTGTTATAACAATACATAGGTACAAACTAACTCCTCTAATTTGTAACCAAATAACAAACTTTTAGTTCTAATGATTATATCAACTTGATTAACATTTAGACAAGTTAGAAATGAACTAAATTAGTTAGAGAATACATGAAAATAGCTGAAGAACTTTTTCTATCCAAGTGAGCATCCAAATCACGAATAAGCTGAAGTTTTCACGATATCGCCGCAACTTTGGTTTAGTTTAAGTTGTAGTAGCAATAGAAGAATAGACTCAAGCCTATGGAGAATAATTTTATTTTTATTTGAATGTATCTTGGAAAAGTGACGTATGGTAATTAGATTTTTTTATAGCATTATGCTTATGTTTTAGATATCTTTAAAGGATTTAATAATACAATTGAGTTATATTATATGCTAGGTTTTGTTTCTACATCTTCAAGGAAAAGGAGCAAATATGGAGAATAAATGAGTCCATCTGTTGTAACTTTATAAGAAGTGAATGAAGATTAATGAACATGGTAGGAACATGACACTATGTTATTGGTTATGTTCTCCAATGCCCCATTCTATTTCTACTAAAAATCTATAATCCAAGGAATATGGTACCTACATACATCTATATTTAGGTTATATTCACATTATGTAATTACAACACCAAACATGTTTTCACATCTTTGCAAAACAAGTATCACAATCTGCTAGTAATCAAATTTTGTACTATCAAATAATCTTCAGCAAGAATGAGAATCATGGAATGTCCTAATTTAAAATACATTTGTATCTTATGTAAGGCTTGCATATATTCTTCATCCATATTCTTGCACACTATATTAAATTTTGGCCTTTCATTCTTTATACAAACATAGTCAAATCCCATCTTAACAATCATGTTCTTTAAAGCCCTTCATAACATAATCAAAGGGAGAAGGAATAAGGCCAAGATATTATGCTTCAAAGCACTAAAATTGTACAGTGGTTAAAGATTAGGAGAATATGAAATTAATGGCTTAAGTTTACTTTGCAAACATATTTGGAAGAAGTTGCAAGGATAAATCAATTCCCCAAAATGTCCAGGCATCCCTGAGAGGCACAATCTCCAATCAGCAGGCTTTGGAACTTACTGGGAAAGTTACTCCAAAGGAGATTAGATCTTCTATTTTCTTACTCAAACATAACAAAGCACTAGGATTAGATGACTTTAGTGCTAAATTCCTTCAGTCCACTTGGAGCCTCATTGATTCTCTATTCATCAATACTGTCTAAGAGTTATTTGACATCAAATGTCTTTTTCTGAACTAAACAAAACATTTGTTAGCCTAATTCCTAAGGCTCCTAATCTAGAAAATCTTAAGGAATACAGGTCAATTTCATGTTACATTGTCATTTAATAACTTATCTTCAAGATAATAGCTAAGAGGGTAAAAAAAGCTCTCAAAAGTTTCATAAATGCTTGTTAGGGAGCATATGTTAAAGGTAGGAATATAAGAGACAATGTTTGCATAGCTCAAGAGTTTTCTACGGGTCACTCTAGCAACAAATCCATTAAGAGTTATGTAATTAAAATTAACTTCGTTAAGGCTTTTTATACAATTAGTTGGAAATTCATATCGGATGCTCTCCAAGCTTTTGGTTATTTTAAAATGGATTACTAAATGTCTAACTACTATAACTTTTATAGTGATTATAAATGGTAAGCCATCTTATTTATTCAAAGCAAATAAGGGATAAGGTAAGGGGAACCTTTGTCCCTATTTCTCTTTACTATTGATATGAAAATATTAAATAAAATCACCACCCTTTATCAATAAGAATTTGAGTTTTAAGTACCACAATAGATGTTAGGAACTCCGAATCTCAAAACTTGCTTTTACTAATGATTTAATAATACTATGAGTTGTAGATAATGAGTCATTTGACATATTGAAGAGATTTTTAATATCATTCATGAAAATATTAGTTCTAGAATAAAACCTTGACAAGAGATCTATTTACTTATCTTGCAATTAAAAATTCTGATACATGAAACTGGAAGCTTAAACTTGGAATCAATTCATTCAAGTACCTATGTGTTTGCATCTCGTCAATTAAAATCTTTACTAAGGGTTGCAAGCCTATGATAAGTTATATCGAGAAAAGAATCAGTTCCTGAAGTAACAATTGGCTTTCCTATGGAGATTTAATTTAGCTATCAATCACCGTACTTAACAACTTAAACACCTACTTGTGATCCCATATGTTTTACGCAAGTTGCTCAAACAATCTCAATCACATTAAGAAAACTATTGAACGACTTTCGTCAAACACTTTAAAGGCATAATGTTTAATGACTTACCTCCACCACGCAAATCCAAATTAACTTCTGTAACATAACGCAAATCCAAATGCACCACATATAATCAAAATAAACGCAATAACACTCTCAAAACCAGATTAAATCGTCAAACACAACTTACCTCCACCAATGGTAGACACCAGCACTCCAACAGCAGCACTCCGAGAAGACAAAACAATGGTAGATAGCAGCATTTCGACAACCCACGCAAACATCAGCAATGAGAACACAAATCAACGGTCAAAAGTGGCTCGAGAGAGAGGGAAAATACGACTGTAGCAGACGGGATTGACAAAACATGATTTATCTCCACATTTTTTCGTTGACACTGAAGTTAAGACGACGTCGCTTCTTGGGATGGAGGGGAATGACGTCGTTTGGGTCAAAACAACTGGTCAGCCTTCCGCGACGTTTTCTCTATAAAAACGTCAAGGCTTCTTTTTCTCAACGTTTTCCTGCTAAAATGACAAAAACCGTCTAACAAATCTGCGACGTTATTATAAAACGTTACGGAAAATCAGTAGTTTTTGTGAAGTTTTAAAAATGTCACGAAAACTACGAATAATTGCAAATTGCACTTAATTGTTGTAGTGTTTTTTCACTTGCATACCAAGTAAGTACTCCATAAGTCTCATATCTTTTTAAAAGATTTTATCATCTCACCATTGTTCCTATGTAAAATAGATCACCAACATATAAGCGTACAATCAAAAAATTAGTACCTTCATTCTTGATATAAAGTGATAGTTCAAATGGACTTTTTTGGAATCTGATTTGATGAAGCTAGGAATTGATCTTGTTATTCCAAGCTCTAAGGGTGTGTTTAAAATTGTAAAGGGCATCACAAAGACAATAAAAAACTTTCCTTCTTTTCCTTTCACAATGTAACTTTGAGGCTGCTCAATATATACTTTTTTTTTCTAACTCTCCATTAAGAAATGCTAACTTCATATTAAGATAAAATATCAAATTGTGCTACTAAAGTAAGAGCCAATACAATGGTGGATGTGAGTAACCTTTGGCAACGAGTTACTTTTTTTTTATGATACCATCTTTATAAAATTTGGTCTTATAGACCTATTTGACACCAATTACTTAATTTCCTTTCAGTTACACTAAATATCAAGTGTGATCTTTATGACAATTTCTTCATACATTGCTTTGTTCCAAATTTCTTCTTGAGAAGCATCATTAAAACTTTATGGTTCAATTGAAAGTAAAGCCATATTGTAAGAGTAATAAATATCATCCAAATCGCGATATCCCTTTAGTGGAGTTTCTGAATTTAATGAATTACCTTATATATTGCTTCAAGTAGTTCCAGATTTTTTTTTTCCACTTGATTGAACATATTCATTTTGTTGTATAAACGACAATAACTTAAGAAAATAAAATATTTAGTGAAGTTTAGACTGCATCTTTCTTCTATTATATATATGCTACCATTTCATCGAAAATAACATCTCTGAAAACAACCATCTGGTTTATTTTGGGATTGAAAAGTCGATACCCATTTGACTCATTGCTATAGCTAATAAATAAATACTTGTCTCCTTTCTCATAAAATTTTTCTCAATTTGTAGAAAGAATTAGAGTAAATGCAACATATAAAAATGCTTTAAAATGACTTACTATATGCTTCTGTTTGTGCCATGCTTTATATGGTGTCTTGTTGCAAACTATTTTGGTTGGGGATCGATTGAGAATGTAAATAGTTGTATTGACGACTTCAGCCAAAAATCTGGTTGAAAGTTTTTTACTTTTTAGCATGCTTCCTGCTACCTCCTTGATAGTTCTAATTTTTCTTTTTACTACCTCTTTTTGTTAAGGAGTGTGTCACACTGTGAGTTGTCTTTGGATTTCATTCTATTTGCAATAATCAAGAAAATACTTGTAAATGAACTCACCTCAAAGATCAGTCTTTAGCATCTTTGTTATATATATATGCTTTACCTTTCTATAAGAGCTTTAAATAGTCGAAAGGAAGAAAAACACATTTTATTTTTATGAAGAAAATAAATCTAGATCATTATAGAGTAAACATCAACCAAAAGTAAGAAGTATATGTTGTTACTCAGTGATGGAGTGCTCGTTAGACCGTATACATCTACGTGAACAAGCTCTAGTGGAGTGTGTGCAGTAGCGAAACTACTGCTGCCCACCCTCAAATTTTTTTTTAAAGAAAATATATATGCATATAGAAGTTGCCCACTCTAAAAGAATGTCGTTGCCTATAGTGGATTGGATTAAAAAAAACTATATATATATACATTGCCCCCCTGAAACAAATTCCTGACTTCGCCACTAAGTGTGTGCTCTCCAAGCTGGCTTGAAAAAAGGAAATCGATGCATCTTCCCGTAAATGCATCCTTCACAATCTCTATTTTCATATTTTAATGAAAGACCAATAACCACATTCTTTTGCTTTAAAAGTTGAAGTCCACTCTGATTTAAGTGACTGTATCCTTAAGTGCTAAAGATACGAATCATCAATAGTCTTATTTCTTACAAACATATTTTAAATTTTTTTATTTGGGAGGAAATATATATATATTATTCTGACTCATCTTTGTTACTATAACATTTTGATTCTCTTTCTTATAAAATATTTTCGCAATAATCTTTATCAAAAACAAGTTTGCACCTTTTTTTCATCATTTGTCCAACATTTAAGAGGTTGTAAGTGATATTAAGAGAATAATAAACATCTCAAATTTGCTTTTCTTTACCTTCTTTGTAATTGACTGTAACAAGACCTCTTCTTTCTATTTTCACTCAATTGTCATACCAAGCTTCGATTGAGAAGAGAACGATACGTCTAACTCCGTAAAGGTTTTGCGATTTCCTGTAATGTGATGACTGCAATCACTATCCAAGTACATACCATATATTTGTTTTATCATAATAATAAAATGACATTTCTACGTCATCGTCTTTTGAAGATTTCGCTATAGTATTTTTATCCTCAGATTTCTCCTTATTTTTGAACCACCAATCCCTTTTAGAATGATTCAGAATTTGCATCTAGAACACGTAAAATATCAACCTTTTGATGCATGTTTTGCTTTTTACAAATAATACAACAAGAGTCAAAATTACTATAGTTTTGCTGCTGATTGTCTTTCTCTGCCTCTTCCAACACATTTTGACTAACCTCTTCCTCTACTTTGATTTTTATCTCCACGACCTCTAGCGTAATTATCTTCAATCACGTCCCACAAATCTTATGAAACGAAGATTGTAATGTCAAAATAATTTATTCTTTTGATGTTGCTCAGCTGCTGCTTTTGCCTCTTTATTTTGTAACTTGCAAATCTTCTCCATATGTCCAATTTGTCCATATTTTCTGCATTTGATATCAAGCCTCCGCTAACATTTTTTTTTTTGTGGGTGTTTTGTTTTTTTGCAATATGGACATAGTGAATATAAATTGTCATTGTTTTTGTTGTTGTTGTCATCGATAATCTTGTTGAAACTCTTGTTTTTGTCTCCTCTTGAATTTTTTTCTTTTGCTAGCAGAGCATCTTCAGTGGTTCCTTCTTTTCTCATCATCCTCCTTTATTCTTGTGCTTGTAATGCATTTAATAATTCTGCCAAAGACATGCTTGATAGATTCTTAGCTTCTTCCAATGCAAAAATTTTAGATTCATATTTTTCAGATATGGTTACAAGAACTTTTTACACTATTCATTTTTCATAAAAATCCTTACCTACTAACCTCATTGTGTTTACTATGTCAGGCAATTTGTCAGAGTATTCTTTAATAGTTTCTTACTCTTTCATCTTCAGCATTTCAAATTCTCTGATCAAGTTGAACACTTACATGCTCTTTGTTCTTTCATTGCCTTAGTATTCCTTTTTGAGGCAATTTCAGATATCCTTTTCTAAATCTAGATTCATAATTCTTGTGAGTACGATGTTTGAAATAGCAAAAAACAAGTAGACTTTGGCTTTAAACTTCCTTTTTTTTCTTTTCTTAGTGCATCTTGATTTGAGTTATTGTAGGATTTGTTGGCAATGAAGGCACTTCATTGTCTTCCTTCATTGCTTCCCAAACATTCATAGCATCAAGATGAGCTTTCATTCGAACAACCCAAACTTGATAGTTTTCACCATAAAAAATTGGTGGTACATCTTGAGACAATTGCATTTTAATCTCTATTGTTAAATTTTTAATATAGGTAGAGTGTATAGCCCATTAACAAGAATTGGGCTTGGGTCAACTATTATCCAAATAACTAGAACTAGTTGTTTGGATAGTTGACCTTTACCACTTATAAACTCTTTAACATATTCATGTCTAGGCAATATGGGACACTCTAACACTTCCCCTCAAATGCAACTAGGGTTGAACATCCAGTTGTCATTTGAAATATACGCAGTGAAAACCGGACTGGACCGCTGGAAATGAACATCCAGACGGACAACCGAAAAATTAATAATCCGGGTCAAACCTGCTCTGATACCAAGTTAAATTTTTTTAATATGAGTAGAGTGTAGAGTTCACTAACAAGAATTGAGCTTGGGTCAACCATTGTCCAAATAACTGGAACTATTTGTTTGGATAGTTGACTCTTACCACTTATAAACTCTTTAACATTTTCATGTGCAGGCAATATGGGACACTCTAACACTCCCCCTCAAGTGCAACTGGAGCTGGACATCCAGTTGTCACTTGAAATATACACAGTGGTAACTGGACCGGGTCACTGGGAATGAACATCCAGACGGACAACCGGGAAATTAATAATCCGGACAAAACCTGCTCTGATACCATGTTAAATTTTTTAATATGAGTAGAGTGTAGAGCCCATTAACAAGAACTGAACTTGGGTCAACTATTATCCAAATAACTAGAACTAGTTGTTTGGATAGTTGGCCCTTACCATTTATAAACCCTTTAAGATATTCATGTCTAGGCAATATGGGACACTCTAACACTCCCCCTCAAATTCAACTAGGGTTGAACATCCAGTTGTCACTTGAATATACGTAGTGGAAACCGGACCGGGCCGCTGGGAATGAACATCCAGACGGACAACTGGGAAATTAATAATCCGGGTCAAACCTGCTCTGATACCATGTTAAATTTTTTTAATATGGGCAGAGTGTAGAGTTCACTAACAAGAATTGAGCTTGGGTCAACCATTGTCCAAATAACTAGAACTAGTTATTTGGATAATTGACCCTTACCACTTATAAACCCTTTAACATTTTCATGTCTAGACAATATGAGACCCTCTAACATGTCTAACACTCTAACATCTATTGCTTGAAGATGGTTGTAATTCTTGTTGTAATTCTGGGTTGTAAATCAGGTTTGTGTTTTGATTTCGCTCATCTCACAGGTCCCTCAAGACAAATGCTCTGATACTATTTTATTGGTTTTTGAGAGATGGAGGATTAACAACGAAAATGAAGAAGCTAAAAAGAACACAAGTTTTTATGTTTTCTGAAAAAACAACACATTTATTCAATGTACTGCAAAGTTTATATAGAGCTGAAAATATAAGACTCAAATAAAATTTGTTGACATCCAGCTACATCTTAACTAATTATTTTAAACAAGTAATAAAATACAAAAAATTTGCTCGTTTTCAACAATATCCCAAAATCAGAATTCTTAAATCTTAAAAATTAAGGTTGGTTTTTTCAAACGTGAAAAGGCATGCAGTTGTCGAAACAAATTTGTGTACAAGATGGCACACTTCATGTTGAGCTGAACCATATTGTAGGCGAGGCCTCTGCTCAACCAGGCCCTCGAAGTTGGAAACTTTGAAGCCCTTGCTGATCCACGATTGAAGAACAATTTCAACTCTGCAGAGATGGCATCTATGGTAGATTGGCTGCAACTTGTGTAAGCCATTCAGCGTGGCTTCGACCAAGAATGAGCCACGTGAACTACTCTTTTCTTTCTCCAGTCAAAACATACAACTTTCTTAACAATTTACACTGGCTTTGCCGAATTATGTGTCAGTTTTTTGAACAGATACCTTCATTCGTACATTGGCAAGCAATCGTGCAGAAAATTCATCATGAACTGATAGCTACCAAAATAGACTACTCAGTTTCTGCTTTTTTATACTTCCCTTTAATCATTGTAATTTTCAAAAGGAAGAAGGAAATCCCCTCAAAAAAAAAAAAAGGAAGAAGGAAATGAAATAGGAAAATGTTTGTTTCTAAACAAGCAGATAGCTCTTGCTTTGGAAGGATATATTCCTGCAAAGAATCTCCATGAGGGAATCAAGCCTGGAGATCACATTCTACGGTTCTTCGACAAGCTTAAATTATAAGAGCAACAAGGGGAACATAAAGAATTTGCACATGATAATGACAAGTCACCAGTATGGCCTTAGTGAGTGCAGTGGAACCACCAGCAAACATGGTGTTAACATACCTAGTTCAAGCAGCGGCATAAGAACTGCTGCCAGATAAATGATTCTGCACAGAACAACACAACAGGACAGGATTGAATTCTTGTTCACCTGTCAAACAGTCTGTGTTGGACTCTTTTTGAGTGACATATTAACCGCATGCCTTTGCGATATAGCTACCAAAGGTTATGTGCTAACCACCATAGGGTCCATGAATTTGGCATATTAAAAGGAGAATTTACGACCTTATGGCCTTCTCAGTGTCGTATGATTAAATAGGTTGATTTGTCTGCAAAGTATTTTTTTTTTCCCCTGATGTTGTCAACTGCTGAGACATTTATCAGAGGCTAAGTAAAAATACCAGTCATGTAAAACAAGGAAATAAAGTCCTTAATGAGTGCCTTTTTCATAAAGCAAAGCAATTGTTTATGTTGTACTTATCAATTGCTTTTCAAGCCAAGTGCTTAAAACAAGAAGTACTAACAAAGATTGGCCTCCATTTCAACAAGTATTTCTCCCAACTCCGTCTCCAGCAGAATTCCAGAAGTTGCTTTATGTCAGATTCCTAACTTAGGGAGAACTTAACCAAGACAAACAAAACCAATCTACTTTTATGGACTTGATACATTACCTACTGATTTGATGAACTTCCAAAACAGAATTCATGCTACTAACCAAAGCTAACAGACAGGAACGAGTCAGTGACCCATACCATAGTACTGAATTTGCATTAATCTCTTGAACAGGGGACTCAAACGTTGAGGCTTAACACATATATAGGGGTTGAACTATACAGCTGACAAGTTAACCCTCTTTATGACCTTAGGACCAACTGAGTTCATATTCCACCTGAAATGTTCATGTTTTAGACTTCATTACATACCAGCACAAAATCCTCCTTTTTAGGTCAAGTAGTAACGATAAGTTAATAACTATAGTGCTAATAATGATGTTCCAACTTGTGTTTCAGAGGCTGTGGCTAAAACAATCATTGTAAGCTTCCCTTCTATTAGTAGCAAAAACTGGAAGCAAAGAGAAACATCCAAGAATTGAAACTTGTCATGAATAGTTCACATGTCCTGCTCTATTGTCTTCTGTGAAATCTCTATTTTATCTTTTCCTTTTAAATGTACATCAACTATGATCAGCAGTTCCTCCGGTGTTTGATAAGACAGAAGTTGAAACCATAATCATCCCCCTCAACCATTTTTATTGTTAAAATGCACGACTGATAGCAGCCATTGCTTCCAAGGTGCATCTTCTTGTTGTTCAAACCATGATAGGAAACAACTATCCAACAGGCAGAAGAAGTTGACATATAGGAGTTGATACCTTACTGGTACAAATCGGAAATTTGCAACTTGGACAACCGGCCATATACCTCCTTCCAACAGGAAGGCAGGAAGAAAATCCCTCTTCACATCTTCCTTGATTTGACGAATACTCTTTCCAGATGAAAAACCCATGTAGGTGAAAAATATGAGTAGATCAAATGGGCCAAAGACTAAACAATCAATTGCCACTTTAGAAGCCACGAACTGCAGGGAATTCGGACGCAATAGCATTCGGGACTTTATGTATCTGTCTAAACCTTCATACCTACAAGAATCCAATGAGGATTTATAACCATATGTTACATGCCTCTCCAGCAAAGTACAACCCGATACATCTCTAACTCATTATTGTGCTAATCCATTAAAGTCTATTCATTTAAAACAAGATTTTGATGTTTCAGGATCCTCACCTTTAACATTTCATTGACCATTTTGAGTTTCACGTTAAGGAAATAACACATAAATGATAGTATTTCAGGATCATTAATAAAACAAGAAAACATAAAACTGTGCTATCGAGAGTGGGAGAGCATCACCTACCAGAAATGGCCAACTGGTCCAACAAATCCCAAACCAAATAAACTTGTAGTTGCTACTCGTCTCCAGTTAATCTTTGGATTCTTTTCTTCATCCTAGCATTTGAATACAGGTTAGTCAAACAAGCTAAAGATATTGACATGAAGCTAGTAAATTCCTACCAACCAATTTGTGAAGTCCAATTGCAATGTGACTAAATGTCTTTGTTTACTCAATTTTGTTGGACATATTCAAGAAAAGAATGGCACAAATAGCCCCAATATGACAAATGGTTTTAGAGTTTCAATTTCTCTGGTTGCTAGAAATCAGTATTTCGTTCCAACAATCTCAAGCCAGTCGTCTAGGCAGTCTTGGTCCCTTACAGGCCATTGGTTTTGGAACTCTGAAACTAATGACTGGACAAAATCATATGTATAACACTTCAAGAACCAAGTTTTGAACAAGCAGCATTTTCTTCACTATCGAGGACAACATGGGCATATGCATATGCACACATCTTTTACATATATGCATACATGTCCAAAGGTTCCCAGAACATTCATTCATAAAAAGGAAAAGGAGAAAACCACTATTACATATGAATAGCGAATACATGACACAAGCAGGAATTTCACTGAAATTCTTATCACCCGTTGCAGCAAAAGCAACATTTATCAGAAGCTATATAAGACATTAGTATAACTAGACACCAAAGAGTTTAAAAAATGGTTAAACACTATGCTCCCCAAAGATTAAGAAAGAAGAGATAGAACAGTTAAAGAATTTAAAATTATAGGCAATGCAAAAAATAACAATCACATCTTCAATGATCTAATCTCATGAAATCACCCGTTAGTAGATCCTGGAGATTTAGTATGTACAATATAAGTATTATTATGTAGCTAACGTAGCAATATTTTGTGTATTCACTAATAAAGTATGTTAAGTACTATTTAGGAATATTGTAATGTACTATTATATAAATAGATGAGCTAAGCTGAGTGAATAATACAACTCAACAGTCTTCGTGGTCTTTATGTTGTGGAGGCAGGCTTTACAGTAAAACCATGAGCTTAGTGAATAATACAACTCAAATGTCTTCGTGGTGCAGGATTTACAGTAAAACCATGTTAAACCAATGTATAGATTCTTCTTCTCCTTCGTACCCTTGGCTTTCAATTTCACCTGGTGTCAAAGTCAAATTACAATTGCAGGAATCTCAAATCCTTTTTATCCTGATTTTGTCTATTTCTCTATTGATCACTGATGGCTCTCCTTTTACGGGAAGCCTCTTCCTTCTAGCAATTTATTGACTGTCATTAACTCTATCCTATCCTCCTGACAGCCTATTGAGAGCACTAATACCGCCCTTCACCTCAATTCTTCTTTGTCCGCTTTCTTCAAATTCTGCCACTAGATACCACTCAGTTCAGACCTTTTTCTCTAGCTTTAGTCACATTTTTTACTTTTCCTTTTTCCTTTTGTCAGCATGTCTTCTTTGGTCACATTTGTCTTTATTTTTGACAGTATCTTCTCCAATCAACTACTTTTTATCTCCGATGAAGAAAGGAAAAAGAAAAGGAAAAAAGAGAAAAAAAAGTGGAAAAGAAACCAAAAAAAAAAGTATATATAACTAAATTTTTATTTTATCTATTTGCAACATTATCTATTCACAGATCTAGAATTCATACACCAACTAGAAATTGGATAGCGTTCTCTTATCAATTAGAAGGAAGTGTTGAAAATTATGGAGATTTAGTATTCAGTACAGGAATATTATTGTGCATCCAATAAGAATATTTTGCTTATCCAACGATAAAGTAATTGAAATACTATTTATGAATTTTATATTTTCTTATTATTAAATATTGTAATGCCCTATTATTGTATATAGATGGGATAAACCTAATGAATAATATACCTCAGAACCCTTATGGTTTTATGTACGTGAACATAAGCATTACAACCAAATTACATAGACCAATGTAGAAATTCATATTCTTCTTCCCACTCTTTCTTTTCAATTTTACATGGTAGTGGAGCTAATTTGACAATCCTAGTAAGACATTCCTATCAGTCCTTAATTTTTATAATAAAGACTGTTCCCTTTTAATCAATTATCAAGACAGAGATAATAGGGAAGATGGATCCCGCTTTGCGGTGTTTAAGGAGTCCAATAACCGCTCATACAAACAACACCTTATAAACTAACAGAAACACTGGCGATCAGTTTGGAGTTTGATGCATCAGAGGATCTTATACTCAACAGGACAAGAGCAGGCACACGAATCCCATCCCTGAACTGCAAAATAGGTTCTCTGGTCAATTTGTGGTTCTAATCCCAAACCACCAAAACCAATAATTGAGAACCATTTCCAGGAAAAGAAAAGAAGCGAGAGACAGTACGTAGGCATGGCCATTCACTTAAAATCATCCTTTACAAAATGGTGTAAAGGAAAATGGATGGAGAAAATTAGTAATAGGACAGAATTGAGATAGAACAGTACCAAGAATTTCCTTCAAGATCTAACTCAAGACTGAATTGCCCTGAATATCTCCCAAACCAATTCAGCCACAGAGTTAGTTAAAAGTTATGCATGTACTTATACGTCAGGCAACCAGAGTAAACATTTTAAGCTGCCACAATCTTAACCAGAGACCAACTAAGCCTATCAGCGACAGATCACAAATGAAGCAAAGTGGAGCATTCCATTCCAATTTCTCATACCAAGAACAATGTTTAAGGCAACTGCTACGTAGCCATACATAGTTACATTAAACCAATAACGCTATTATGCATTAAACTGGAGCACAACACGTTGAAAACAGGCTATTCAGCACTCAATCTAAAGATTTTTCTAAAAAATTTAAATTTACAGGATGTCAAAAATGACCTTCTAAGATTAACAAGGAAGGTGAGTTGGCGAATAAAAATATTGGATAAAAGTAGGTTTCACAATCCAATTCAACAAAACAAGTCACCAATAAATAACTTAAATGTTGAGCAAGCAAATAAACTCCTGTAATCATTGCACTAGCAAAATTCTTAAGATGGATCGTCGAATAAAAATATTGGAAGAATGTAGGTTTCACTACCCGATTCAACAAAAACAAGCTACCATATAAAATAACTCGAATCTTGAGTGTGCAAGTAAATTGCTGTTATCATTTTGCGAATCGCAACATCATTAACTCTTTCATTAGAAGGAATAGTCTCGGGATCACCTTAAGCAAAAACTAAGGACTGGCGGCTTTTCAGCTAATGGACTGGAAAAGGAAAGAAAATATAAAAGCAAGAGGAACAACGTTTTCAATTTGTAATCTTCAATGAAGGAAAATCAACATCCCAAACATTAAAAGGAAAAGGTAGAATAAAAAAAAATGCTAAGAGAAAATGAATGATGCCCATTTACATAAACAATGATTATATTGGTTGCTATTACCTTAAAAGTACAAGAATGGGACAAAAAGGTAAAGGTGACAAAAATTCTTTACCCCAGGCAAGAATCAATATCCAACAACATGTGAAGAAAATGGAATAGACGAATAAAAGGGGTTTTCTTGATGGGCATGTTTTCAAATACCTGAATGATAAGGTCTTTCCTGATTGTGTAATGGGTGACTGACTGCGCAGCGATATCACCAAGGCCCCAAATCAAGCCGGAGCTAATCATCTGAGTCTTTACAGGGTGCACTGACAAGCATTTCTGGTACCATTTCCAGAATCTCAACATATTACTACGAAAGACAAAATGGGTATATTTGAAGAAACTTTAAGAAGAGGCCACCACGGATTGGTGTTTTCATGAATGCTTAATTTCAATCGACTTTCTTTTGGTAATGCCAACTTTGATTTTTCCCGAGAATTTCGTTTCCAGGGACGGTGGCCTGGGAGGGAACAAAAAGGCCAGTTCTGGCGAAGACCATGCTTTTGTATCGATACCACAGAGACTTATTATGTGCCATACGCACACTTGAACGTTTCTTCTCAATCTACAGCGAAATTGTTTCCCATATTTGGGAATTGGGAGTTTACTTTCAGGCTTGAGGCCGTTTCTTGGGTTTATATGATTCTTGAGCCTAATGTAATGTGAAAGTGCATGTCTCTGCCCAGGTGGTGTTTTTGGGCTAGGCGTTGGCAGTTGAAAAAAGGAAGCAATAAGCATACATGCTTTCCGTTGCATTGCAAACTAAGAAGCCTGTCAGTTGGTGTTTTTGGGCTAGGCGTTGGCGGTTGAAAACAGGAAGCATATATGCTTTCCGTTGCATTGCCTGTAAACAACCTAGATAAAGAGCGATTAAAATTATTTATTTATTTTGAAGAATAATAATTTTAAACAAAGGATTTCAATTAGCCTCAAGGTGATCAACTGACGCATTGACTAATTTGGCTGATAGCATAACCTAAGAAAGAGATTTATCAATTTGAACTTATTAAATTAAAGGAGATTCAAAATTTGTTTGAGTATCAATTTTGCCTTAAAAGGGGACTTATATATCATATTGAATTACTATAAAATTAATTTTTTTCTTTAATTAATTTAATTTAACTTTTATTGTATTTTAGTTCTGATTTATAGTTAACCTTTCCTCAAAAGTTGTTGGATTGCAGATTACTATTTTAAGACTTAATTTTTAATAGATGGATCAATTAGTATTTGATATTAAATTAGATTTGGCAATAAAAATATCAAATTCGTCTATTTTTATTGTTAGAGGGACAAATAATTAGTATGAAAATAGTTTTTTTTTTAATTAAAAGAATTGTATTTTCAAACAAGGCAAGTTATTATCTTACAAAAGTTTTATACAAATGTTGGGAACATATTGAAAGAGGACATAAATATGATATGAGTGTTCAAAACCATAATTCCTGACGGACAAGTGTCCTCTTTGTAGTGCACGTGTTATCAAGTTCCTATATTTATGCCTTTTTGATATCTTCTCTTATACATAATCAGGATCTTCCTTCCTTTCATCGTGGTTTCTGTTAGTTTATACCCTTGCAGCCAATTTATTTTGGTTGTAAATAATTTGTATGACATTATTATTTATTAATCAAAGGCATTCTTTATCT
>JANZLX010000008.1:19146370-19158895 GCA_025531955.1 Erythroxylum orinocense
TGTGGAGATGATATAGGAAGTGATCGGTGACTTATTGAATAAGTGCCAATCAAGATGGGTTAGAGTAAGATATTAGAATACTTGCAGTGATCGATTGGAAAGAAATTGAGATTGTTACTTATGTTATCATATGTGATGAATTTAAGGAAAAAGAAGAAAGACACGATTATGGCATAATCCCCATAATAAAGGACTGGCACAAAAGGAGAAAAGTTCTCTAGAATTGAATGGGATTAAAGTATCCTTAGTATAAGCTACCAATTGGTAAATTAACATAAATACATCCCTAGATAAGATGTAATGGTTTTGGTGAATTATCCCAAGGTATTAGTGTAAATGAAATTGTTTAGTACCTCACCGAGCTTCGTTACAAGGGATGTTCTGATCACGTAAGCTATGGCATAAATTGAGTTAAGTTGATCAGATGATTCAAATTAAGAGTGATCACTGAAGAAACAAATCAGAAATAAGTGTGTAATAAATCAAAGTGACTAATGGAATCATATCCTCAGTGGAGACTCAGGCCTAGGAAGTGGAATATGCTACTGAGAGCATATGCTTTTTGTTTGATGAAAAGTGTCCAATTACGTGAGTAGATTTTAAATTCGAGGTGACCCTATTGCAAATGTGAGGAGAATATAGGTCTCCATTATGTTCGATGCAAAAATGTGCGGGAGATCCCAATTGAATCTAAGGAATGTAATACCAACACGCAAAGTGAAGTATTCAACGAATTGAAAATGGGTGGAGTAACTAATATGATTAAATAGGCATCTGAATAAGTCGCTGTGAATTAAAGGAAATTGAATGAAAAGAGAAAATCATTTGAGACAAGAAGTCAAGTAGGAGACTGAAAATGATATCAGATAATATTACCTTACTTGAGGAATTAGACATTTAAGGAATTGCAAGAATTCATTTTTAGGTTCGAGATAGCAATGCCCCGACAGTATCATGAAGTTGAAATTTTAGTGATCTAAATCAGATCAATTGGTGATGATGATCATGGATTGAAATCTTGAATGTAGTCGAACAGTTAAAAGAATACTTTAAAAAAAAGAGGTGTAAATCTTATGAATGATGAATATAAGAAGAATTTTGAGGATCTATAACCTCAATGTTAGTTATGCCATTTAGATTTGGAGATTGTGCAGTATGTAATGAAGTTTC
Organism: Erythroxylum orinocense; assembly: GCA_025531955.1. Taxonomy (NCBI): domain Eukaryota; kingdom Viridiplantae; phylum Streptophyta; class Magnoliopsida; order Malpighiales; family Erythroxylaceae; genus Erythroxylum; species Erythroxylum orinocense. The sequence continues at coordinate 19,147,541 of JANZLX010000008.1, forward strand.
ACATTAGGAATTATGATACAATATGTCGTAACAGTATAAAGTGGTTTTGTAGGCAGAAAGACAATTAAAATCTTATGAGTTAATTTTAATACGTGGTAGAAGTTTTATGATAGAAATCGCTTTGAGTTCTTGGAAACATTATATGTGCCAAGTCATTCCTGTAATGTACAAATTATGTCAGTTTGAGGAAATTATCAGTTTGAAGGGAATGTACATCTGAGTACTATAATGGTAAAGGTAGCTTGTAATTTAACACATTGAATAGACAATTTTAAAATGGGATGGCTCAAATTCAGATATTGAGGTTGCCAAGTTTATTGTAATGAAGAGTGCAAAATGTTGAGTGTAATATGGAGCAAAACGAAGTGTATTTTAGATCAAAGTTACTGAAAGGAAGTAAGAAAGCCTAAGAATTAAGGATTCATAATTGTGAGTACCATAGAGGAATTGAAAACGAATATGAACTTTCGAGTAGAAACGGGAGAATGATATTTGGTGATCGAAATAAGAAGTATGTGTACCCGATAAAGATGTTTGAGCGAAGAAAATATTAGAGAAGCCTAAGTAACAACCTAAGCTAGACATCCTTGTAGAAATACGCTAAGAGTGTATTTTAGCTACTAAGGATGTTGAAACAAGTAGTTAAATGTTTGAGATACCAACAGTTCTAACTGTTAGGGATGTGCTTAAAGCTTATATTTTTGAGCTCATAGGAAGATGAGACTGAGGTATAATTCAAATTGATTACAGACATTACAATTGTGACCATGGTGACATCATTAAAAATACTCTATGAGGCATTGTATGACAGAAAGGTGGTCATTCACCCTTACATTAAGATGAAGAGGGCCTAAAATGGTATAAGGCCATAGTAAATGTGAGATAATGTTAGTGAGTGAGATGAATTTGACCTAAGAGTGAAGTGACTTATGAAATATAAATGGGTTAGGTGATCCAACACTGGACAGATGAAATATAGTAAAATGAACATATGAGTTGAATGTATTAACACTAGATAGAAGTGAATTGTTAAAGGAGAAATGAATTGTTTTTATGAATACCACCTTGGCAAGGTGTGCTCAGATTTGGAGAAAGGATAAGATAAGCTATAAGAATTGGTCTGTATGAAAATTATTATGAGTTAGTGTTACTGCTGAGAGCTTTCTTAGATTCATAACATGTGATATGTGAATAGGTTAAAAGATTTGTGATTATTCAGCGAAATAGTCAAGATTGTGTGATAACTGAACCAATGACTGGAAGACCTATTGAGTCTACGAGCTATGGTTATTTGGAAGAGAGTACTTGAGTGGCGAAGTATATGGGAAATGGAGAGGCATTTGAGGAATTAATACCTCTATCGTATTGATGAATCGGATGAAAATTTCAAGGACGAAATTTATTAAGGGGGGAGAAATGTAACATCTTGTCCCCATATTAAGGGTGAGGACTCGAAATTTCAGTACATGGGAGCACAAAAAGAAATTAAGACAATGCATTTTCTTGCTCATACATCATGTTAGCATATATGCACATATATATGGAATGTTTTTGCATAAAAAGGTGGTATATGCATTCATTGACAACTTCCGGGTATAATTGATTATTTTAAATGTGATCTTATTGAAAATGAGAAGTAGTAGGTGTAAAAAGAGTGATATTGGTATGAGTTGTGATAGGGAAAGATTTAGAAACAAGATGGGTAGTGATTTGGAAAATGTTCACTGAGTAGGCTTCAGTATTTTAGCCATAACGTTTTCTATAGTTGTCCAAATGAGATGATTCTTGATTTGGATTAACTCAGAGATATATGGCTTCATTTTGTATGAAGACATCAAATTTCAATTCTGTCTCTAAGAGTCTCAAAATTTGTTATGAAGTGAAGACTTGGGTGTAGTGTTGGTGTATGAATGAAAAATTTGTCTTCGGACATTAGGGGCAAAATTGAGATTGGTATAAATATATTTGGGCAAAATTTCCTTCTGGAAAGTTATATATCTTTCTTTTATCTTTCCAACGGTATGTTATATGAAAAATTTGAACATCGGAGTCAAAAGTTATGATCTTTACAAGAGGAGACGTTCTGGAGCAAAAGTAGGACGAAAGGAAAGTAAGAAGAAGTTACTGTTCATCGTCTGATCATTGTTCATTGTCTGATCACTATTCATCGTCTGATTACTGTTCATCGTCTAATCACTGTTCATCGTCTGATCACTGTTCATCAATTCGTCTCATGATGTCAGCATCGTCTCACTTTGGCCAGAACACATTCTAGCTCAAATTTGATCCCGTAAATGATAGAAGTGGCCTTTGAGGCCTTCATAAGAGTTGTAGATCTTGAAGTTTTCTATCCAACCATATAAAGAACACCTTAATCCGATATTTGTAAGGAAAGTTATGGAGATTTTCCCAATCTGTATTGTCTGATGACGTCATCATCGTCTCAAAATGACGTCATCCATTGTCTGCTTTCTTTTTGACCCCTCAGATGAAAGAATTGGTCTTTGAGGTCTTCATGAAAGTTGTAGCTATTCATGTTCTCTTTCAAACCATTCAAAGAACACCTCAATCAGAAATTTCTACAGAAAGTTATGGCTGTTTCCCGAAACAGGTTCAGTAAAATTGAGTTCATAAACATAGTTGCTTCTTTGACCATAACTTCTTATCTAGAACTGCGAATGACTTGATTCTTGAACCAATGGATTTCTAAGACTTTTATCTACATCCCCAAGAAAAATTAAAGCTACCTGAAATGAATTAAGAAAGACTGAGTGAAAAAAGCGGGACGGGTATAGTGAGTGTGTTCTTAAAAGATCTAAACTGGTGTTATCCCACTGAACATACTTCAGTATTTTGATGATTTTGGGATCAGTAGAGGTTCAAATGAGATGATTTTGGATCTTTGGTAAAATAGAGATATGGAGATACAAATGGTATGAAGAAGTTGAAATCTAATTCAGTCTCTAAAATATTTAAATTTCAGATGGAAGTTGTGTATAGTATACTATTTTAGATAAGAGCAGTCCAAAAATGTTTGATGTATATCTTTTGAATTATTGAACTAAATTGAATGATTTTTGTGTCAATGGAAACATAACACATAGGGGAACGTGTTTCTAGAAAAGGTGTAGCAAAAATAACTTCAGTATTTGGGGTTAGAAAGAACATGTAAAGTTGTCCCAAAATGATGCTTTATGGAAAAATCTGGAAGTGGATAAATGGCTAAGAAATGGACAGGTGTCCCAACTTTAAAATTTGAGTTTTAAATAACTTTCAAAGACAAGTTGTTGTACTTGTCTTCATTCCTTTCTCTCGAAGTTTCTTCCCTTAGTGTACTTTCAACATAAAAGTTTTGCATCAAGAACTCCACCAAAGCTAAATTATGCTTACCCTTATCCTCTACTGTTACCACTTTGTCATCTATTTCTTTTGCCTCAAGAAAACCTAACCCAAACCCTTTGTAAGATGAAGTACGTGAGTTGCATGAAAGTTAAGTCTTTGTGATGGTTGAAGATTTTGGAGTTTTACCAAGTATCGTGTTGATCCTTATGAGAAGCCTGAATATGAGATAAAATGGATGGTTTACCTGACATAAAATAGTCATGGAAAAAGTGGTCATGTTCACAAACTCGATAAAATTTCAGATGTGTTGTTTTTACGTATTTGGGGATTTTTATGTGTTATGATGGTGTAGAGACGATTTTGAGTAGAAAGATCATTGAATACATGTAGGAGAAGAGTACAAAAATTTTTGAAAAGTGATAAATACATTTATGCTTTGTTTTCCCTTTGAATATTTTTAGGATATTGGAGATAACAATATTCACATGATTAAGTGATTGAATTATGAAATGAGAATGGGCATAAGATATCAAGTTGGTAAAGTACCCGGGATTGTCATTGAACATGCATTTTACATAGCCATATAACTATTTGGGCATAAATGAGTTTTGTAACGATTGTGAATTGTGTACTGCATAAATGGGCTGTGCAGGTCAATTATACGTATACAGGCATTCCAGAATTGGGAAGCAAATGCTATTTTGAAGCGTACTGTGAGTAGACCTAGATGGTCTTACTTTATTGTTTGTTGTTTATATTATGAATTGAGTGATTATGAATGATTATGAATGTGAATGGATTGTTGAATTCAAGGTCCGATGACTGTGAAATATGAATGAAATATTGAAGTGCAAATTGTATGTGAAAATGATTATTAAATGTGCTAGGAATGGGTATTTGTATTTATATATAAATGAAATTGTGAATTCTCCACTTCAATGTGAAATGCTGGACTAAGATCCGATGACATGAGAAAGTGTTTGAATGGGATATGCAAATCTGAGTGATGCATTCCATTGCATGAATACATGAAACATAATGGCAGTTGTGACCGGAGTAGCCACCGATCAGAACTACAAGTTCAATGTGTGAAAAAGAGCCTCGAGCTCAAAAGTGAATTAGAGCCTTAGGCTCAACGTTTAATGAGCCCTATATGGAACAGTTATCAATGAGCCCGGTATCCAATGGATACGGGACAATTCAGGCACTCTGCCACAACAAAGTAACAAATAGAAAGTGAGTCCCATGTGCATTACATATGCATAATATGATTGATTAAGTGTATCAAATGTGAAATGTGAAATAAAGTGAGATGTGTGAATTTATGTGTTATGTGACTGGGTGAGCCATCGATGATGGTCACTTACTGAGTTCGCAAAATTCACCCAAAATTTGCAAATATTTTTCAGGACTCAGAAGAATACCCCGTTAGGCCAACGGGAGTATATCTACAACATTTGAGTGAAAGATAGAGGTCGGGATTAGTTTGCATCTGCATTTGTGTTTTTCCTATATTGTATAGATTTATAAATTCCGCATCTTTTGTTTAAAATTGTGTTTCTAAATGACACAAGTGTTTTATAATTGCGGAAGGGTCCAAATGGCTATTGTAAATTGTGATTAACTGAAAATGTTTATGAATGAATGTGGGCTCATTTTGAGTATCTATTTCCGCATATGTTTTGTGATTTCAAAAAATATATACTGACTTTTGAATGATTGAGTGCTCTAGCACGCCACCCTCGTGGGGCACGAATTAAGATATCACCATCGATGTCGGGTTCGGGTCACACGGGAGTTGGGGTGCCACAGGATTAAAGTAGATGAGGCCAAAATATATGTCATTCAATCTTTTCCTTACCACACGAGTGGGTGAAAATTTTGATCATTTATTGACTATGTAAGTTTCTATTGAATGTTTATGAAAGTTTTTTCAAAACTAGCATCATCATTGTACAACTTACTCCAAAAAGGAGGTTTTTTTTACTCAATAATGATAATAAAGAAGCCTTCGACAAGTTAAAAAATTTATTAGTTTTGTCCCCTATTATTTAATTACCTAAGTGGAAGTTGATGTTTGAACTCCTATATGATGCACGTGACAAAATTGTAAGAGCAATTTTAGGAAAACGAGTAGAGAAATGCCTTATAATATTTACTATATGTCCATGACCTTAAATGATGCCTAGAAAAATTACTCAACAACTAAAAAAGAGTTATTAGCAGTAGTTTTTACTTTTGAAAATTTTCAATCTTACTTTTTAGGTACTAAAGTCATTCTTTTATCTAATCATGCATCTCTAAAATACTTGTTGTCAAAGAAGGAAGCAAAATTCATATTGATGAGACGGATCCTATTGTTAAGTGAATTTGATTTGGAAATCAAACACAAACAAGGGGAAAAATCGAGTGGTAAATTATTTAAGTTGCTTGTCTCACGTTTAGAAAAACTTTGATTTAGAAGAAGAATTACTAGATGAACAACAATTTTTTGTGGGTGTCCAATTTTTATGGTATGAAGATATAGTAACATATTTGGCTACTAATATGCTACCTACAAATCTATTGAAAGCTCGAAAGGACAAGATCAACAGTGATGCTAAGCACTATATATAGGATGATCCATATTTGCGGAAGAATTGCTCTAATTAGGTCATTCAAAGATGTGTACGTAAAAAAGAAATCTCACATATCCTTTTATTTTGCCATTTATATGCTTTTGAAGGACATTTTGGTGTTAAATGAATGGCAAGAAAGATTTTAGAATGTGGTTTCTTTTGATCTTCATTGTTTCAAGATAGTTACCTATTTTGTAAAGCTTGCGAACAATGTTAAAGAACAAGTTATATCACTCAAAGGAATGAGATGCCACAAACTCCAATTTTGGTTAATGAAATTTTTAACGTATGGGGCATTGATTTTATGGGACCTTTTTCCTCTTATTTTAATTTTGTCTACATTTTGTTAGTCATCGATTATGTGTCAAAGCGGGTGTAAAAATGACACCTGAAATGATGATTCCAAATTAGTTGCATGTTTTTTTAAATATAATATTTTATTGTGGTTCCACATTCTACAAGCCTTAATCAAAGATTAAAGCAAACATTTTTGCAACTGAATGGTTGATATTGTCTTAAAGAAATATGGAGTGACTTATAAGATTGATATATTATACCATCCAAAAACAAGTGGATAGGTTTAAGTTTTAAACAAATAAGTTAAATCAGTCATAGAAAAAAAATGTTGGACCATTAAGAAAAGACTAGAGTTTACGACTTAAAGACACACTTTGGGCTTACCAAACAACTTATAAAACAATAATTATTATGTCACCCTACATGTTAGTAATGGCATGTCATCTTCTTGTCAACTGGAATGTAAAGCATTTTAGGCGATCAAGCAGTGTAATATAAGTTTTGAAGAAAGTGGAGATCATAGAAAATTGTAGTTATAGGAACTTGAGGAGATTTGTCATGAATCCTTCAAAAATTCAAGAATTTATAAAGAAAGAACAAAAGCTTTACGTGGAAAATTCATTGCATAAAAAGAATTTTCCATTGGGCAAAATGTTCTCCTTTATCATTATCAGATTCGACTATTTCCAGGCAAGACAAGATCTCGATGGATTAGACCTTTCATTATAACTAATGTATTTCCATATGGGATAGTTGAAATTCAAAGCATATCTACTTCCATTGTTTTTAAAGTTAATGGCCATACTCTCAAATCTACTATAAGAATGTAAACATTACAACAATGGAAGAAATGGATTTAACTAATCCAATTTATTATAAAGAATATGACAACACCATTAAGCTAATGACATTAAATAAAAAGACTATTAGGAGGCAAACTACATCTATTTTAGTTTTAGTTTTAATTTCATTTCCATATATTTTCTTTTTAGGCATTAATTTTCTTCATAAATCAAAAGGATTTGAAATTGGGCAAAACCGAGATAGTAAACAAAGATTGGCCTTGTTTTTAAAGACACGCTACTATGGAATTCTACACAGCCATGTTCAATTTGACATGTTTGTTTGAAGAATAGACATGCTTGTGTCCCCTAGAGCATATAACTGTCTATAAATGTGTTAAAGATTGCAAGATGTCATTTCACCCAGATACGATTGTATTAACATACCTGTATAGACTTGGAAATGCTAGTGTTCTATAGAACATATAACTATTTGTAACCATGTGGAGATTAAAGGATAATGTTTTGCTCAGACATGCCCTTATGAAAATTAGGCACGTACATAAACAAAAGGTTATGATCGTATCCCTTAGAGCGTTTAAGTGTATGCAGTTATAGGAAGTCGTGATTCTTTAGGTAAAATTTTTATACACGATCTAAAAAATAACCATATGCATGACCATATCTGACACATAAAATCATAAAATCCCTAAATTCCAAATAAGATGTTAGACATTTAGTCTCCACCTACCATACAATCCATGCCTTGATGGCCTACCCGCCATGCACCCTCGCTAAATTCCCCATCCAAAACAAAGAGAAAAATATAGCATTTTCTTTTTCTTCTCTCTTTTATTTGCTATTTTACTAATTTTGTTGCTTTACTATTAAACGCTAGGGACAATGTTTGAAATATTTATGAGGGGTGGGATATTTTCCTTTGTTTCGATTTTATGATATTTTAAGTATTTTTAGGTTGTCTGAACACTTTCTTGCATTAATTGTTTGCTTTTATCTAATGCTTTTGGAAATTGATGAAATAAGATGTGTCAAAGAAATTTTTACTAAATTGCTTTGAATGAATTGGATTGTGTGTGTAAATTGGGACTAAAACTAATTAAAATGAAATTTAAAAGATATTGATAAGTTTAAATAGCTAAGGTATGCACTTAGACAAAGTGAGGCAATTGATTGATGAAGTACTGCATAAGGAAATTTGATAGCCTTAAAGGATAGAAACATCTTATGTTTGTTCATTTTCCTTTGGTGCCTATTTCTCTATTATTTAGATCCTTATTGAACTTATGTTGAATATAATTGAATTGCCATGATGCATATGAGATTGAATATGATTAAGGCTTTCCTTATTTTCATCACTTAACTTAAAAATCCATATCACAAACCTAACATATAATTTGTTAGATCACCTAACTACATATCTTAATAGAGTTTTTTTAAGTTATTTAATAAATAAGAATACCAATGCTTTAAATTTTGATTTCCAAGTTCCTCATTTTGTATTAATTTTACATGATGGCTTGGTAAGTGCTTAATTATTGATACATTTATTCCCTAATGCTTTCTGATTAATGTTATGTTGCACTTAAGATATTTTGGTTTATAATTTTCATTAGTTACAAGTTAGAGGAATAAGAACCAAAATGAACTAAATTTGCATCCTTTAAGCCATTATATCAATGTTTGATTTTATTTTCCTTTGTAAAGTGATACAAAGATGAATTAGGGTGAAGATAGGGTAAAGAATGGAATAAATGGAGCTATTATGACTTACATGATTATGTATGGAAACGTGTTACTCACTAGAAATGTGTACAAACTTGAAGAATTGTTTTAAGCAACCCTGAGACTTGCACACATATGTGGGGGCTTACATGGCCGTGTAAGTGACGTACACATCTGTGTAAGTTAGCCATGTATCTCTATGGGATCGTTTAACTCTTTTTGTTAAATTAGTGTACATGATTGCTTACATATCCTTGTATAACCATACAAGCCTAATTTTGCACTATATAAGGGAATTTAAGAGGTTAAAAAGGCTATGAAGATATTAAAGGTTAAATAAGGAGGTAGATTCTCCCCTCCCTTTTGATTAATATGTATATTCAATTCAAAGTGCTCAACCATGAAACGTATAGGTTGGTATGTTGACACAACTTGAATGATTGATATTTTTTAAATTGATCTTATAAAGTTAGGTGTCATTGTCTCATTAATGCATGTTGCATGAATGCATGTGTTTATGTTTTGTTTGTTAAGTTTGTGATTGATTTTTGCTTGATATAGTATAAACTACACTTATCAACATCCACATACTTAAATTTTTACACCCCAAGACCCTAAGAGACTATTTAAGAACATTAAGAAGCCTAAAAAGGCAGCCTCTATGTTACTAAAGTGGATCAAACAAGGGAAGATCAAGAAGAACATCTAAAATTCCAATTTTCCATATCAAGCTCCAAATTAAATTTTTCTTTCTTTCTTTTTGTTATTTTCATCGAACTTGATATGTAACTTGAATTCTCAGATGTTTATTACATTCATGAGTTTCTAATTTCTAGATTAGGGTTTATTTCGAAACTTTTTTGTGACTTTAATCTTTATTGATTCAGTACAAAATTCTGGTGTTGTGATAATTATGCATTTCATATTCCGACAATAAATCAAAAGTTTGAGTCAAAAGTAATCTAATTAAATTGCACAACAAGAGTTGGTAGTTTAATAAGTTACGTAATTATCAAATCAGCTATCATTCAAAGAGAGATCTTGTGTGAGAACTTGATTATTCAATAGATAGCTTCAAATCTAATTGAAAATGTTAGGAAAGTTTTGTAAATCGAGAGGCTGCAAAATCTAGATGTTTCAGATTCAATTAGGGTTAATTGATTAGGTATTAAGAGAGAGTATTCAATCCCTTAGGAAATCTAGGATCGACACATAATTGAATCAATTAGAGTTGAGGGAAAACATAATGAAACAATAAATCCTAAGCATTCATCCTTAATTAATCTTACAATAAATTGCCAGCTCACTGATGATTTGTCATTTGCTTAACTTTATTTAATTGCTTTAATTTTTGTTATTATTTTCACTTTTTTCATATTTTATTACCTTAGGCAAAGTTAAGTTCAATTTTTTTTATCTAGTTCCTAGTGGTGATACTACAAGTTACAATCCATATACTTGAGGATATTGAGAGTTTTATTAGATATAAAACTTGCTCAACAGGTAGTTAAGAATTAGAAAGCTTATAGTTTTTAGGATCTTTTAATAGATGTATAGGGAATGTTTATTTTTAAATTCAATTTCGCTATTAATACAGAGAAAGGAATGAAGTTAGGTCTATGGCATATGAATGATAAGCCACTGTTTTTAAAGAAATAAAGGTATGTAATACTTATTAAAGAGCTAAAGACTAAACATATTCCTTTATGGATAAACATTCATAATATTCCATCAACTATAATGAATACATAAACTCTGTTTCGCAACTTAGATTCAAGCCTTTACACTATAAACCATATGAAGCATAAGGAATTAGAAGGAATCACTCACAAAAATTGATGATAAACATTACATTATAACCACAAGGAGTGTCCCTTCACAATAACTTCTCCCTTATTTACATCATAATCAATTCACCCATGTCATACAACTTTAGGAGGAAAGACTAGCATGAATGACTTTATAAAATAAATAATTTTCCACCTTGATAATTTTTTATTCTCTTTTTTCTTTTCTTCTCTTTTCTATTTTTTCTTTTTTAAGACAAAAATTGAAAGAAACTACATTAACGATAGAATTCATTGATAAGAGATAAAAGAATCACATTCCATCAATTATAACTAACTCACATATATACATAACCCGACATTTATACTCTATGCATCTACAAAAATCAACAATCACAAATGCTTCACTAGCTTTGAAGCTTAGGTAAGACATTTGGTTAGGTTAAAGGCTTGTAATGTGGTTAACAAAATAAAAGGCTAACAAAGCCAATAAGGCTTAACAAAGAAAAGGTCATATCATTAAGTAGGCTACTTGGCTAATGTAGCTCACAAAATAAAAAATGCGTATATCATTTCTATATTAATTCACATGATAAAAATGAAGTATCGAATAGAAAATCAAGGCAAAGTAAAGATGTACATGTCATAAAGTGTTGGAGTTATGTAAATATAGTGCTATAGAAAGCAAGTGTATTTACATGTAACTTTTTTTTCTTCAGTTACAGTTTTGTAATGAAAATATTTATTATTAATAAAACAAAAGAGTTTGGTTTTATTCGTATGAGC
>JANZLX010000008.1:19164902-19176259 GCA_025531955.1 Erythroxylum orinocense
GTTCAGGTGTGAATGATTTCAATTGGATATTGAAGTCACTTTGATTGATGAATTCGATAAAGATGAATAAGAATGAAGAAAGAAAAAAAATGTACACGAATTTTGGATTGGTTTTAGTCTTAGGGTTTCCAACGCGACGCTTCCTAAAGTATTTTCTGAGATATTTGTTTCGGATGTCGGGAATTTGTTTCGATTCGTTTCGCTTTAGATTTTGCTTCGATTCCGAGCCTTCGATTTGCATTCGATCCTTTGAATTTGTAAATTCGTTTCTTCGATTTCGCTTCGGATATGATTTGTTCGCTTTTGTTCTTCGTTTTCGTTTCGTTTTTCGGTTGAGATCCGTTTTCGAGATCGGGTCCCAACATTTGTGGTATCAGAGCAAGTTAAGTTTGATATTTTGTTCACGAGGTTGGGATTCGAAAACAAGTCCCAACAATTGGGACCACAATCCTAAAATCTATATTTTGCTTTGAGAGTTAAGCTTAATTTCCTTGCCTTTGTAATTTTTGTCAAGCTCAACTTGAGTCAATACAAATTTAGTCATCTTCCAAAAAAAAAAAAGATGTGTAAGGTCTGCTCCTCATTATAAAAAGAGAAGAAATAGAGAATATACATAGTCTCATCTTAATGAAATAGATGCAATCTAAAGTTGTCAATCGAACCATTATAAAGATCAGTTGTTCAATTTCTTCTTATTCTCTTTACTTAAGAATTCTACTTTTTTGGTGATTACTTGGTATTTATTTTTCAAACAATATTTTACAACATTTACTTAAATTTTAGGCATTTCATTTCTTAATTTTAAAATGATTAAAAATTTACACACTTAATTTACTTCTCTTTTGAGTGTCACATGACAATCAATAATCTTTGTAATTTGTTTGTCAATGTATTATTTATTTATCAGCTTTATAAATTACATGTCTTTTCTACTTCAATAGCAATACATATTTTAAATTATAAATAAATATAATTTGTATAGAATAATTGAAAATATTTCTCAATTATTTGAAAAAAGTATACAATCAAAGCTAATTGGGAAAGATTGACCATTATAATTGCTATACTTTATTTTTTATTTTAAAATTTATTTAATTAATTATAAGTGAAAGTTCTTTTATATTATGGTTAAATCATAGTATTTCATTTATTCCTTATAATTATATAAACTTAAAAAATATACAATGAAAATATAAATATTTTTTAATGTTTTTTTGTTTATGTTTAAATATATATTTTTTCAAATATTCTTTAAAGACTAAAATTGATACAAATAAATGGTAATTTTAAAGTTTGTGGTTAAAGAATGGAATATCCCTACTTTTTTTTTATTGCATCGCATACTATAATAAGAGTTAAACTTTAATATATTTGTTTTTCCCCTCCTCTCTATTCGGGTAAATCCAGAATTGAAATTTGTACTACAAATTGTAAATAAAAAATGCTAAAAATTTCTATTTTTAGTTTTTAATAACTAATTAGTTTCCTTAAAATTGCAAATTTTCTAATTAGCAGGATTAATGATCATTAAAAATAAATAAAAAGTTTATTACATGGATTAATTAATAAAAAATAAAAAGAAGGAAAAAGTTGAAATGGAAAAGGACTCAAGGTGATTTTCCTTACATGCATAATTTAATTTGCAAATCCAGCATTGATTTTCTTTGGATATTTTTGGCAATAATGGTTAAATGAACTTCACAATTTTCAAATCCTACATTTGGATAATAAATTCACTTTTTTGGCTACCTCTCTATCTATGATACAATAAAAGAAAAGAACTATATTAATGTTAAAGTTGGAGAAAAGAGGAAAAAAAAATTGGCCGTTGGAATTTAAAAAAGAAGAGCAAACGAGGAAAACTTGAATGGACGGTCCAGATTCTGGCATGTCTAGATCTGGGCCGTCAACATCAACCTAAGATGCTCGAACTTTAACCATAGGGTTTGAAACTCCAAAGTCCGCCCCTTTATGTTTGAATAACTCTCTTGACCGTTTTACTCTCTCTCTTCCTCTCCAATACTCTGTGGCTGTACCTTTTATTTTGTAGAGTGCATTTTGCAGATCTCTCTCTCATACTGACTTTATTTGGATCTGCAAATGCGCATCGTATCTGTCTCTTCGCTGATTCTCCATCTCAAGTTCCGTTCGGTGGGTGCTTTTTGTTTTTTCTTTTATTAATTGTTTTTGGTTTTTACTCGTTCCATTTTTTTGAGAAATTTGAAATTTTGATTTTCACACTTCAAAAGAAGTGCTTCGATCGTACTTCTGGAAAATTTTCATTCTATTCAGTTCGATTTTGACGAAGTAGTGATTGGACAAAGTCTTATATACTGATTCGAATTAATGCCTCGATTCTTTATGTTTTTCTTACAGAATTCTAGGTTTTGAAGTTTAATTCCAATGTAGGACTGTAACTTAAGAACTTGTTTTTTTTTTTTTTTGGGAATAATTTGTAAGATGACACAATATCTGTATTCAAGTGAGGCAAACTCCACAATTCCTGATCCTAAATTTTAGTATGGCCGATGATTATCCATGTTGACCTAGCTTTTAATTGAAAGAATAATTCAAAAGGTGCGGCTACCTAGTACCTTATTCCCTTGAAGGCTTCAATCGAAACTTATGGAAATTTATCCTTGTTTTTTGAAATTTATCCTTGTTACTTGAAACTTCTTTTGTCGTTCTTTGTCTTTGGATTTTGATATGATTTTTAAAAATTCTTTTTCATATGCTAGCCTGTGATCTCTTTTGGAAAGAGGGAAGTACTGACCACTCCCTAGGGTTGATTATAATGATTTGGAGAACATACTCCAGAGATAACTGCCGAAGAGTTGGTATTGGGGTATGCAGTTTTATTTTTCTATCAAAGAACAATGGAAAGTGACAGGCCAATTTCTGCTCTCCCAGAGGGGCTCGGTGATAGTGTTCAGAGAATCCGGCCTATGCATGGGTAATTCTTCAAAAGCATTCCTAACTATTTTGTTGCATCTATTGCATGCTTTTATGTAAAAAAAATGCCAAAATTTTTCTTTGAATTTTTCATGGCTTTATGAGTGTGGTTTACAAAATATTTATTAGGAAATGAAAAGCTGTTAAGGAAGTATCTTGGTGCCTCTTGAATTAGAATGATTTCCCCTCAATACATTCTTCTTCATCTTTTGAACTGTATAATTTTGCTTCTAGGTTTGCTGCAATTGAGTGCTCAGGCTGTTTTATTGGTCTTTAGTAGTAATACTTGTTCTTGCTGTTTCCATCTTTTGTTATTTTCTTTGGCCTGTTGTGAATCATGGACAAGATCAATTGATACCATGAATCTTTTCTAGGAGGACTAGTGGGCCAACGAGGCGTTCAACAAAGGGACAATGGACAGCTGAAGAGGTAGTGGTACATTCTTAGCTTTTAAAGCATTTTTTACTTCCACCCTAGGGATTGATGTGGTGGTGATGAGGGGGAATTGCCTTTCCATCACAAAGGCTAAGATCCTGTGAAGAGTTGGTTTGAGGTTTGGAAAATATGGAAGGGCAATACCTTTCCTGTAGCCCAATCTAATCCAAGGGATTTCTGATAGAAATTTTTTTAAAACTAGCTAGTTCAACAGTTGTCTCTTGTTTGAGACCTCACCACAGAAAAAGGTTTCATATTAGTCATGCACTACTGTACTAAACATGTTTGATCCTCAAGTTTTCACATTTAACAGTACAATGTTGAACACTTGCCCATTTTTGGATTGTTGATTAACTCTTTGCATTTAGGATGAGATTTTGCGCAAGGCTGTTCAACGTTTCAAAGGGAAGAACTGGAAAAAGATTGGTACGTTGATCTCCTTATTTCCTGACATTTTTTTTCATTTTGCAAAGCTAGTTCTATCCTTATCTTCAGGATTGCTGTTTACCAAAGGACTTTGGTGATGGTGATGGTGATGTCATAGGGAAAATGTTTTGCTTGAGAGTCAATTTGTATAACTTCTAATTAACAAATTCTGGGGGAGGCTATAAGGTTAAACATCAAATCTCTCTTTGGCCCATATTCTATTATCATTTGCTGGGTTCTACATACTTTTAGAAGGAGCTCTTATATTTTTTTTATGTATCATTTGAAGTTTAAGACCTATTCGCCTTTCGTTGCCTTCATAGGTGTTTGTTGCATATCAATAAATCAATGTTACTAAACTTTTCTATGCTGTTATAGTACACTGCTTGCATTGTTTGATTGTATCATTTTGTTACCTGTAGCTGAGTGTTTCAAGGACCGCACTGATGTACAATGCCTACATAGGTGGCAGAAGGTTTTAAATCCAGAACTTGTTAAAGGCCCATGGTCAAAGCAGGTAACGTGTGATTGTTCTTATTTTGTCAATTCCCTCTGCTTGAATAGTGAATATGAAATTAACTTTTTTTCTTGCTAAGTATAAACAGGAGGATGAGATAATTGGTGAATTGGTGAAGAAGTACGGGCCAAAGAAGTGGTCCACAATAGCACAACATCTACCTGGACGTATTGGGAAGCAATGTCGGGAAAGGTAAAGTTAAATATTGAATGATTGTGTTTGTAAAACATTACAATCCTGTAGTCTTCCATGTATACTGTAATTTTCATCACTAGTTACTTGTATTATACTGCTGCATAGGCAGCTGCTGTAGCTCTTATCTGTTAATTGTTTAGGTGGCATAATCATATTAATCCTGCAATCAACAAAGAGGCATGGACTCAACAGGAGGAGCTGACTTTGATTCGTGCTCATCAGATTTATGGGAACAGATGGGCGGAGCTGACAAAATTCTTGCCTGGAAGGTTTGGTTATTTTTTTTCTTTGAAAAAAAGACACAATTTAATGATTTTATCTTAATATACTGTGTTCTCTCTTCAATTAGTTTTCTATTTTTACCTTATATGGTTCTATATTTAGTCTCTTTGAAGTTGTGTTTCTATCTATTTCATGTTTGGTGTACGTAATTTTGATTTGTTTGTATGAATGTTGTGTTGAAGTTTAAGTTAACCAGTCTGAGTTGTCATATCTGGGCATGTTTGATAAACAGGACAGACAATGCCATAAAGAATCATTGGAACAGCTCTGTGAAAAAGAAACTGGACTCATACTTGGCCTCAGGTCTGTTAGAACAGTTTACAGCCCTACCTCTTGCTGGACATCAAAATCAATCCATGCTGTCTTCTTCAAGGATTCAGAGCAGTGGAGAGGAAAGTGGTAAAGTTGGTGCAGAGGCAGAAGAAATATCAGAATGCAGTCAAGAGTCAATGGTTGCTGGTTGCTCTCAATCTGCAAGTGACATGGGCAACACAGCTTTGCATACAAGAGAAGATTTTCAGCTGCCTGATGAATCTAGTACTGGAAAAGAGCAGATTTCTAGTCCGGAACAATATTACATACCTACAGCTGATGGGGCATTTTCTATACCAGAAATACCTTGTGAAGGGGGTTGCCCATCTAACCTATTCCAGCAAGATGTCTTGCTTAACAGCATAAATTCTGTACACAAGGATTATCAATTCAGTTTGCAGAAGGTGCCCAACATATCATCAGTAGAAGGAACATCATCAGGGTTACCAATTGATTGTATAACTGCCAATGAAAACCATGCACTGGTGAATATTGCTGCAAATGTGGCTAAATCAGATAGAATTCTAATATCTGATGATGAATGCTGTAAGTTCTTATTTTCAGAGGCCATGAACACTATGGACTTTCCCTCTGTACATCTTACTACAGGTCCAACTATGGCTGCATCCAATGGATCCACAGATTCTTTCCTGCTGAACATCCCAATGTCTGAAACAGAGAAAACTACGGTCTTACAATCATTTTGTCCTTCAAGGTGTGGTGTATTACTTCAGTGAGTCTATCAGTTTTCTCTAATCCTTTAGTAGTTTCAGTTGATGATGGTGAATTTATGTATGGCAGGGAACCCAATCAGTTAATTGGTCGCTCTCTTGGAGCTCATGAACAAGTGGTTCTTACAAGTGCAAATGATAGGTTTATTTGCACCAGTGAGGCTGCCAATTCCCCCTGTGATGCGACACAATACACAGACATGCAAGTGCAATCATATCTGCAGGAACCTTCAAAATTAGTACCTGTGAATACCTTCACTTCATCTTCAGATGCACAATCCTGTGCTGTGGATGAAAAAACAGAGGTGGATTTGGAACAGCAAGATGCTGGAACTCTATGCTATGAGCCTCCTCGTTTCCCATGTTTGGATATTCCCTTTCTCAGCTGTGACCTTATACAATCTGGAAGCGATATGCATCAAGAATACAGTCCTCTTGGCATCCGACAGTTGATGATGTCCTCCATGAACTGCATCTCTCCATTTAGGTTATGGAGTTCCCCGTCTCGGGATGATAGTCCTGAGGCTATGTTAAAAACTGCTGCTAAGACTTTCACTTGTACACCATCCATTTTGAAAAAAAGAAACCGTGACCTACTATCGCCTTTGTCTGACAGAAGAGGTGATAAAAAGCTTGAGATTGATACATCGGGTTTGACTAAAGAGTTTTCACGTTTGGATGTTGTTTTTGATGAGAGTGAGGCCAACAGAATATCTCCATCATCTAATAAGCCAGTTCCCAGTGGATCTTTGATCGAAGATAAAGAAAATCTTGATCCTGCTCTTGTTAGAGTGCAGGAAAAGGGAAGACATTCTGCATCAGACACTAAAATTTCAGAGACAAGTCTAGATAGCAGTAAATATGAAGAAAGTAGGCAAGAACTTGTTAGCAATGATGCTAAGACCAACGTTTGTGGTGATTCCAGTACTCAAATTGTAAGTTTTTCTTTGCACTGTTATATCAGATCATTTTATAACTTGTCATCCTCATGCTAATTGGCGAAGCAGTGGTGAGGATATTTGGTGGCTTTGATTCATTCAAGGTTTTTGCCTGCTTTATGTTTCATTTAGAAAAGACAGATTGGGTATTAGGTTTGAACTTTTTAACAAAATATGCAATTTTAATTCATGTTTATTACTACTTACAAGAAATCTGAAGACGTGTCTCTTAATGAGACGATCTTAACTTCTCCTATTTATTCCTTGCTTTTAATCCAAAAGTAAGAATGTGTTAATCTCTTTATTCTCTTCCATGCCTCCTCTCTCTCCCCTTCTTTTTCTGTGAACAGATGCAAGAGCCTTTTGGAAGCCTTGTTGAAGACAATTTGAATGACCTATTATTATTTTCTCCTGATCAAGTTGGATTTAAAGTTGACAGAGCATTTGGTCCGAGTTCTTGTACTCCAAGGAATCTGTATCGTAGAATATTGGGCACTTTGTCAGAGCAAGCCATTGATTCAGAACCTTCTTCGTCCGGAAATCCAGGTTCAGTCATCTCCCCCTCTGTTCGATGGAAGAATCCTGCAAATTGTTCAGGTGGGACTACAGCAGTACTATCTGTTCCTTCATCAGCTCCACTAGATATAGTAGTATCTACTTCTGGAAATGATGCTGGTGGTGAAAATTTTAGCACGTAAGTTCTATTCCTTCCAAGATCCTTTACTGTCTACTACTGATCGCGTGTAACTTAAAGTCACCAACATAATGATTTAACTGCAATAATTCATGTAGCTTGTTCTTTTTCATTGCATCTGATTATTAGAGGGAATTTATATTTAGGTTTGGTGATACTCCTTTCAAAAGGAGCTTTGAATCCCCTTCAGCATGGAAGTCCCCTTGGTTCATTAACTCTTTCCTGCCTGGTTCAAGGGTTGATACAGATATATCAATTGAGGTACTGTGATATGCACATCCTTTTCCTTTTCTCACCCTCTTCTCTCTCTCTCTTTCCCTTTTTCTCCTTTGATTACATTGCACTGAATGCTTGTCAATAATGTTCCTTAACAGGATATTGGTTATCTGCTGAGTCCTGATGATAGAAGCTATGATGCCCTTGCACTCATGAAACAACTAAGCGAGCACACTGCCCCCGCATATGCTGATGCCATGGAAGTTTTGGGAAATGAAACCCCTGACTCAATTATGAAAGCAAGACGGTCCAGCAAGCAGCATGTGGACCAAGAGAACAATAATGGACCAAACCAGGCTGAGAATTGTGCCTCTTTGGGTTCAAACAATATGGTATGACGGGATAATATCATTTTACCTGTTCTAGTGTACTTGAGGACTTGGGAATCATCGTATTTTGTCATTTTATCCTCCCCTGTTGAAAAATGTTAAGCGCTGAAAACTTTCTTGCAGACTGAGTGCCGCATTCTTGACTTCAGCGAATGTGGAACACCAGGGAGGGGAAAGGGAACAGAGAATGCCAAATCCTCATCTGCCTTGGGCGTCTCAAGTCCTTATCTACTGAAGGGTTGCAGATAACCGGTTCTCAAATCTAAAAGCCATGACAAATATGTAGCTGTAATATATATATTTATGTGTAAACTTAATTTGTTCATGTCTGGATCTTAATTCAATTGGTGAAAGAATTTTCCAAAAAAAAAAAATTCAATTGGTGAAAGAATACTGTTCGCGCGTATAAATGTATAAATTTCCGCAAGTTACAAGTAGCATTTACATACGTATGGAACAGTCAAGGAAATGACTAATGCTGTGGGCAAGAACATTATATTTATGTGTAGGCAGGACATGGATGTGCTACGTACCTGGAGATGTACGTCAATGGATGAAAGTATAATTTTGTCTTGGAAGCAAGTTCCTGCCTTCCAAGTAAAGATTGTTGAGCTTTTCTGTGCCTACTTTAGCACAAACATAACACCGCCTATCCTTGGGGCTTTTGGATTTGATTATTACAATTCTTGCAAAGTTTTCTTAAGGAGTCGGTCAATTGTAGAGTTTTGACAGTCAAATTGGTCCGTTAGACTATCATTGGCTTCAACCTAGAGATTTTAAGACAATTTCCATGGGAATAAGGCAATTGAGTTGTATAACCTTCATATTCATCCAGCCTTTACTTTAGAGATGTTTTCCATGAACACAACTGTCCTTGCTACCATAAAGCTAATTCTCCAACCACTGCTTTACCTTTCATATCTTTTGTCTCCGGCATTGCTTCCTACCTAGTTTTTTCTTCTTTTTTCACCTGTTGCTACCTAAGAAGGTTGTCAGAAGGACAAACTATGGTTAACTTCTTTATTTTGGACTTTTGTTTGTCACTGTTGTGCGGCAGCAAATCATCTGGGCAGTGTAGTGATACGATTTAAACTGTGATCATAGGATTATGAACTCTGGGATGAAATAGTTATCAAATTGCAAGAATTCTAATTATCGAACAAGAAGGTGAATAGAGAGAAATGAGCAGAAGAAAAGACGGCTAATTTCGTTCTTGAGTTTATTACAGGTAAAGCAACGGCTATATTTGGTTATTGTTCTCGTAGGTAGGGACAGATGACAGGGACTTAAAAGTCTCGTATTTTGCAGCGTTTGCTTGCTGTCTCTACTAATTTTCATCCCGTTTTTACCCCCCGTTTGGTTGCTGTCCCCGTTGCCGGGGACAGAGCACAAAACAGAAATTTCATGTCACTTCCACCTGTTTGGTTGGTGTCTCCGACGTTTTGTCACCTGACTTCGGTAGACAAAGACAAATAAAACATGTTACTCGCCAGACCCACGGACAAGCGACACTCTGACTCTGCCTCCGCCACATTAGGTCAGCCGTTGCCGAAATAGCCCCTGCGTTTGCGGTCCTCGTTTCTGTCGACCCACAACCGGCGCACGTTGGCTATCGCAGACGACCCTTCTTCCCCAACAGCTTCGGCTTGAGGTTGTTTGTGTGCGTGTCCGTCTTCTTCTCTGTTTCTTGGATGTTTGTGGGGTGTGTCCGTCGTCTTCTCTGTTTGTTGGATGTGTCTGTGTCCGTGTATGGTGGAATAGTTTCGACAGATGGTTGATTTGAACAGATTGACAAAATTTTTTTCTTTTTGCTATAGATTCATCCGGTGGTTTCCTTCTGAAGCTTTAACCTTTGTCTTTGCACTATGTTTAGGTTAGCTGGATTCCATTGAGATCGGTGAGAGGTTGCTGAAGCTCCAACTCCAATCTTCAGTTCCAGTAAACAGGTAATTCAATTTTTCTCAGATTATGCCCTAATTTTTCCAAAACAAATCTTCAGGTGCTATGGAAAATCTACCCTTTTGAATGTTATGCTGTAATTCTTCTGTACTACGCTCCAGTTGCAGCCATTGATAGCATGTAAACTGAATCACACGCAAAATGACTAAAAAGATCATTTGCCCATTTCTGGTCCCCGAAAATGTGGACTTCTGTTATGATTGCTGTTTTTGTTTTTCTATTTTCTGATTCACAGTGCTTGTTGGTTGTGTATCTTGTTGTTATAATGTATGAAAAAATTTCCATGAAAGTTGCTTGCTTCTGATTGAATGTAGGATCAAAGTAAAAGTAGTGATGGGATAGTGATATTTTGAAGTAGACAGATTCTTGCAGGTCTGCTGAAACCAACTGCTGGAGCCTTGTTGTTGAAAAGTGTAAAAGAGCTTTGTTTTCCAAATTCCTGATCACCAGGTTGGTTTTTCATTGATTACATTGTTTAAAAGGTTGTTTTACTGATTTGTTATCTAAAGTTTTCCCCAAATGGAATGATCAGATTGCTAGTATGTTGATTGATTAGGTATAGATCTAGTTTGAAGGAAACACTTGAGTTACTTATGCAAGAAAGATAGCATGAAAACTTATGAGGGACAACTTTTAATCTTTTTTTGAGCTACAAGTAGGAGAAGAATGCAGACTGGTGCAATTGTTGGTACTACAATTACTTTGATCAGTGTTGTTTCCTCTAAATGGTTTGATCACAATGAAGACTAAGGCATATTACCTTTGTCCACAAACACTTGATTCAAATGCTGAGCAGTATGAGTATAATGAAATGGAGTATAAGATGTAGATGCAAGAGCATGAGATGATGGTTATAATGAAAGAGAATATGATGTTGAAGAGGATGTTATATACATATCTCATATTGTTTGTTATAACCTTCTGCCTAATACTTTATTGATTGAAATAAAAGTTGATAAGTATTAGGATCAATTGACTAAATATCCTCTTTTTAAGCATTAATGTTAAGGTTGAATATTGATATTGCTTTACTTTTAATAATTTTCTTCTAGCATATTTGTACTTACTTAAGTTCCTTAAAATGTAGGTTAAAGTCATTCGATGATATTTGTTTGTTGGGTTACACCTTTACCCTTAGTTGTATATTTTTAGTTTCTAGTCATCCACATTCTCAATGCTCGGGTTGTCTTCCCCCAACATCTTTCCAGTGACAACGAAGGTTTTTCCAAGCTGCCATCTCACAAAAAATTATGGACATGGCTAATAATTTACATTCCTGATGATAATTATTCTCTCTTTTGCATTGAAGAT
>JANZLX010000008.1:19180098-19191358 GCA_025531955.1 Erythroxylum orinocense
TTAACTAAATGTCATTCCACTAAAGACAATTAGTTGAACTCTTGAATTATTAAATATTATGAGAATATGTCCAATTGTAAACCCTATTTAGAACCTTATTATAGCCATCTGTACAACAAAGGGTAAAATTACCGTTTTGCTCTTATGTTGGTTTTTCCTTCTAGACCTCTCATTTTACTTTATATAGTGATTGACACATAAGACCACATCTTAGTGTAATGTGGTTGATGGGTTGATGGTAGGTAAGGCATTTCGCGAAAGTGTAAAATGTGATGAGGAGTAGGGATTTTGAGAGCTTACCTGTCTATCGAGGGATTCAGCTGAGTGAGAGCATTCTACTGAAGAAGATTGATCTGAGACGGTCCCTGATGAGGATGTCGGTTGGAGTTGAGGTTAGAGTAAGGGTAGGTGAACTTGATAAGGCTATAGGACGATTTAAGCGTGAGGGAAAAAGTTGAGGAAAAGGAAATTCTGTCTCATTAAATTCAACATGACGAGATATTATGACTTTTTCTTTATTAGTCAAGCACTTATAGCCTTGATGCATTGAACTATATCCAAGAAAAACACATTTAGTGGTGTGAAATCCTAATTTGTGATTAGAGTAATACCTGAGATAAGGAAAACAACTACAGCCAAAGGTTTTAAGGTTAAGATAGTTCAGTGGTTTGTTGTATAATTTTTCAAAAGGTGACAGGTTGTTTAGTCTAGGAGATGGTAGATTGTTGATAAAGTATCCAGCTGTGTGAAAGGCTTCTAACCAATAGGTGAGTGGCATATGAGCATGAGATAGAAGAGTGAGTCCCATTTTAGTAATATGTTTGTGTTTCCTTTCGGAAACCCTATTTTGTTGATGAGTATAAGGACAACTGAATCTTGGTTGTATTCATGTTTTTTGAGATAGGGTAAGAGAGCTTTATATTTACCTCCCATGTCAGTGTGAAAAGCTTTGATCTTTTTGTTCAATTGAAGTTCAACATTGGTTTTGAATTTGATAAAAATAGATAGGGTGTCAGATTTTGGTTTAAGGGCACAAAACCAAGTGAATCTAGTATAGACATCAACAAAAATGAGAAGTATCTGTGTCCTTCGGTATATAGATGTGGAGAGGGTCCCCAAATGTCTGAATAAATGATTTCCAAGGGATCTTGAGCAGTTAGTTCATGAGTTTGAAATGGTAACTGATGCAATTTTCCTTCCTTACAAGCATCACGATGAGATAAATTTTTGAGACTAAAATTGAACTTCGTTTAACTTAGGATTTGTGTCAAGACATGTTTAAAAGGATGTCCTAACTTGGCATGCTAGACATTTACATTTTTTTGTGTTATATTAGCCTCACAGTGAGTGTCTAAAGAAGAAACTTGATAAGAAGGACTAGGCTTAGGATTGATTAGTCTGATGTTGTCGGATTGTTTGGTGGTTTTGAGGCTGTAGAGCCCATCTCGAAGCACTCCCTTGAACAGAATCTTCCATGTGGCTTTTTCTTTAAACAGACAATTTTCGTTAGTAAACTCAACAGAAATGTTGTTGTCTTTAGTGAGTTTAGATATATTGAGTAAATTATTGGTTATGCTAGGAACATGCAGAATTTGTCTTAGTGTAAACGGTGTGTGTTTATTGTCTTGAAAGTGCATGTGAGATGAGCCAATGTTAACAATAGGAAGAGGGTTACCATTGCCAACAGTAAGATGATCCTTTCCATCATATTCTGAACTTATTGACAAGTTGTTGAGATCTGTTGTGACATGATTTGTAGCCCCACTATCTATGAACCAGGTATTGTTGTTGATTGCTTCAAATGAGAGATTTTCCAGCTAATTTTGGGCCAGGTAGGTCTGAGGATAGTTTTGAGCATTATTCTGTGTGACTGTATTCTGTTTCCATGATTGAGTGGTGTTCCCTTGCCACGAAACATCGAACCTTTTGTGACATTTTAGTGCTTCATGTCCTGGTTTGTGACATAGTTGGCAGAAAACTTTGTTTGCACTCCATCTGCTTCCCTTGCCTTGATTTCCTCTTTCTTTAAATCCACTTCTTCCTTGATAGTTGGTGCTTGCATAGTTGGCAGTGAGTGATGAGATTTCTAGCTGATTGATTGTATTTAGCTGTTCTATTCTTATTTCATGCATCATAAGAGAGTATTGCACTTCTTGTAATGTTGAAGTTTTCATGAAGTGTGTTAAAAACCACAACAGGGTCATATTCATGACCAAAGCCATTTAACGCACTTAATATTAATTCATACTCCCTGATTGCATGTCTTGCTACTTAAAGTGAATCTGCAATAGTTTTGACCTTCTGCATGTATTCTGATATAGTATGTGAGCCCTTTTTGAGAGTCGACTGTTGATGCTTTAGTTAAAGAACTCTAACCTTAGATGTTTGAGCATAAAGATTTTTCCAAAATTTGCCAGACTTGATAGGATGAACTTGAGTGATTTACCTATCATATTACCTCTTCTCCAATGGTTGAAAATAGCCAGTATAGCAGTAGTTGGTCTATCCTTCTCCATGGTTTGTATTCTGCATTTTCAGTTACTTGATTTGTTTCTATAATTATGAACTAAGGAGGAGGTGATGATTTGATGAAGTCATTACAACAATTAAATAGAATTCACAACGGTTTTTTAGAAAACGTCGCGAATTGTGTGGAGTTTTCGTGACTTTTTTAAAAATGTCACGAAAAGATTCCATTTTTTGCGAATTTTTTGTAAAACGTCGCAGATATGTCAAACCTTTTATGACCTTTTAGAAACAAAATGTCTCAAAATGGATATCGTGATGATTTTCTAGAGAAAACGTCGCAAAAGGTCTGGCAATTGTTAAGTTGCTCCAAGAGCAAAACAACATCGTTTGGTTGTTAAAACTTACCCGACTATCTCCCTGCCCCCTTGCTTTTGTTAAAACCTACCCGACGATCTCCTTACCCCCAACCCAACGTCACCTTTTCCCTCTCTCTCGAGCCACTTTCTACCGTTATTTTGTCTTCTCGTTGTTGACGTTTGCGTGACTGGCCTTCTCCAGTCGGAGTCCTTCTGTCTTTTGGTGGAGGTAAGTCATTCAACATTTGTGCTATGTGATGAATGTCGTGTTCACTGTGTTGGTATTTTAAGAGAAAGTACTAGACTATTTAATTGTTGTTTTGAGAGTGTTTTTGCATTTGTTTTGATTATATATGGTGGGTGATGACACAGCTTGCTGAGCAGTGGTGGTTGGCGAATATTGTGCTAGCGT
Organism: Erythroxylum orinocense; assembly: GCA_025531955.1. Lineage (NCBI taxonomy): Eukaryota > Viridiplantae > Streptophyta > Magnoliopsida > Malpighiales > Erythroxylaceae > Erythroxylum > Erythroxylum orinocense. The sequence goes on from JANZLX010000008.1 coordinate 19,183,336, forward strand.
GAGGGAGAATAGAGATAATGTTTGGGCTAGGCTAGGACACTGGGTAGAGACAGAGAGGATAGAGAGAGAGAAAAAATAAAAAATGAGAGAGGGACAGAGTGATAGACACGGGAAGTTAATTTTGTTAGTTTTTTTTACAAATCAATCACTCAACTTTTTTATGGTATCAACCGATATTTATTTTAGTATTTTTATAGATAAAGACATTAATTACTTAGGTGAATTGGGATAAATCTGGCACATGTTTCTGCTTTTGAACTGTTCGTTGAAATGCAAACTATATAAAACACATTTGACGTTTTAAGAACTGAAAAATGTATTCGCCATTATGCAACAGTTGGACAATTATGAAGTTGGAAATGTCATTGTTGATGAAATTACTAAGCTACTGGAAATCGATAGTGACATGGATGATTGCTAATTAATATGGAGAAATGTAAAGGTGTACTGTACATAGAGCATAATGATGTCTATAACATGGAAGAAACTAGTTTGGTTGAGATATTCATGATCATTGCATCACACTTTTGTAACGGTGGAAGTCTCAATCTCCTCCATCACTACACAACACCCAAAACATTTTATTATTTACTTCCCATTTTATTTGTTCGAAGTTATGATATTTGCAGCTAATATTATATTGAAGTTTGTTTCTTTCCCCTTGTTATGTTCAATATTCAAAATAGAAGTCCTTACATGGTAATTTTCTCCTTCATTTTTGTTGCTTTCGGTAACTAATTTAGGACCATGCTTTTCGTTTTTTTGTTTGAATGGAAGGACTTTTTAAAAAAATCATCAACTTGTTTGATAGTATAATCAATAACAAAACCTTTTTGTAAATGTTCCAGGTTGGAATTTCTTTAACAGAAAAGTTTTATGTCAAGTAAAAATTAAGTTTTTTTTCCTTTTCATTGCATGCCTATAACATTGAATTTATTGTTTTACTTTTCAATTTTGGTTTTCCTCAATCCAGATATAGTTGGCTATGCTGTTTATACAGTTTGATTATCTAGAAGAGTAAGGATCAAGTGTCAGTGGTGATTTCATCTTTTGCCTCTTGCTTTGTTTTAATGGCTAAGGTTGTTAAACCACAGTTCTATCAAAATTTTAATGAGTAAAACCAAGAGTTAATAAAAGATTTACACAAATAATATTACCTCCTTATTTAATTGAAGATTTGCGAACAATTATCATGTAATATATAGTCTAATAGCCAGCATATTGCAAGATGACACGTGGGCTGGATTAGCTGACGAATCGATGTCGTTTTTTAGGAAACCAATAAGTGAAACGGGCACATCTTACCACCGGGCTTCTTCATCTCTCTGATTGTAAAGTTAATCCCACTGAGTTGCTTCTTGTTCCCCCTTTGTAAATATCAATACATATATAGGTTAGTTGATGGATTAAACTTTGATATGAGATTAACATTAATTATGTTATTTTCGTCAATCATACTGATTATAAGGTCATCAAATCAGATCCACATTCTAAATCTTTCATCTATGATGTTCTTTGATAGTTTAAGAGGAACGATCTATATATTAGATTAAGTCTCATTCATTTCAAACATATTATTGATACTTATTATGCCATAGATTATATTAGCGGTTGATACGAAGTTTCGTAAGTGTGGTTGTATTCATTTTCACGTAGAAATGAAAAGAAAAAGTAATGGAGTTGTGGTCTAATATATAAAATGAAGTGTTTTGAGCCCTTCTCCTTCGATATTTGTAATGTTTGGCTTATTACTTCTATCCTAATCATACTCTAATTGTTTTGGGTGTTGTGTAGTAATGGAGGAGATTGAGACTTCCACCGTTACAAATGCTTCATCATGTCTGAATCCTTCTTCACATAGCATTTGCCACGTGTACTACATCCTTCCTTCTATATTTTATCTTTGTTTTTTTTTACCTCTTTTTCTACTCATTTTTTCTTGCCATGGCAGGTGCCAGAAACAGTTCTCCCAGTATACTTGCCCTCGATGCAACGCCCGCTACTGTTCTCTTTGTTGCTACAAAGTATTTGCTATAAAGTTTCTAATTTTCTGTTTATTTTCATTTTATATCAGTTGTACCAAGGGTTGTTTTAGCTTTAAAAGAATATTTATGTTTTCAGTTATACTCTGTAAATTTTGTTCAGTCTCATAATTTACGTTGTACGGAGGCATTCACGCGGGATAATGTGATTGAAGAGCTTCGACAAATGCAACCTGATGACCACACTAAACACAAGATGCTTGACATTGTGAAACGATTTCATTGTGAGAGAGAAACTGATAGTATGGATGAGGATGGTAGGTTCTTGCTTCTTAATTGTTCCCTTTAGGTTACATGACTTAAAACTTATGCTCTATTAGTTATTCGATAAAGAGCTGCAGCTTAAATATTGAAGTTTTAAGCTAATCTAATAGCTTTCTAGTCAGTGTAATCATTGTTAAATCCTCAAAAATCCCTATTTTTTTGGTTGATGATAGTACATCATGCTTCTTTCTTTACATATTTTTTATTTGTTTGAGGAGTACCTACAAATAATTTAAATGATGGCCATTTGAATCTCTAGAGCAGATTTACTACCAAGGTAAACTGGCATCAGTGTCTTTTGCATATGATCTTTATGAATCATTAATTTCGAGTTTCAAGGTATTGGTTGGTGATTACTTGGTGTTCACAGCTTTTAGCATTGCTTCTTATTCCTTATTGTCCCATTTCCTTGGCAGATTCAGGCCTGTCTGAGGAGATTGTCCAAAAAGTTTTGTCTGGTATGTTTCTTTGTATTGTACTCTTATGGTCTTCCTCTTTTTGTGTTCATACAAATTCTGACTTCCAATCTGTGACCATCTCAATACTATTTTGAACTAATAGGCTTCTGGCTGGTGTTTGTTACAGCATTTTAATCTCACTCAATTGTATTGCTTGAATGATATATTTGTTATCTTTCTTTGTCATAGGCTGTACAATTAGTTTTGATGACCTAACTGCAAAAGGGAAAAAACAATTCCAAAGGGCTGTGGCATCTGGAGAACTTAGCAAGTTGATTGAGCCATGGGAACCTTGGTGGTTGAAGACATCTGCTAGAACAATCTCTCTCGGTAAGGATGGAACTCAGCTAATTCAACCGCTTGTGGAGACAAAAACATCATCATCATCATCACTCCAGGATGACTGGGCAACAAATAGAGCTAGTGATATTCCTCCTGGGCCTGAAACTTCATTACCCTCACTCAAGAAGCTTATTTGCACGGAGGCATCGCCACTGTTACCTGTGCACCTAGTTGATATAATATTTAGCTACTGCTTCACATTACGCCTTTATAATGGAGACTGGCAATCTGATGCTGTAGGGTCAGCTTTAGAAGTTTTGAGTATCTCCACTGTCTTAGGTCTAGCAGGACAGCCAGAAACTGTACTAGAAGCTCTTTTTTGTTGTTTGGAGAGAACTTGTTCTTCTGAATACAGGGATATGGGTGGCCTGCAATTTGGACAAGATGTTATCAATGATGTAGTAAGCTTGCTGTCAATAGGAGCTCCTGCTATAGTATGCGCACTTTGTGATCTGAGGAGACTGTTTCAGGCTGGGGAAAGGCAATTGAAAGAGGAAACCTCAAAAAGTTCGAGGAGGTCAGAGTTTAAGAGTAGGCTGAAGCTTGCTGAGAGGAAGGTCTATTTCATGATGTGTTGGGTCCATGAGCAGCCGGGGGAAGCGTGGTCTTCTTTGGCTGCAATGGTAAGTGCAGCAAAAAGTTCAGTAATTGATGACAAGGTTAATAGAAACAATATGAAAGTGGAGAAGAAACTAGGTGGAAGAGGAAAAGTGGTGATTGAAGAGATGAAATGAGTTATGAGTTGGTCATATTGAAACTGTTGATTGTTATTTATGTCAGTATTCGATGGATAGGAAAAAGGAGTAGGAAAGGAATATTACTTTATTTGTATGACATTTCAAAGTAGATAAAATATGAAAGAGACATGATTATTACACACTTGATTCATCTGCTTATTGTTCTTACTCTATATAGATGTTGCAGATGCAAATGGCTTAATCCTTCTTTTTAATGTAGTTGATGTTGAGAAGCCTTATTTAATCTCAAACCGAATAAAGCATTAGGGCCTGATGGACTTAATGCTCTTTTCTTATAGAAATTTTATGATAGGGTCTATTCTTGAGTTTTTCAAAAAAATGAAAAATAATTAATGAAATTAATAAGAAATTTATGTCTTATTCTAAAGCTACCAAAGCCTTACTTGTTGAAGGATTTTAGATAAATCTCATGCTATAATGTAATCTACAAAATCATTGTAAAGTACTTGGCTTCAAGACTTGCAATGGTGTTAAAGCCTCTGATTAATCAAACTCAAGGAGCCCCAAGAACCCTTAAAATTTACAATAGAGAACACTTATAAGTTGTGCAATCAATGTTAATTTTCACAAGGCATTTGATTTCATCAATTGGAACTTCACCATCAATACCTTGAATCCTTTCCGATTCCCTTTAAGTCCACTAGTTAGATTAAGTAATGCATCACTATGACCTCCTATACTATACAAGTCAATGGTGTACTGTAAAAGCTCATTGAGGGTGCTAAAGGATTGAGGCAAGGTAATGCTTTATCCCCTTATCTTTTCACCATAAGCATATAAGTTCAGGCAAAACTCATAGATTATTTGATAAGCTTGGAAAGGAATTTTAATTTCCATAAAAATGTAAGAGAATCAATATCTATAGCCATTCATTTACAAATGAACTCTTACTGCTCTCAAGGCCTAATTCTCTGACCATAAGTGCCCTAATGATAACTACAAAAACTTTCAAATACTTATCAGCCTGGTAATGAACAAGGATAAGAGTCAAGCCTTCATTTCATCAACTACTTATTATTTCTCCACTTGGATCTCAAATATAACAGGACTCTAAGTCAAACAACTTCATTTGACTTATTTAGGGTTACTTATTTCCCACCAAACGCGTACTTATAGGGACTTTACACCTCTCATTATAAACATTCAAAAGGAGAATTAATAATTAGTACAATAAGACTTGGGGTCATGTATGCAACCGTTTAAAACTTGGGATCAGAGTTTTGCGTCCCGCAAGGGACCTATCCGGCTCTAATGGGGATTACTCTAAGTGTGGATGGCTTAAAGGTACCTTTCCATAGTTGGAATCCGCCTAGGACACCTCGTGGTTAAAATAAATAGTTAGTACAATAAGAGTCTCTCAGTTACAAGTAGAATCTAACTTATAAATTCTGTTTTAAACTCAATACATATATACTGGTCATCTCATATAGTTTTCTTGAAAATCCTGATCAAAACTATTTTGGAAGATGCTCAAGATATTTCTTTGGAGAGAAGATATTAACAAGGGTTATATTACTATAGTAGGATGGGGAGTGTTTGCTTACCTAGAAATGAACAGGGACTTATCATTACGCCAATTAAACTACTCAATAGAGTTCAATAGTAAAGAGAATTTGGAGAATTTTGGTTAATAAAGAATCCTTATAGGTTAAATGGATTAATTCTCAATACCTTGAGCACCAAAACTTCTAATTTTTCCCACCTAATATAACTTTTCTTGGACTATGCTCCATAGCCTTAAGGAGGCTTCAGTAAGAGAGATTCTTAAGGAGAGCATATTCAATATCATCCAAGGAGCTAAAGGAAAACTGATGTCTATTTCTCCTACTTTCAATCCAGAATCCAACAGTCAAGACTTCATCATCTAGTCAAGACAGCCCTCAAGTAAATACTTTAATGTCTTTTGTAGACAAGCCTTAAGTTATAAAGTCCCTACAATCCATTGGCATAAGCTCGTATGATTCAAACAAGCCATTCCAAATATTTCATTCATCCTATGATTAGCCATCAAAGAATGACTAACCACGATGGGTAGAATTTAAGGTAATATTATCATTACTAATAACTTCACTCAACCATTTAGTTCTTGAAACCATTGAGTATGTAGTCTTCCAAAGAGTAAATCACTTTGAGAAGTTGCAGAACTAAGAAACAATCTACTAACTTCATAATATCCTTTGGAAAATTTATGTATGAAATTTGGAAGGAAAGGATTCACAATATTTTCAAAAGGAAGTTAACATTCATGCTCTTTTTTTTTGGAGGATCCTTAGTCTCATCACCGTTAAAATATTGTAAAATGATTTCTTATCATCTTTTAAGTGGCTAAAACTTAAAAAAAATTATAAGCATTAAATATATTAATTTTCACCTTGTTTCTACATTAAGAAAATAGACGATTTTTCTTTTAATTCCTTCTTTCCCAACAAATTTCATAAAAATGTTAATCCTTATAAAGAAGACGTCATATACTTCACTACAATTCCAATTCTAATGATTGGTTCATGATGTTCTTTTAAACTTTGATGAATAATGTGATTTAAAATATGTGCTCAATATCTGACACAAATTAACTCGTTTTAAAGAACTTATTGTCCCTAAGTATTTTTCATTTTTCAAATATTTATTTTCAGATCATTAATTAGAATCAACATCATCAATAGTAAAGGTAAAGAACCATTTCAGACATAATCAAGTAAACATGCCTTAATTGATTTTCATATTGTTACTTCTTTATGGTTAGATCCCTAATGATATTTTAGTGAAATCAATTAATTAAAAAAAGATAAGAAATTAACTCTAATGCGAATGAAAAATACACATGTTTTAAGTTTTTTTGCTTGATTTTCATGTAAAATTAAATATTTTACTTAGGTCTTTTTTTTTGGCTTTTAGATAATTTTGATAATTTGATATTGGGATGAGATCATTCAATAATTAAAGACTATTTCATAAAAAATGAAGAAAATCAAAATGCTTCGAGGATCATAATCGGTCTCAGGCATTTGTCCTATATGGATCATGGTCGGGTCGGCTCTGCAAGGCCCAGACCCATCTTCACACCTTCATCTCGGCCCGTCCGGCCCGTCAGGAGACAGACTCTCATGCAAACACAACAACTCACGTAAAGACCTAAACCTAGCGGTAACTCCACGTATATAAGGTACTATTCTCCCATGATTCAGGTATGAGAACTCAACCCTACTTTCCTCTGTTTACAGCAGCCTAAAAACCTTACGAAAATACTAACTTGATCTTCGGAGGGGCCTCCCGGGAAACAATTCCCGGCCTGCCATTATCTGTTTTGCAGGGATCTTACGATTGATATCGCACGGACCATGGACCAGAATAACGAAGCTCTACCTCAGCAGAATCCGGCTAAACCATTTGGCGTCCACCGTGGGGCCCGGATTTCGGGCACCACGTCCAGAACCACGCAGATCAGTCAGGCGGCATCAGCCAACCCTGATATTGCCGCCGTCGCGGCACTCACATTACAAAGGATGGCTTTGCCGTTACCTGACACTCTCCCATCGACACATCCCGGCTCTCGCATGCAGTCTTCGCACCCGAACGATCGCCCGCAGCCTCAAGAATCAGATCAAGAGGAGCAGAGCGTAGCTCTGGAGGATAACGCTGCGGCCCATTCCCATCTCCACTCTCAACGTCCCCCGGATACCATCCCACCTGCACCGCAACCAACCCCTCTCACCCAACGACAGATAGCGGAAGCGGCAGAACTAGTGATCCATCAAATTCTTCAGTCCCGCCTAGGACAGCAGCAAACCTCCACTCCACAGTAGGGCACGATGACTAATCGTCATCCCACTGAAGCCCCGGGAAAAGTCGCGGGCGACCGGATCAATTTTGTTGGGCACCCCTACGTGGGCCAAGAGCCCATGCAATATAGTTCCCCTCTCATTCCAGAGATCCTGGATAGACTTCCACCGGTCGGTACCAAAATACCGACGCCCAAAAAGTATACTGGCAAGACCGACCCTCTGGATTACCTACAGCACTTCTAGTCGATGATGAACCTGCACTGCGTCCCAGGCGCTATTCAATGTAAGGCGTTCTGTACTGCCTTTCAAGAAGGAGCTCGGCGATGGTTCAATAGCTTACCCCCGGGCTGCATCACTTGCTTCGAAGATTTTAGGCG
>JANZLX010000008.1:19196888-19207507 GCA_025531955.1 Erythroxylum orinocense
ATTTTAGAAATTATGGACAAACGAGACAGAATGACAGTTATGTAAATTACTGCTTTTGATGAAATGATATGGAAAAATGTTTAGTTTTAAAAAGTTGCAATTTTATATTAATGGTTTATTATTGTGATGCCATGTGGAGGATCGTAGTGTTTGTTCGTAGTTCTTTCTTGTCGTGGGTTATATACCGAAATGACCTGTGGGCATCCTAGTGTATACCCTACGATAAGGGGGCGCTACAATTACAGTCCAACAGGTTTATTTAGAGTACAGCTAATATCGTTATCTTTGAGCGCCTCAAATCAATCATGACCAATCTCTCTATTCTAACGTTACTAGATTTTTTCAGAGCCCTTAGAATTGACTACTGATGCTTCTAGGGTCGCAATCGGGGCTGTTCTTTCTCAAAAGGATCACCCTATTGTTTTTTTCAACAAGAAATTATCACCCCAGAGGCAAGCTGCCTCTAACCTACAACCGAGAGTTATTTGCCGTTACCAAGGTAGTACAAAATGGCATCACTATTTATTGGGTAGAAAATTCACAACCTACATTGATCAGCTGAGTTTGAAAAATCTTCTTTCTCAAACTATTCAGAATCCCTCCTTCGCCGCACTCACTTCACCCACATTCCCGACTTTGGCATCACTCAGCAAATTATTTCCTCACATCGAAAGGCAAGCAATTGATCACCAACCTCAGGTCACCCGTCTCTTTATTTTTTCTATCCATGATGGCTTAGTGTATTTTTAGAATAGGCTGTACATTCCTCCTTATTCCCAATTGCAAGAACAACTACTTTCAGAATTTCATAGATCTGCACTTAGCAGTCATTTAGGCATTAAAGGCACTCTAGCTAAACTTGTTGTCGCCTATTATTAGCCAAGCATGTCAATGCTAGTACAAAAATTTGTTCGTTCTTCCACAATTTACCAAAAATCCAAATACCAAAATCACAAGCTATATAGTCTTCTTCAACGTCTCCCCTTCCCAAATCAAATTTGGGAAGATATATTAGTATGAACTTTATTACTCATCTTCCAAACTCCAATGGCAAGACTACAATTTGAGTCATTGTTGGTCGCCTCTCTAAGTTTGTCCACTTCATTTCTTTACCCCCTTATTTATTACAACCAACCTCGCTTCTGTCTTTCTCAATGTCATCTACAAGCTCCATGACTTCCCTAAATCAATAGTCTCTGACCGTGACCCTTTGTTTTTCAGTCATTTCCAGACTGAACTCTTTAAGCAATGTGGTATTACCCTCAAATTCAGCAGTGCATATCACCCTCAAATCGATGACCAAACCAAAATTGTCTACAAAATCTTTGAAACTTACCTTCGTTGTTTTACTTTTACTAGTGATGACCCAAGACTATGGACGTATTACCTACATCTAGCCTAATTCTGGTACAACATAAGCTGCCATTAAAATGTCCTCTTTTTAAGCCCTCTTTGGTCGCCCCCCTCTCACCGTCCCCTATTACACACCAAGCTCATCCAACATTGAATCAATTGACTCTAGCCTCATCACCTGTGAATCCATTCTCGGGACTCTCAAAGACACACTTATAGCAACCCAACAATCAATGGCTACCCAAGCGAACAAACATTGGGCCCACATTGAATTTTAGGAAGGTGACAATGTATATGTTAAATTGCGGGCATATCGAAAAATTTTTGTGGAGCACCGGTTATCTTAACAATTGTCGCTAGGTTTCCATGACCCTTTCAAAATGTTTCGAAAAATCGGCAATGTCGTCTACCATTTGGAACTCCTAGCCACATCTCGCATTCACCCTATCTTTCATGTTTCTTTGCTCCGACAACACCATGGGGACCTCCCAGGCTCACCATCAGCTCTGCCTGCTGTTGATTCGAATGATCGACTTGTCTTTTTTTCTGAGAGGATTTTGGATGAAAGAATTGTTTTGTGGCAAGGGAAGGAAGTTTATGAATAGTTAATTCAATAGAGCAATTTGGGTTTGGAAGAAGCAACTCGGGAATAAGCTAGTCAACTTTCACGTGCTTTTCGTTGTTTAAGTAGCTAGATTGATTTGAGTTTTGAAGACAAAGCCTAATTTGAGGGAGGAAGTGTTGTAATGCCTTGCAAACAACTCAAAGCAGCAAAAACTCAAAAGAAAGCATAAAACTCCAATTAAGCTTAAGGATTACTAGCTGTGAGTTGTGTATTTTAATTCTAATTTCACAATTATTGTAATTATTTTATTTGACTAAATCTTGAGTGAGTTTAGAGTCATGGTCCATTAGAAAAATAGTGGAAATTGTGATTTGTTATTTTTAAGATCTTTGGATCTATTTATTTATAATTTTAATTCTAAAACAGTAAGGAGAATCCTATTTCAAGTCTCTCTCTTTATTTTTCTAGAGCCTAATCACTGCTCGGGATATTACATAATCCCTATCTGAAAATTTAAAGAAGCTTGTAGAGCACTCTCCTATGCCCAAAAAGTTTTGAAGAGAAGTTTGGGAGCCAGCTGGATCATCATAATCGTAATCCAAAGTTTTCAGAAAACTCGATGAACCGGTTGGACTTGGACCATCGTTACGCAGCAAACCCGTCTATTTTTTCTCATTTACACGACACCCCGTTCGAGTCAAACACGGAACCTTATTACCAAAAACAAACAGTGTCCATCTTAAGTGTCTATTTCTCATTCTTCATGCTCCATTTGTCGTTACTGTATATAAAGACAGACTCGCGCAACTTCCTTACAAACCAAGCCCCAGTTTGAACAGACCGTTATACGTACGAAAAGAAAGTCTGTCTGGGTTTGGAACCAAAAAAACCAAAAACAAAATGGAATCCCGTTTCACGTCAATTGATCGCAGAATCAGCGTTTTCGCAAGACACCTTTCTTTGAATTCTCAGGACACCACTACCATAGTCTCTGCTTCTCCAACCTCCTCCACCCATGGACGAGGGGAATCTGTTTTCTCTCACGTCGCTCACGCCCCCGAAGACCCCATTCTAGGCGTATCTTTCTCCCCTTTCTCTTTTTCTTACCTGAATTTCTTATGGCTTAGATCTTTACGATGCTTTTTCTTCGTGATTTTTGGTGGATGAATCCCATTCCCACCCTTTGTCAACAGTTGTTGTGCAACATGTTGTTTCTCGATTGACCTTTCTCTTATGTTCTTATGAATTGGCCTCTGAGTGATTCTTCGACCATCCCCCCGGTCGCGAACCATTGATCTTATTGTCAATCTTGTGATATGTAGGTTACCGTTGCATACAACAAAGACCCGAGTCCTATCAAGCTCAATTTGGGCGTTGGCGCCTATCGAACTGAGGTAACACTTTTATTTATAAGATTAACACTAGATTACTGATTTTTTTATTAGTTTGTTTGCACTAGTCTTTTTATACATTTTAAGCTGGCAAGCAGCTTAAAATGTCGCCTGGATTTATAACTGCATAATTGGTGCAAACCAGTCTACTGAATGTTATAAGCAAAAGAAGAACCTTTGGAAGAAGAAATTGGGAAGTGAAAAACTTTATTCAAAGTTATATTAGTTGTAAGTGGGGAATTTTTTTTGTCTTCCTGAATTGCATTTTCCAGCTGGCCACATATCAATTAAAATCTTGGGTCTGGACTGCATTCAACATGTAAAGCATTGCAAAGGTATAGAGAGATGTGTGTATTCTAGAATGCAATATGGATTGCAGATAGTATGAGGGGGTGTAGTTAGTAATAGTAGGGATAACATATTCAAAAGTATTTTTAAGATTCTTTCAATTCAGTGCTTGAGCTTTTAAATTTTTTAAAATGTTGGTCGCCCAATTGGAAAATTTAAAAGCTTGGGCACTAAATTGAAAAATCTCAAAAAGTTGAACACTTTAAGATTGCTTTTCTCTAGTTAATAATACATATAGTTTGTTTTCTCATTATGTTCCTTTTTTCATCGTGTCTTCTTTGACATTACAGGAAGGAAGACCTCTGGTTTTGGGCATCGTGAGAAAAGCAGAGCAACAGATTGTTAATGACATGTGAGCTAGTCTGAGTTTGTTGTTCTGTGACAGTGATTCTAAATGGATTCTCTGGTTGTTATACAATTTACACTACTTGTATAGGACTCGTGTCAAGGAATATCTTCCAATAACTGGATTGGCAGAATTCAATAAATTGAGTGCCAGGCTCATTTTTGGGGCTGACAGGTGCAATCCTTTATCATTTGCATGATATGTTAAAATCATGCTTGATCCTTGGTTTTGCTTGTTTCAAATTTAAACTTCTTTTTCAAGTGTTCTTGTACAGTGTATTTCTGAACCTTAACCTGATTGCTGGCCAATATATTTTCTTCTCTCTATGTTTTCTTGTTGACTCATTGTTGTGGAACAGCCCTGCTATACAAGAGAATAGGGTTACCACAGTCCAATGCTTGTCTGGAACTGGCTCACTGAGGGTTGGCGCTGAATTTTTGGCGAAACACTACCATCAAGTAGTTTTTTTTCCTTATTTCATTACGTTAAATTGGCCATGATAAAGTAAAAATTAATGTATTGTTTGGCTTTTTCTTCAGCACATGATATACATTCCCCATCCAACATGGGGAAACCATCCCAAGGTTTTCACCTTGGCTGGTTTAAATGTAAAAACTTACCGCTATTATGATCCAACGACACGTGGATTGAACTTCCAAGGTTTGCATTATTCCTGTACTTAATAACGGCGTCTACTCTCATCTTTTTATTAGAGAAAACAAGGGATATAAGAAAAACTAATACCTGCAGAGCTTTTGATTTCTGTAAAGTAATACTCGTTGATCTGCTGCTCATATTTAAGATAGTGCATGATAATGATGCCTTCCTTTTTTTTTCCCACTGGTTTCAATCTTCTTCGTTTCTGAATGTGTCTAACCATTGGATAATAGTTACTTGATTTTAAGCTTGTCACCTATACAAATTCTCATCAACTGTGGCTAATAGGCCTCTTGGATGACCTTGGTTCTGCCCCATCTGGAGCTGTTGTCCTTCTCCATGCATGTGCGCATAACCCCACAGGGGTTGATCCAACTCTTACGCAGTGGGAGCAGATCAGGCAGCTGATAAGATCAAAAGGGTTGATGCCTTTCTTTGACAGTGCTTATCAGGTACGCTCCTATGATATAATAATAGAAGTGAAATTCTTGATTTAACATAACAGGATTCAATGATCAAAGGAACATGGTTAGTTGGAATGATTCTATGTTGATACACGCCATTCTCTTTTAACTCTAGGGTTTTGCAAGTGGAAGTCTTGATGCAGATGCAGAATCTGTTCGCATGTTTGTTGCTGATGGTGGTGAACTTCTTGTAGCTCAAAGTTATGCAAAGAACATGGGCCTCTATGGGGAGCGTGTTGGTGCCTTGAGTATTGTACGACCATAGTCACTAACCCTTCAGGATATTTACTTATCAAATATGCTCATTGTTTTTGGTATTCATTCCTTAAAGATTACATTAATTGGTCAGTGTAAAGTAATAGTATGTATTCAAAAGAGATTAATTGCTGTTTTATTGGGCAAGAGTATTCATCTCGATTCATCTACCTTTTATAGGTTTGTAAGACAGCTGAAGTTGCAGGTAGGGTTGAGAGCCAACTGAAACTTGTGATCAGACCCATGTATTCAAACCCACCAATTCATGGTGCGTCCATTGTGGCTTTTATCCTAAAGGACAGGTAAACATTCACAAATAGACCAGATGCATGTCGAGTGCACTTCCAGTGAAAGAGATGAATATAAGTTAGTATCTTTGTTTTAGGTGAAACAGGTAAAAACCCTAAATATGGGCATCCGAACTAATTTTCTGATTCATTCATGACCCAAGGAAAAATGTGAAAATGTCACAAAATGGTAAGGGGTGCATTTCCTTCTCATAAGTTTTTTCAAGCGTCTTTGTGGTTTGCCTGCAGGTCAACGTACAATGAGTGGACTGTTGAGTTGAAAATGATGGCTGACCGTATAATCAGCATGCGCCAGCAGCTGTATGATGCCTTGTGTTCTAGAGGTGTGTGTGTCTTGAGTTTATTTGGTTTTTTGGTGATTCTGTAGCATGTCTTTTTGTTTCTATTTACCGAATGATTAAGCAAGTTATTGTTTTCTGGTAAGATCCGCTTGATTGTTGGCCTGTATGTTGGCACTGCCTTGACTTGTAGGCCTTTATTGAACAGTTTGACTATTGTGATTGTTGTCACATCATCAAACGAATAGGAATTGAGTTATATATCAGCAGATTCTTGCTATTGTTATGGTGAGTTATACACGCCATTGGCTGATAATTTTTTTTTTAACATGTATATTATGATTGTTTTGGCAGGAACCCCTGGTGATTGGACTCACATCATTAAACAAATAGGAATGTTCACTTTCACTGGGTTGAACTCTAAACAAGTTGCCTTTATGACAAAGGAGTATCATATTTACATGACATCTGATGGGTAATGTACTCTGCCCCTCCGTATCTTGCAAATATTATACAACTTATGATATTTATGTTGTTAATTTCATGGATCAACTACCATCATCTGAGATATAATGCTGGTTGGGTCGGATTTGAAAGTTAGGTTGGTGTTGATAAGTTGATAATGGGTAGTAGCCTTTCTTGGTTAAGCAAGGATTGGCGCAATATGGATTGGTAAGAAGAATGAATATATCCCCGAGTCTTTTTGTCTTCATAATTTAGATCCTACAGAAACAAAACTAATTTGTCATTTATCTAGTTCCCTTTCTTCATCATCTATCTTGGATAATGGTGTCTGGCCTAACGTTTTATAGTTTTGAGGTGGTGTTGTATGTACTTGACAAGTTTTCGGATGATTTCAGGGCCCATATGTTCTTTGGCATATGTTTGCTTAAAAGTGTCAAAAGTAACTAAAGGATATTGTTTGCAGGAGGATAAGCATGGCTGGTCTGAGCTCAAAGAGAGTCCCTCATCTTGCAGATGCGATCCATGCTGCTGTTACGCGTGTTATGTAAATTGAGAGAGAGCCTTTATTTGCAGCTGTTTCCTTGAAATTTTACATATTCGTAATAATTGAATCCTTCATACACAAGTGGGGTATTTATCACTTTCTTTTTCCACTAAACAATAAGAAATTTAAAATTACAAAAAAATAAAAAAGTATGTGAAATGGACAAGTGCGACTTCGCGCGTCTTTAAGTTATTGTCATTAAATTACAATCAAAGTGATTGGCTGTAGAGTATAAATTAACAATCTCTTACTTACATCAAGCTAATCGTATGAGTATCACATACTATATTATTGTATGATGATTATATTACTGTTGGTATGTTGGTATAGTAATTTAATGAGAGAATTTTATAAGATTTTCTATAGTAGCATTCACTTAAATCTTATAATTTTCATCTTAATTATCATCATAATTAAAAGAAATTGCTTAAATATATACTTGGATATTTGATAAGGCCTTAACTTATTTTGCATGTCTAATGATTCTTCTGTTTATAGTACATTATTGTCTTGAACAATATAATGAATTATATCAAGTTTATCAAAGAATTTGTTGATCTAAATAATCATTTCCATTAAACAAAAAATGTATTATGACTTAATTAGCATCATTGCTATATTGGAACCTTTCCAATCTTGAATGATATAGTTGTCAAGTAAAATAAACCTTAATTAGGATTTATTCTTAAAGTAAATATCCTTATCTCCTTGAATTCAAATATTGACTAATACATAGAGTGGTGAATATCCTTAACACTTCGCAAGTATCTGATATCTGAAATACTAAACATCTTTAGTACATTATCTATGTACTTGGACTTAAAATAGGTGAACAACGTCCAATATCTCTCTATAGATCTAATTCCCAAAATTAAGTTATTACATTTTTTTATCCAATAAGAATTGTTAGACAATTATGTTTTCAACAATTGAAAGTTATAATTGTTGTTTTTACTCCCACTAACCTTATCTTAAATAAGTTAAAAGCACATTTATTGAGCCAACATTTTCATGTTCAAACTCAATTACCTTTGTAGAAAAAGAAGGAGATGGATTATGGTGAGAATTGGACAAGAAATCACAAGAAGAACAATAATTCATCGTGTATCGCCCAGGTTTTGCTGAATTATTGTTCTTCTTGTGAATATACTTTCACGTTTGTGTATGCAATTGGAAGAAACATTTTGAACTTACAAGGTTGGATACAAGGTCATATAGCCAACCGTGTCTTTTCAATATTTTTAGATTTTTTTTGGGTTGCACGGTCGTATACACAATTGTGCATATGCTCAAAAACTTAGTTTTTTTTCTTTCTATAAATTGACATTTTTGACATCAAGAGAGGGAGGAATTGTTTTGGGACTTTGTGAAGGGGCAAAGCACTTACTCTTTAGAGACCCATGGAGAGTTAAGCTTCCTTATTCCAGTTCGAAATTGAAATCAACGCTAAGGATCACATTTAAGCATATCTTTATTGTGTATCGTTGTTTTATCTCGCTTTAGGGATTTTTTATATTATTATATTGATATTTATTTGGGTATTCATGTATGGATAATTAATATTCTCGTTATTGTTTAATTTTTATGTATGAACCCATTGCTAGAATCTTAAATACAATACATAATTGTTGCATTATAGATTCATTTGTGACAACTAATGGTGCTAATTCATTAGGGATAATGTAACATAGATTAAATAACCAGAGCTTGTGTAGTTATTGCCTAGATTGATGTGTTTTCCTTACTAGTAATGTAACTGTCCGATTAAATCTAGAGAGCTTATTCTAGGATGTTCATGGTTAGGTTTAATTAAAAAGCTTGTTTTAATTAAACACGATTTAAGAGAAAATTGGGGTTAACAAAGTGTGTTGTTAATCTATGATCAATAGTTCTAAGATAGGAAAACTATATGACAATGGCGTATGTTTAATTGTATGTAGGCTAAGATTGAACTGAGAATCAGATCCTAAACGCATTCATCACTTCCATCATTTTTAACTTTTTGCTTTGACTTACTCTCATTAGTTTACTTTCATTTTATTTTGTTATTCGAAACCAAACCAAAGCCCTTCCCCTTAATCTAAACATTAATTTCTCTCTTTGGAAAAGCTTTATTTACACTTTTTATGGGATCGACCTAAACTTATCGCTAGCTATAGTTTTAAGTTTTATTATATGATGTGCACAGGACTGAACTATCGTGCTAGACTAAATTGTCCAACTTTTTCTTCATCTTTTCTTCACTTTTTCTTGTCTTTACTCATCACCAAACACATCAAACAACCCTTGATGTATATAATTAAGATTAAAATTTTGCATTAAAAACAATTAATCAAACAAAGTACACAAAAAACTAACAAAAAAATAAATATATGTCCTAAACATATGACTATCAACTAAGAAAACACTAAAAACATACTCTAACACCTAAAAACATTATAAGTTTTAAACCTTTCAACAAACTTTGTGGGATGGGAGAAATATGAGAATCTTCAAGAACATTGAGATATAATATTCAAGGATACATAGAGAAACATTTAAGGCATTTAAGTTACACTTTGCTACGTTTGAAGATAAAATACAGATTGATGCCAGTCTTATATCAGTATTGAATTAACAATTAGCATATGCACTTGATTTTTGATTCATAATGTAATAGTTTCATGTTATTTTGGTATCCAATTCATAATAAAGGGCTGATTTATGCTTATAATACTTGTTATTATCTTTAATGACTAAATTTAATTTGCAATTTAAAAAAATGAGCACATTATAAATGACTTTAATTTTTGTGTGTATTCTAAATTTTCTACATCAAATTATGTGATTGTATGTTTATATATTGGTGATATACTCATTTTCGTAACTGATATAAATGTGGTAAAAGAGACCAAAAATTTCCTATCTTCTCAATATGACATGAAAGATTTAGGAGAAGCCGATGTGATTATTGGTATTAAAATTACTAAAACTAAAAATGGCTTTTCCTTGTGTCAATCGTATTATATTGAGAAAATGTTGAAAATTTTGATTAGTTTGATGTAGTACCTATGAGAACACCATATGATCCTAACTTGTCACTTAAAAAGAACAAAGGGCCTAGTGTTTCACAAGGTCAGTATGCTAAGACCATAGGTAGTGTAATGTTTCTTACACATTATTCTAGAGCTGACATAGCATCTGTTATTAATAGATTGAGTTGTAATACTCATAATTTAAATAATGAACATTAGAGCACACTTCATCATTATTTAAATACCTTAAAGGTACAATAATTGGTGTTTTCATTTTAGTAAATTTCTTGTAGTGTTAGAATGATTATGTGATTAAAACTAGGTAACTGATAATGATGAAGTAAGTTTTACTAGTGGCTATGTCTTTACTTTAGGTGGAAGTGCTATATAATGGAAATCAGAATTTATAACCCCTGAATTGGCAGGTCAAGAAGTATAATTGTTGGACCCCAAACTTTTGGTGAAAAGTTAGAAATATTAAAATAAATTTAAATGAGAGAGAAATTGGTGAGAAAAGTTATGAATTTAAGAAAAATTGATGAATTTAAGAAAACTTTATGAGAAAAGAATTATTTAGTTTTGATGACTTCAATATTTGAGTCGATTTGTATGGGTTATGAAAGTTTAAGAG
>JANZLX010000008.1:19222911-19235068 GCA_025531955.1 Erythroxylum orinocense
TTGGATAACTAGAGATCAACTTATGGCTGAAACACCACAACATGCTCAATGAACTTACATTTTCCAGCTTTTTACTTATAATATTTCTCATGCAATCCACCTTATCTCTAAACCATCTTTTCTATTTCTTGTAAATTTCATAAATTCCTAATTTCTTTACTCATGAAAAATCATCAAAATTCTCATTTAATAACCTTAGCTTACAAAAAGATTCGGGATCCAACAGTCTCTTTAATAAATATTTTTCAAATTAACATCTTTATTATCCCAAGCATACCTTACCTAAGCCTCATTATAACCTTATAAAGGCCTTTTGATTTTTTTTTCTAGTTTATACATAAGTGGTAGAGATGTGATAATATTAAAAACTTATGGTAAGAGTTCTACTATGCATTGATTTGAGAGTTTGATACTTTCCACCTTAAACACTTGAGTACATTGGGTGAAATCTTAGTGAGGGTGTAAAGGTTTATGCTTTTGATTTCAATGTGGTTATTGATATGATTAATATTAATATTGCTTAGGAAGTTAATTTTAGGACAACAAGTTTCTAATTGTATGTTAATTCGATTCAATATGACATGATGATTTATAGTATGAATGGATAGGTTAAGATAATTGATAGATAGATGTTGTAAAATATATATTTTTTATTTTGTTTTGTTTGAGGACAAGTAAAAGCTTAAGTGTGGGGATGTTTGATAGATGCATATTTGATTATGTTTATACCTCATATTTGATGAATTTTTACTTGATATTTTATACTTTTATTGTATATTTGGTATTTAACTTGCTCCAATGTATTTATAGGTTATAATTGTCTTCATGAACTAAAAGAATAAGAATTCAGATGAAAACACATCATAATAAAGAGAACATTTGAAGCAATTAAGGGATACACAACCATGTCTACAGCGGTGTAAGTCTCTTAGATCATGCAAAATCGAGAATTTTAAAGATTTTGAGTTATACATGGTCCAATACACACTCGTGTATTAGATTGTGCATCTCCTAGAAATCCTAAAATTTAGTATAAAAGGGCATGAGCAAAAGCAAATTTGGAGAGCAGACTTCTAAAGATGATTCCAGACATGGAGAATATCCAGAAAAGATGATATAGATTCAGAGATGTGAAAAACGTGAAGGAATCATCAATAAATCTAATAGAATACATCATCAAACATCTATCTTGTAAGAGCATTCGATAGGAAATAAAAGGAAATTTGAAATTATGGACTTTTTTTCTGTTCATTTTTCTTTCAATTTATGTTTGATTTTGTTTTTTAATACGTGTAACTAGATACCTTATTAGTGTCTAGGTATGATGAACTCCATTTGAGATATAACATGTTTTGATTCTTTTCCCTAATACATTATCTTTGGAAGCAGAGGAATATTTTTTCTAGAAGTACTCAGTTCAGAAGCATAAACTTGTTTTTGCCACTATCTAGACCATACAAGAGCAACTTTTTGCACACAATGTACAAAACACAGGTGGAAAAGCTACGAGAAGGAATTGGAGACTTTCCTAAAGAATCATTAACATCTTTTATGCTTACAACAAAGGTTATGAATTAGAAATTTACTGCACAAGCTGTTTCCTCGTAAACATCCAGCTCATTTTATAGTCGAGGTTATATCCTCTTTATGAGTTGAAGTTGGTCTTCTAGTAGTTTTAATGCAAGAAACATGTTTGACGCATGTTTTCCTTGCTCGCTGATTTGTATGTAATTTCCCATCATTAATACAAATTTATTTTTTTCAAAAAACAAAAAAATGTATATATATTATAGAGGTTTAAAGAAAGTATTTTATAAACTAATAAAAATTAATATGAGAACATTTATCAAAATTTGTGACCAATTAAGAACTTTATCACAAGAATTTCAAATAAAAGCTCTATTTCTCGTCTTGGAAAAAAAATTAGTAAAAAGATAATATGATACATTCCTAATGTTAATCAATATGTGAACAACTTAGTCACTTGTTACACAAATCTCATTTTCTTCTTATCATTCTGAATTTTAGGATCCATCTAATTAAAAATAATAATTTTTGTGATTGAAAAAGTATGTATCGGCAGTATCTTTTAATACAACAATAAAATGTTCAAGGTAACTTTGCAAATTAATAAAATAATCAAAAACAAAGAAATCAATTATCTGCAACTAGCTTCTATCCCTTATTATTGAAATTCAACATAGACAGACAGTAGCATAAGCTTTTCATTGCGCCAAATGCTCGGCGCCAGTGTTTTGAAACTCAGACCGGCCATTGAATTAGAGACCCTGCTGGTTATCGGCTTAACCAGTATGACCGGTTTAACCACCGGTCAAACCGGTGTGATATCATAATTATGCAATAATTATATTTAATTATATATAATATTAAAAAATACAAAAACATAAAAAAAAAATAAAAAATAAAAATTTATTGAACCAATGATCGGACCGTTCGAACCAGACCGGTTCGACCAATTCTCACTTGTTCAATTGAGAACCGATTTTTAAGAGTGAACCGGATCGGATAGCCGACTGATCACCGATCGAACCGGCCAGTTCGGTTCGGTTTTCAAAACCATGCTCGGCGCAAATGGATCCTAGAAATTGATTTCTGGTAGACCAATTTGTATTATTTGTTACAAAAGATGAATTTTGACCATTTAATGTAACTCAAGACAAAGACATTTAATTATGAGAAAAGAAAATATAAGACCCCGATCAATTTCTAGCTAAATTTAATTTCCAAACACTATAGCTTTAATCCTTTACTAACATATACGAGGGTGTGAATTAACTTTATTATTATTTGTAAAAACAATTAATCAATTTAAGAATGAATCTAAATATTATTGAACAAATATAATTTAAAGACCCAATAAATAAAAAAGGGATCACAAAGATTAAGACTTAAAATATTTAGTTAATCCCCTATTCAGAACAGGTCCATTTCAAAAGTAGGACTTATTGGAGAGATTCATTAACATGTATTGATAAGTCGCACAATATTACATGACTGTTAGATGTATTTATTATCTACAAGGTTGTCATTTGTCAACGAATCAATGTGATCACGTAGAGTCTAATAATATCACATATTAAACTATGTATAATCTAATAATATCACATATTAAACTGTGTTGAGTGTCCATAGTTATCCTGGTAGTTTTGTTTTTTTATTAAATATATTGATTTTAAGTCCTAAAAGTAACAGAAATTATAAAATTTAACATTATTGCAGTTGTAATTTTATACTATTAATAATAAAATAATATTATAAATTAATTTTATTTTAATCTTTTATGTATTGTTTATGAATAAATATCAATAATATATATTATATTTTTATTAGAATGAACAAGTAATAAATATATTATATTTAATTTCAAACAAAATATAATCAACTTAGTTTAAATTTATTTTTATTAAAAGCATCTTTATTTATCAAATAATAAATTTTGAATTAAAAATAGAGAGAAACAAAGATGATCCCATGAAGCAGACACCTCACGAACCCAAGCGTCATGGCATTGATAACGAACATGTGAACGTCGCTCCTGCCTACCTCCCTCCCCACTTAACTGCCATTTTTGTAAACAGCCATTCAATACAAACTAAAAGATGCGCGACTATATATGTACATGCGTAGGAATGCGTTTAACCAACTAGACTCCAAAGACGTGTGCTTAGAATGCATTTAACCACCATGACTCCAAAAGCATATGCTTGGACAATTCTATTAAGGCGCAGGTCAATGGCCTTCTCCACAAGGAGAATAAACGACAGAATGAAACATGATCCTGCATTGGAAAGTTAGAAAATCCAGGCAGGAGACAACATAAAGCAATAAAATAAGTATTTCCCGAGGAATAAAGCCAATGATAAAAAATTCAATCTAACTTAAAAGAGCGTGTCGATTCTCTTTCTTTGGCTCTACATGAAATGTACAAGAATGCCAAACAAACACCACACAATTAGACACCATAAGAAATATATATATATATATATATTTTGAACTACTAAAAATGAAAAAGCAGAAAATGTTAACAAACAAAAAGGAATTAAAAAAATAAGAAAAGAAAAAAAAGTTGCAAACAATGATGCTTTCACATGCTACCAGCTCTTTCAGGATTGGGTTTTTCAGGTTTGAGTTTGGCAAAGTCAACCAAGTCTCCAAATAACTTGTCTTCTGGCTTGGAAGGTTTACTAGATGGCACAAGCGATGCCGTGGAAACATTGTAGGAAGTATTTCTCAAGCTATTATCATCTCTAATGGATAGACCACGCATATGCTGCTCAAGGTACCGTCTTCCTTGTTGCTGACCATATCCATATCCTGCCATTTGGTCACCATACATCTGTTGAGGATATGCATAAGCCATCTGTCCACCTTGCATTCCATGCGGTAGCATACCCATATATTGTCCTCCCTGCATTCCTTGCGGTTGCAAACCTACAAATTGATTAGCTTGTGCAGCCGGATTGTTAAATGCTGACAACTGGCCTGTCGTGATCGGTTGGATATACATTCCAACAACATGGTTGTTCCCCATAGGTCCCTGCGGATGCATACCACTTGGCACTGCTTGTGAGTGTGTGACAACTACCTGAGTAAATTGCATTGGTTGGGAATATTGAGGGCTTGCCACTGGGCTACTGTCTGCTGGCTGAGCTTCCCACGGAGGTGGAGGTAATGACCCACTGCTTTGAGCTCCTAATTCAAGATACACAAACAACAGCTCAATCAGTTCCTACTATCAACATCTAAGAGAACATCAAAAACTAAATTGGACATATGCATACCATAAACTGGCGAAGCTGGCTGTTGAGGATGGGTAAGATGTCCATTCCAGGCAGGAGCAGCAGCTTGCATGTATACTGGCTGTTCATATCTAGGAGACCCCATATTTGGGCCATTTCCATTCAGGTGAATACCACCTTCTGGGGATTGAAAACTCTGCTGATGTTGGAGTTGTGGTGACAAAGAATTAGTTTGTCCAGAAAGATGGGTAGGCTGTTCATTGACAGCATTTAGGGGGCCGTTCCCACCAGAAAACATGTCAAAAAGAACAAGTGCATTCTGTTGAGATGGAGGAGTGGTTGGCTGTGGTTCTCCCACAGGAACCAGCGCCAATGAATTGTCAGCCTTCGGAGAGTTATAATCGTCACCACTCAACAGGTCAATTTTGCGATTGGTAGATGCTGGAGTATTTGGACCTGGACCAGGAGGTGCAGGGAGCAGTAACTGGTTGAATGGTTTAGCTCCTGCACCAGAACCTGAAGTAGATCTGCACAAAAATCCTCGTCACCTATATATCACAAGAAAAAAGCTGTCTTTTTTCTACAATGAACTTGAATTCACAATTCAACTATGAGCCACGGATTGTTGTGACAATTTAGACCTTTAGCACAAATCTATCATCTTGACATAACTGCTATGAGCAATAAACAAAGTCCTATTCCATAAATTATTTTGACGTCATGGTTTCTGATCTGAAATAAATACCTGTATCACCCCTAAGGCAACTCTTCAACCAAACATACAACATAATATTCCTAACCATAGGGTCACTATGAAAGTGAAACACGTTAAAGATCCATAACCAATTTCAAATAAACATTGACTTGGAAAATAAAATTAAGAGTCTTGATCGTACTCAGAAGTACCACAATTAAATGGTTACATACATAGGAGTGGATAAGTCTGCCAAGAAGCCAACAAATGACTAGCAGCCCATAAAAATGCCTTTACGCAAATTCCCAACAGCTAATAACAGTAATTGATTAGTCCATCCATCTTCACCAAAAGATGATGTTATGTTATCTCCCTCATTTTCGTGGATCCATATGTGCAACTTATAATGTTATTTCTTGATTCCCATCAACACAATAATCACCATCTTTTAAGCATACATGATGCAGCACATGTAAACCAGTGAACAAAATTGACATACCCTCCAACTTGTTTGTTATTATCACCAGTATCAACAAGAGGAGCATCAACATCAAGAAGTGCTCCACTAGATTCAGGTTTTGGTTTCCCAGCTGCAGCAGAAGTTCCTGAAGCTATGGCTTCATGCTTGGCTAGTACACGCTGCAAGTCATCATTCAAAGCTAATCCTTGACATAGCAGAGATTCATCCCTGAACCATATAGAAGAGGGTGGGAAAAAAAAGAGCAATTTTAAAGTTGCATATGAAACATACAAGAACTAGATCATCATTCCATTTCACAAATACTTCATAACTTAGCTTCACATTATGCAACTAACTAGTCTTATCAACATGCACAATCATTACCCTTTTTGCAGGCATTATCTATGATAGTATCATGGAGCAAGCAAAAAGTCATGGATAAGGCAAGCATAAAGCCAAAGTTGTGAAAAGATACGTGTTAATAACTGAAACATTTAATGATCTCCACCTAAAAGTAAATAAAGCCATCATCCTTACAAAATTGATCACCAGAATTAATCCACCTCAATTAGTTTTTCATATGGTAGCAATCCGTTGCAAGCCCATCAAAATGGTAATAAGGTAACACAACAGTAATATCCCCAGACCCAGAACAGACCTTCTTCAAAACAGATTTTCTTAGAAGTATAGGCAATAAACTTAACACACTAAGTACAAATTGCAAAAAGAGTTAAGACCCTAGTAGAAGCATATAAAAACAGTAGAAAATTGAATAAACCAAAAAGAATATTTTAAGCATCAGAAGCATAAACATACAAGCCTCCACACCACATAAATGAGCAGATAGAAGAAAACAAAATAGAATGCATCTGAAATCAAATACAAGAACAGTTAAAAAGGTGGAAAGATAATAGCTTTCAAATGTATAATATTTTGAAAAAAGGGTAGGTGAAAATTAGAACTCACGAAGTTGAATTAACAAGATGTACCACTCGTTGCTTATACGTGCGACACTGGTCAACAAGATCAACTATAACCTCCTGCCTCAGCCCCTACAAATTTTGAGTAAAGAATTACCCAACGCAGTAGCAGAAAATGATAAGGAAAAGAAAGTTAACATCAGCATTGTCCTGATATCAAAAGAAAACTCAACATGAAAGAACGTTGTAAAAAGAGAGAACATAATATATTCTGATCATAAACTCTTATATGCACCAAAAAACTGATTAGAAGTAATATACCTCTTTATTTACTGGATCTAAAGCATTTAGCATCTCAGCAAGGACGTCCATGATGCCCCGTGCATTCTGAATTTCCGTCAAGCTAAAGAAAAAAGTTTTGAATTAAAACAAGATCCGGTAAATGTTTGCTATTGTCACAGGCAAAGGAGGGTGCTTGAAGTATGTTAAGTGACAATCATGAATACAAGAGAATGAACAATTTAGTTTCTTCTGGAATGTGACATGGTACTACTCAAGCTTATTACAACACTGTACAGTACTTGGATGGGACATACAAAAATTAGACGTATAGTTACATAAGAAGATTCAGTTCATTCAAGTACCACACGTACCTCAAGGTTGGAAACTCAGACTCTGCAGAAGACTCTGTTGCCTCTTGCCTGAAGTCATTATTTCGCAGATTTTGTGGATAAGACGTAAGAGGTTGTGTTTGTGGAGGTGTGAATACAGGTGCAGAACTATCAGATCTCTGAGGAAATACTGCCCCGGCCCGCTGAAATAGCCAGTAATGTTACTCAAACAAAGATAAATGGCAGTATTAAGTTCATAAGGGCTACTTATCTAACAAGATATACGAACTCATTAACAGTTCGTAGTGAGTTGACCAAAAAATGGCATAGTTTAGAAAGGCTAGGGAGGATTCCAAAGAACTGTAGAAGGTTCATACCAACAATTCTTGGTATGCAGCATAATACTGTGGATATCTAGCCCTTGGACCACCAAAAGCTTCTTGCCAAGTATCTATCAGGGTCAATATCTTTTCTTTGACATGCAAGTCCGGCTACAGTTAAGCATTATAAAGACTGAATAAATTTTATGAACAAAATGAAACTGGAAGTCGGACAGAATCTTACTTCACAGGAACATTCCTCACCTTTTTCTTCACTATTTTAATCATATCATGCAGAAGATCCTTTTCTGCCACATGCATATGAACTATGTCCCCACAATTCTTGATGATAGTCTCCAGCAGCTAGAAGACAATGTCCATATCAAGAAAGAACTAAATCATACGAAGGAAAAAATAATTAAAAATGACGAGATATGCAACACAGTTGCAAGCAAACCGTTCACTTTCTACGCTTTATCAGTTTGGTAAACTCTCTGGAGAAACATTTATGCCCCCACACTTGTTCATAAATTGGTGTTCAAGCACAATTTCAATAAACACACAAAAAATAAGTGGAACCAATCCCAAACCACCACAACAGAATACAGCCAGACTTCTGAATTTTGCACATAAGATGTATGTATACAAAACCCCACAAATACTAAGTTGACTTGACAAATTTATCATATCTTTAAGCATATCACAATGATAGTTCTTTGCTCACCAATCAAATTAGCTATGAAAATTAAAATCATGGCTTATATGAATAATTCTAGGAGTAAGTACGAAAAATGAAAAGCTATCCATAAAATATATCATGAGATATAAAAATCTCGTAACAATAACAAAATTATTGGCTAAGGTTTGAGAAATATAATGCTATATCAACAATAAACATAGCTAATTAAAAGAGGGAAAAAGATTGTGAAGGTTACTGTCAGCGCGAGAAGTTGAACTTTTGAGTTTTTACTTCCGAGGCGCTTCTTTATTCCTTTAACAACATCTTTTGCTTGCCTGATAACCAAAGTTGAACAATGATTTCAGAACTGAAAAAAGTCAACAAATACTAGCATTTTATAAGTCTGTATCCATGAAGAAGTGCAGACTTACCAACGCATTGATTTCAAATTCTATGCAAAATAAAACAATACAATTACAGATTAATAGAGTTAATCAAAAGCTCTTGCACTAATCTCAGTATCCCAATTTCCCACATTAAAATTCTTAATATATAATCAACAACTCCTGCACTAAGTTCAGTACCCCAATCTCCACATAACATTCATAATATAGCTGTTCAAATTTCCAATTTAAATCCTGGAAGTTTACTTTATGAGCAGGTAAATAGTAAAGTCATATTCTCTTGGGCTCACTGCTGATTAGATTAAAAACGTGTAGGCATACGCGGAGAAGGGCCCCAACATTATAACTTCATTATAAACATTGAAGGTAAAATTAATCTAGAGCAACACATTCATAATCCCAGAAACCAAACAACAAAAACAAAAGATATCGACTTTGTCGAAAGGAACATACCGTTTCCTAAATTTTTACTCAACTGTTTGATAAAGTAAAATTCATATGAAGGCACGGAAATGAATAAATCAAAACATTTAAAAAACAAAGGAAAGGGAAAAAGGATGAGATTTAAGAATGAAGTGGTGGCGCGTACCCAGGATCATGATTGCATATGTCGCAGATCTCGATGTTCATGGCCCAATCAGGCCCGATCAGCATGTCGCTCGTGGCACGTTCCACCATAGAATTCACCATCTCTTCACTTCTCAGTCAATCAAACCTTGCCCGGCGAGATCTTCCGCTAGTTCCGGCAGTTCCAGGTGGAACAGAGAGATTATTCGCCAAATCAATTAGTTAGTCCTTTTTGCTCTCGATCAACACTTCTTCCAAAAGTTCCTCTCCTATCTTTTCTTCTGTTCGTTACATAAAATTTCAATTTGGTTTCTTTACTTTTTCCGTCGAGAAAAAAGGGAATTTGTTTGTTCTGTTTTTAGGTTTTAGATTACTTTTGGGAGGTCGGATTAGGAAAGAACAGACCAATCATACGGTGACACGAACGCAATCTGTGATGTTCTCTGTCCCCTCTACCCCACCCTCTTGCTTCCGCTGTGTTATCTTCGATACCGTTGTTTGACCGACCGACCTTTTTTTTATCCAATCGCCATTGCTCATACAGCAATTGACTAATCAAACTCCGAGACCACGTCGTTTTGACACGGATGTCACCAGAATCACCGACCTCGCAAAATTAAAACACCAAAATCAAATTTGGCAAGAAAACGTTCAACCCCAAGCAGGTGGTCCAATCTTTAATCTTATTATGGGTTATAAGGTTTTCAACCTAGTGAATTGCACCAATTTACCTTAGTGCAGTGTCTATCCCAAAGCAGATCCACTCATCATTTATCTTTTCTTTCAAAATGCACTTATTTTCTGTCAAAATGGACTCATTGATACAATTTATCTCACCAATTTAAACCTACTCTAAGAATTTAAACCTACTCTAAGAATTTCGGATTGGATTCACTCAAGCTATTAAAATTTACAAAGACCGTTTTACAAAAGATAGAAAAATCTTTATCAAAATTTTTAGCAGCTACCCCATTTTCAAGGAGCATGAAACTATCAAGGACATAGACATAAAATTATCCAGGATTGCCATCCTTACTATCAGAATAAGCAATGGCATTTATCCACTTATTGACGAACCACCTAATCATCTATTTGAATGGGAACTCATCAATCAATTCAATATATAATGCATTGAAGGCGTTTTTATTTAAGCAGCTCGGATCAATATCGAGTCAACCATTAAACTCAATTATAAAGGACTCAACCAATGCTAACAACTTCAACATCATCCTGAACCCAAATGTAAATATTGTCCATCCACTGCTCAGTAAGAGGAAACTGAATCGGCTGATGCAATTATTGATGAATAGAATACATTATCATCAACAAAGGATATAGGCCAGATGGACAACCAACTTTTTATATTTTAGCATCTTTTCTTTTGTTAGAACTTTACTTTTCGCTTTAGTTTCTTTTGCTTTTTCTCCCCTATTATGTAAATTATTGTACGACGTTTGCTTTTACTTCAGTAGCTTTTACTTTCACTTAGGTAGATTCCTTTACCTTAGCAGTTTTTGTCGGCCAATATTGTTGGATCCCATTTTCGGAACCCAACTATCTTGCTCAAACATACATCTGTTGGACCCCGCTTGATTCTAGGGTCCAACGCTTGCTCTGAAAATCATGAAACTGAGCGTGCATAATCCCTTGAAGGGTTCTTACATTAAACCCTCATTAGCCATCAAATTGTTTTTTCTTTTTTTCATTCTCATAACATCCCAAAAATTTCCTCACAAATTGCTCAAGGGTGTGCCCAATCAAAACAGTCACCATGCTTGAACTGAATTTTCCTACTTGTGTCCAGAATTTGGAAGTCTTCAAATTATAATTTCAATTTGATTTCTTCATAGAAATCATAGTTCTAGGTCTCTAGTTTGCTTTAAAGAAAGAATCACTTCAATTGGAGCTTTATAGCTAAAGATATGCTTAAAAAGCTCAAGTATGCTCAAACCCTAATCGTGCATTCCTAACCGAACTCTTACTTGTTCTAATACAAACCCTTGCAAATCAACTCTAAATGATACAATTTTTGTGGAGAGAAAGCTACTTGTCTTAGGAATCCACTGGTCCAAGAATCATCTCAATTGGAGGTCGGATTAGGGAGCTATGCCCAAACTAATAGACCATGCTCATATCTTAAATTGATTCGAACCTCTATTGGCGCGATCACCATAACTTTTAATATAGAAGTAGGATTGCTTTTGTTTTTCAACCATTAGAAAGTAGACTTCAAGATCTAAAACTTTCATGAAGACCGCAAAATCTGATTCGGCGTCTAACATGGTGAAAAATCACAATATTTCTCGTGCATGTCTGTTAAACGGATATGCATGTCCGTTTAACAGACATGTATCGGGTAAGCTACACCATTTGACCCAAGAAAGTCCGTTAAACGGACTTCCATATCGGTTTAACGGACATGGGCGATGAAAGGGGCCCTTTTTGACCGGAGAAGATCCGTTAAACGAACCTTATGTCTGTTAAACGGACATGGAGCTTCCCCAAAGTCCTCCAAACCCTTTTTCAAGCTTCCTACAACCATCCTAACATCATATCACTTATAAACTTCATAATTTTCACTTCTTATCATGCAAAATCACTTCATAACCATTGAAAAATGAAATTAGTCTCATCAATCTCTCAAATCTTGTCTCAAATGATTCATCAAAACCACAAATTCTCATCAATTACCCAATCTATCATCAAAGCCATCGCATATACGCCATATACAGCACCCTAACT
>JANZLX010000008.1:19239870-19255984 GCA_025531955.1 Erythroxylum orinocense
GCGAGGAGCGGCGGCGGCGATCTGAGAGAAGACGAAGAGAGTGAGGTAGTGAGAGTGAGAGACAGAAGTCGGGGGGGGGTGATTTTTAGGGTTTTGTTTTTTGTTTTTGCAAATCAGTCCTTCGTTTTTTTTTTTTGCGGAATGGTCCCTAATTTCGCCGGTATTAGCGGTACCGGTCGTATCGGACAGAATCAACTGGTACAGACCGAAATTTAGACACAGTACATATGAACCCGTACCGGTTCCAGATTCTGACCGGTACGGTACGTACCGGCCGGTACCGGCCGGTACGAAACGGAATTCATATCATTGCTTATGCCTCATGATGTCCATGCCCGACCTTACCTTAAAGAAAGGAATGCATCCATTTGTTAGGTCATAATCATCCCGCATCTCCTATATAAAACGGAAGTTGCAATTAAATAGGGGTAAGTTGACTTTATTACACAACATCTACTTACAGGCCTGTGTTTAATTTATCGTTGGAGTTTCTTCGTTAAAGAACACTCCGGCCCTGTTTGGCATTGTTTACAGGTCTAAGGAAAACATTCAAGAATTTGAGGAGTTTCCGCTATCAAGATAACTTGTCATCAAATTGAATTACAAATGCGAGATAATCTCGAAAACGCTATTTTCTTTACAAAGCTTCCATTATATGGCGGCGTGGTAAGAAGCAGTTGAAGAATATCCTTTTCATGCCTGAAGGCCCACTTTGCAATAGTTGAGTTAGGGAACTGGCATTCGGACTGTAGGAGTACCAGATTTCATGTCCTCCAATAGAAGATCCAAGAGATGTTTAGCTACGGGACCTTCTTTGCCTGCATAAAGAAAATCGTGACTATGATAAATCATCATTTTAAAAGTCTGATGTTCAGCATTTCTAAGAGAAAAAACTACAAGTAGATGTGATGGAATAAAGGTTCGGCCTGCAATTCAAGTCTCAGAGCATGCAACATATGGTAATCAGCTTATGATGTATCGAAGGAACAAGTTGCAGTGCATCAACTTGTTGGGAAAGCTCCCCAGAAACAACTAAAAGCAAAAGGAAGAAAGCATTTTGTTTCCCACATTCAATAAGCAAACTTAACTCTTCAGTTGCACTCTAATGAAATGAATAACACTCCATAGTTAACTCTTCAAGTCCTTGTTTCAAGAAACCATTCAAACTTAAGGGATCAAGGAAAGTTTATAAGAAACATTCTCTTTCTAAACGTAGAAGAATGCACAATATGTTAAAGAGAAGGTTCTTACCGTCACCAATGACCTGGTCATCCCATTGCATCACAGGTCTAACAAGAATTCCGCTACCAATGAGCATCATCTCCTCTGCTTGCTTTCCTTCCTCTACAGTCACATTCCTAATTCTTATACCATGAAGGTTGCCCCCCCGCACCATCCCCTCGGCCAGAGTCAAAACTCTCTTAGCTGTACACCCACTTAAAATTTTGTCAAATTGAGGCATCAGAAGGTATTTCTCCTTCGTAACAAAAGCCACATTCATGTTAGGCCCTTCAGCAACAAAGCCATAATTGTCCAGCCAAATGGCTGCAAATGCGCCACTGTCTTCGGCCTCCATCTTGGAAAGCACATTTGGAAGGTAATTTACACTCTTCACCGTAGCAAATAGAGGTGGCTTAATTGGGATAGATGAAGTTATTACCTTGATGCCTTTTGAAACAAATGGAGATTGGTCTTGGATTACTATGGCATAAAGAGCTGGGTCATGGCAGTCAGATGGAGACAGCTGGAAATCACCAGGTCCCACAGAAAGCCAGTATCTAAGTGATCCTTTCTGACATTTAGCTACGCTCACTGTTTGTACGAGTATTCTTTTTATGCTTTCGCGATCAAAAGGGAGATCAACTCTAGCCATAGATGCTGACCTCAAAATACGGTCAAGGTGTTGGTCCAACTCATAGAGATGCCTAAGAAATAGAAAGACATAAATGAGGTAGATTATAATTGAGCAGATTGTGATAACATAACATTAAAAAGATAATACTGGATTGGACTGAAAAGGTTATGCTTTCTCACTGAATCAGCATCTCATATCCATTTTGTCAGAGAAAAAAATGTTGTGTTCTGGATCTTAGAGTAGAAAATAGTTCATTTCAAGGACACGAAGTTCCGGCCCACTTCAAAGCAGGGGAAGCAGGAATAAGGTTCAGTACTTGGAAAAGCTCCAGATTACAGCAGTACTAAGTATTTGTACAGAATATGAGAAAACTATTCAGATCCCCACTGTTACTGAGAGCTTTCCCCAAATAAATTGGGATTGAAACATAAGGTTAGCACCAAGCAACTAAACAAGCAAATCAAATACTTGTACTACTCCCTATGAAACCGTGACACTCAAGAGTTGAATCAGGCTTTCATTACAAACATCAGTAAATGAGCAAGGATACTCCTTTCCTCAACTTTTGGAGGAGTAGCAACTACGTAAAAGCAAATTGACTCTGTTTGTTGCAAATTATAATTGATTACAGTCAAGCGACATCAAATGGTTGCCACAGTAGTTATGGTGAACAATTACTCTGTTAACCTTCTATTACAGTGTACGGTCCTCTTTCTGATCCAGCTTAAGCCTTTGGAGTACTAGTGGTTGTAGTTTTAACAACAAATTTGGTAACAAACAGCATGATCAACCTATGACATTGCATCTATATAAATACAACCAAATGACTTCTTTCATTTTGTGAAGCAAATTTGACTAACCCATCCATTATTGCAGCAGTATCAAAGACCCCATGTCCCCTGTGTACCATGTGGTCATCCATGGGTATCACCATAGCTGCAGGATCTGTTGTTATACCCCCAAGTACGCTAGAATACATGGCCAGAAATTTCTGCTTTCCCTTTTGATTTTCTCGAAACGTTTTTAGCCTTTCAATAGCCTACAGCCAGATCCACACTAACGGTAAATTTTGATATCAGAATAATCATACAGAGGCTTGCATCTTAATTGTCGACAATCTTTGGGTCTTTTGGCAGAGTACAAAGAAATGCATCATGCAAGTATCAAAAGTCAACGAACATTTGCTTCAAAGACTTTTAGACTTCATTTGTCAAAAAAGAAGAAAACAAAACTATATCAATATGGGTTCCTGGTTACTCTCACCATAACACAAACAAAGCTTGTCAGCAAGACGGAATACATTAAGAAAGGACTAAGAAGACAAACCTCTGAGCAAGAAAAAACCGGGACTTGAGATGCTTCGTTGGGAGAATCTGCCACTAGGATGAAAAGGTTCAGAATTGAGAAACTGAAATTGGACAATTTAAAGTTGCAATGAAATTATAGTGAACTCTGAAACTTACCAACCAAAACATCAGATTGGAAAGAGCTTCTGGTGATTCTGACTTCTCTGAACGAACCATGACGTAAAGAATGAATTCCAAGACCCTGAAATGAAACATTTCTTGGTAGGGAGAATGAAGTAAACGCATGATCCTGAAGCTTTGTGGGTTGCAAACTGGGTTTAGAGACACAAACCGAAATAGATACCATGGAAACAGGAAATAATAAAGGTTTTTTTAAAAGAAAGCACTCGAGATCAAACTCTTGTCACCGTAATTGGGAGTTTAGTGGGCGTGAAAGAAAAAAGGCTGCAAGATCAGCGTCTTTAAGTAGAACCAGATGATCGTATCCGATCAACAACACAAACAAATGCCTTGGAATTGCAGTTCTGGTGCCCATAATTATTTTATTTTATTTTAAATTTATAGGGATTAGACTTTAAATTCTAAAAAGTAAAAAGGGCGGTAGTGGTTCTATAAAATTTTATATACGTATGGACAAAAAATACAAGTAGCTGTACCGCATTCTATGCTGTCAAAGTCTTAAGTTATTAGCTTGAATCTAAATACAACTACTCCTTAACATCCAACGGGATTAATATAAATATTGAATTATTTTTCTTTAAAATGGAAAAATCCACCCCACTTGCGTAAGAACAAAGTGTAGATGTTGGAAACAAAAGGTTACACCCACTTGCCCCTAACCCAACCCAACCAGATTCCTCTTGCTATTCTCAGGAATCGGATGCAGTCACAAGTTTTGACTATTTTACTTTATTGTACTGTAGACCACTTTCCACTCGAACAAGGTTCAGTTTTTGTTCTATGTGTTGCTTTGAAGCCCTTAGGGTTCTTCATTTGTGAGGCTGTTATGTGCCTTAAAAATCAAACCCTAGTTGGATTTTAGCTGTTATAAAATACCCGTTTCCCTTTTATCTATCTCATGGCCATTATCGGCGACGCGCTGCGGCAAGCGTTCATGCCCAAGCGTGAATACGAGAGCCTCCGTGAAGAGGATAGAGCGTGGACCAAACTACAGAGGCCGCTTTTATTGTGCGCTGTGGCCCTCATTTGCCTATTCATTTTCGTATGCTCTGCGGTAAGCTTGAAGATCGTGTTTCCTGGGAAAGGCGGGAAGAGGCCGTTTTGTAGCCACCGGAGACTCCAACCTCTGCCCATTAACTTCAGGGGCAGCGGCAGCGGTGATTCCGATCTATTTCCGGGCGCATTCTACCTGACAGATCAGGAGACAGTGGACTATTACTGGATGGTTGTCTTCATTCCTTCCTTTATCATTTTCTTGGCCTCCCTTGCGTATCTTGTGGCCGGTAAGCTCGACTCCGCTTATCTCTTCGCTATCTTGCAGTATGGGGGGAGTTTGTTGGAGAATAAGAACTAAATTTGGGGCACATGAACTCTTTGCTTGTCATATTAATTTCCTGATCCTTTTCTGCAGGAGTAAAACAGATGGGATCATATCTACCACTTAACTGGCTTTAATCTTCTCTATTTTTTAAGATCCCATTATTGTGTTAATGATTCTGTTTTGGCATATTCTTGTGTTTGTGGTTCAGGAATTGTTGTTGCTTATTCTGCTCCGTCAAGACATGGATGCTTAAAGGTGGTTGAAAACAATTACTGTGCCTCAAAAAGGGGTATGTTCATTTTCTTTTTATTTTGAATCGGAAAAAAATGGTCTTCATCTGTTAGGCCAATAGCACGTGTTGTTTTGCAGTGGACCTACAAAAGTAAACTTAAGTGATTTTATATCAGTGAATTAGGTAAACAATTCGTGCAACAAATGCCTACACTTTTGGTGCTTTGGTCATTGTCCCGACAGTCTAGGCTGCTGTTATTGATCTTCAACGTGGTTTTTGACATTATGGTGGTGATGTAAGGCACTCAGAAATGTTATTACACAGATGAAAGGGAAGAGGAAGATAGAGTAAACAGAGATAAGTGATGGAGTAAGAAATTTATGAAGAAATTAGGGTTTGGGAGGAGAACTAGAGGGAGGCAGTTAACAAAAACTATCTTTAGCTAGTGTCAGTTTTTGTTTGTAAAAGTATACAAGAAACTTGCATAGTTTCATGAAGAACTCTTATAATTGCCTTTGTTTTTAATCTTCCTACTTTTGGTTGTCTTGGATAGTTTTTGACCATGGAAGATAGATTTATAATTTGATATGTAAAAGCTAATATTGGCATGCTGTTGCAAGCTCTTTCATTATTTGTTGTTGTTAGTTATAATATGCTTAATTTAAACCATCACAAATGCAAATTAATTTAATTCTTGCGGTTCAATTGTGGACAATGTTTATTACTAGTTTGAGATGATAGTAAGTGAGTGTCTTGCGATTTTGTGACATACAGGTGGAGTGCGTTGTCTTTCCATCTTGAATGTTGTCTTTGCAGTCATCTTTGGTCTTCTAGCAATTTTTCTTGGTTCAAGCCTACTAACACTAGGGAGTAATTGTTCATTACCCTTGTTTTGGTGCTATGAGATTGGAGCTTGGGGGCTTGTCATTTTGTATGGGGGAATAGCCTTCTTTCTGAGAAGGAAGGCAGCTGTTATTCTTGATGAGAGTGATTTTGGTGGTCAAAACCTTGGTGTGGAGATGTTGGAAGCAAATGTCTTAGAAGTCACACCAGAGGTCGAAAGGCGTGTTAATGAAGGTTTCAAGGCATGGATGGGGTCATCTCTACTATCTTCTGATGATGAAGATGAACCTGACGACTACTTGGAAGTTCCAAATCCATCTCATACTAGTTCTCTCAGGCAAAAGGTATGATCTTGAAGTCTCGTGGTTGGGTGCAACACAAAGTAGAAATTGGTAGAGGAACTATTTCAGTTTTGGGATAACTTAGTTTAGGATGCGAATCAGTTAATTCCCTAATAGATGAACGATGTGCGTACTTTACATTTTAGGATGTCCCTTCAACTATAGGTATTATTTACAAGCTGTAAATAATTTGACATGTGTCTTGTTATGTGTTATAAGCCATACTTTTGGAAAGTTAATTGCATATTGATAACAATCTAATCATTTCATATTTTGTGCTTGAGATTATTGACATTTCATGGCTAATATATGCTTTGACTTGATATGTTGATGATATATCATCTTTACCTGTTAGAATAATTAAAAATTCAAGTATTTGGTAGAGTACTTCATCTGATTGAATTAGAGAGACACCTCGAGTGTGAGGTTTGAGAACAATGTTAATTGGAAAGAAAAGAAATGAAGTATCGTATAGGGAACATTAAAAGTTGAGATGTTTTTTTCCAATTATTATGCATCTATATGTTCCAAAATTTTGTAAGGTTTGTCGTCGAAATCTTTAGAGTTTCCTCAAGCATTTGCAAGATGGTTGCAAAAGATGGCTTGGCTACCTTGGAATTCCAACTACTAGAGATGATTCACCAAGGCTAAGTCAAGTTTTTTCATTATGTGCCATTTGTCCTGTCGTTTGTTGCTCCAAGTATATAAATTGCTTTCAAATGTTAGATCAATAACTCCCAAGTTGTTGACGCATGATTTGAAATTTGCACAAGGACCCTTTAAGCACATTTCTCCTTCAAATTCTAAGTCAAAAAGAGAGTTGTTGAACTCACCAAGAATAATCTAATGTGCATTCATGCTTAAGCACCTATCCTCCCCGTCTTTCAAAGGCATTTGTAAGGCTTGAGCATTGGATGTAAAGTCCAAAATTTCTAGTTTATCGGGATCATGAGCAGTAATGATCATGTCCTTGTAATAAGCATTGTGATTAGAGGTGATTTTTTTAATTGCTTTTAATGAACTAGAGGCATTTGCAAAGATTTTCTTTGAGTTTGGTATGAAAAAGGCCAATTAACATTGGCTTTATTATATGAAGATGGTCTAAGACAACTTGTTTTTGGGTTAAGAGCCTTTATATTCCATACTGGGACTAACATTTAGGGGAAGTTAAGGAGCTTGAGGAGTTTTTAGTGTTGGCCTTCCTACTAGATTTTCTTTTTGTGTTGGAGTAAAAGGAGCAAGGTTAGCATTAGCTTCCTTAACACTGACATGGGAAGTAGAAGTAGAAGCCTCAAAGAGATCAAGGTACCTACTGGTCGATATTTGGCATAGCTACCTTGATCTTGGCCTCATCTATACATATGCTACCATTTCCTACTTTTGGTTCAAAATTGTAGCCTGTCGTGTTGTGTGCTTCTTCTCCAAAATTCTAAAATTGCTTCTTCACACTCAATTCTTCATTAGATTAGCTTCTTTTCTTTTCTTTTTTTTTTTTGTTTGGCCATAAATATAACCTAAAACGATAAGACATCTTAAATTAAGCATCAAATCCTTTAAACTAGGGCCTTCGGCTCCCTGTGCTTTCCATCCTTCTTGAGCTTTTTGGGCTCCTCAAAGTCAGCTACACCTCTAGCTATTGGAGTGTGCTCCATCTACTCCTGCAGTTGTCTCCTATTATAACATTGGTGGTGGTAGAATCTCCACTCTTAGATAATGCATTTTCTGCGCCATGGTGTTACCCAACTAGTGCATGTACTCCTCAATATGTGCCAAAGTAACTGGCTATAGTGCTGGTGCTATTACTGGTGCTGGTAGTGTAGGCTCTCTATCGGGCCCTGTGATATGATCCTCCTAACAATCGCCTCCTCATGCAATCATGGTGGTGCATTAATGAGAATTAAATATTGTCCTCAATTGTCCATCGTTAGCTTGATAATCTAAATCGCCCTAAGATCTTCGAAGTGATGGATGTAGGAGTCGTTACCACTATGAACTGCTTATCTTGCAAAAGTACTACTAGCTTGCATGCTAAGCATTATTTATGTTGATGTAAACCTAGATCAACTATATAAAAAGCACACTGAAATGGGTCCTGTGCCTCTGGCACATCAGTATAAGAGGAATAAGTCCCTTCTAGTGACGACACTCATGCTTTCCCTCATCGCATATAAAGATTTTACTATGAGCTTATGCACTCAACTAGGGGATTTAGAGGTGGTAATGTTGCGCATTAGCTAAAGAGTAGGTCTTTTGGGTGTTCTAGGTAGTTCCTAAGTCCTTGTCATATTGTGATAGGTAACAAAAAATATAATTTATTTCATGAAAATAATAAATGACATCACATGAGTATATAAATACGGAGTATAGAGTAAAAATATGCCAAACGAATTATCATATAGGTAAGATTAAAAGCACATAAAAATTTTCAATTATCATGCATCTATATGTTCTATAATGGAATAAGGTGTGTGTCATCTAAATCTTTCGAGTTCCTTCAAGCATTTGTATTGTTTAAATCTTTCATAATCAAAAGCCATTCCAATTTATAACTGCTTCTTGATAATCTTCCAGCTTTATGAGGAAAGTTATAAATCTAAAAGAGGAAATTCTGTTTGTGTAGAGGAGGCCATTACTATATTGTGAAATTTTTGATTGGAAAGTGATTAGAAGCAGGATGGTTGCTAAAGATGGCTTTGCTATCTTGGAATTCCAA
Organism: Erythroxylum orinocense; assembly: GCA_025531955.1. Taxonomy (NCBI): domain Eukaryota; kingdom Viridiplantae; phylum Streptophyta; class Magnoliopsida; order Malpighiales; family Erythroxylaceae; genus Erythroxylum; species Erythroxylum orinocense. The sequence continues at coordinate 19,248,663 of JANZLX010000008.1, forward strand.
CTACTAAAGATGATTCACCAAGGCTTTGTCAAGTTTTTTCCTTACATGCCATTTATCTTATTGTTTGTTCTTCCAAATATATAGATTGCCTTCAAAAGCTAGATCAGTAACTACCAATTTGTTGATAAATTATTTGAACTCTTTACAAGGACCCTTTAAGCACATTTCTCCTTCAGATTTTTAGTTAAAAAGAGAGATGTTAAAGTCACCAAGAATAATCTAAGGAGCATTCATGTTCAAGCTCCAACCTCCACATATTTAAGAGAAAATATCTTTGAAAAGCTAAATTTGAAGTATAACACTAGCGAAGCAGACTTTACATATGCTACCTTTTATTTCAAAGACATTTGTAAGGCTTGAGCATTAGATACAAAGTCCAAAATTTCTAGTTTATCAGGATCACAAACAGCAATGATCATGTTATTGTGATAAACGTTGTGATTAGAGATGGTTTTTTCAATTGATCTTAATGAACCAAAGGCTCTTGCAAAGATTTTCATTAAGTTTGGTTTAACAAAGGACAATTAACATTGGCTTTATTGTCTAAAATTGTCTAAGACAACCTGTTTTTTTAGGTTTGTTAAAACCTCTTATATTCCATACTAGGATAGATATTTAGGTGTAGGGAGCTTAAGGAGTTTTTAGCTTTGACCTTCCTACTAGATTTTGTTTTTTGTGTTATTGTTAAAGGAGCAAGGTTAGCATTAGCTTCCTCAACATTTACATGGGTAGTAGAAGTAAAAGCCCCAAGGAGATCAAGGGTGGTTCCATCATTATTTGGCATAGCTACCTTGATCTTGGCCTCATTTATACATTTTTTATCATTTCCAACTTTTGGTTCAAAACTGCACCTATTCTTCTCTAAAACTTCTGAAATTGCTTTTTCACACTTAATTCTTCTCTAACTCAGCATGTTTCCTTTTTTGGGCATAAATATTACCTAATATGATAAATTTTATTAAATTAACTATGAAATCCTTTAAATTTATCTACAACACATGCAGTTTGCTATAAATTAGTATTAAAAATAATATATGTCAAACATATATGATACTCCTCCACATTTAAGCAATTCCTAGTCCTCAAGCAAATCAATCCATCATTCAATCTCAAATAGGAAATAACCTTGGAGAATTGCTTAACCAATCAAAAACACTATTGAAAACTCTTTTTTCACTCATTAATTCATAAAGCATTATCATAATGTTATGGAACCGACTACTTGCTTCAATTCACAAGAGAGTTCAATATACATCATAACTCTTTAAACTTCATCCCAATTTATAAAATTACCCCTATAAATAAAATAAATTTACATATGATACATGCTTCAACTTTTGAACACTTTCAATTCCTTTTTATTAACAAAAAATAAAATTAAACAAAAGCTTTAGAAGTAAGTTTGAGAAGCAACCTAGTTCTTTTAAGAGAGAGTAAGTCTTTTTAAAGGAAAGTAAACACTTTGTTATGAATACCCCTAATTACTCAATTAAGTCATTATCTTAAATAGCTACTAATACCACTCTTTAACTTTAACCTTTTTATTGATGCAGATCTTGCAAAGTGAAATTTATTTTGCTCATTTATTCTTATGTCACTATATACATTTTTTCAGACAATAGAAGTTCTTAAAAAAAAGTCACAATTATATGTACGTGTACATCTTAAACAAAGAATATCATAATGTTCCTCGATATTCATTGTCCAATTTTATAGGCAAAACATACTCACTTAATCATCAACACTTATAACTCATCAAATAAACAATTTAATTCATAACTCAAATTTACAATGAATTCTTTTCAATGGAATGCTTTCAAAGGAAAACAAATTTTAAAGATGACTTCTTAATTAGAAAATAAAGACAAAATTGATAAGCTTCATTTCACATCATATAAATCCATAATTTGTCCTCTACAATTAAATTAAACATTGCCTTTAATGTTTCCATCATGAAAGATAATAATAAAAATGAGAAGGTGGTAAAAGATTGAAAAGGGATTAAAATTTTATAATTTTTGTGTCCTTTTAGTCAAGTTGAAATGTGTGTCTACTCCATAAATGTATATTAAAGTGCTAAATGGACTACAAGAAGAACTTAAGCAAAAAAGGTGAGTTATAATGAAGTGAAAATATAAAAATATGCATTGATTGACTTATTTTGTGATAGTCAATGTTGTAATACATTGCAAGTGCACGATATAACTATAACTAGTACTAGCAAGTATGGGTCAATTCAACGAAGACTATGAATACTAGTACTTGCCCTTCCCCTATTATTTAGCCTAAAGATTGATTTTTGATTTTTAATGAAAAGAAACTAAAAATAAGGTAAGTAAAATAAAATAGGAAATGAAATTGAACAAAGAATTCAGGAAGCACTAAGAAATTATCAGTATCGAGTAATTACTATCTAGATTTTGAATTCCCTAACCTTGAATCGATTGATCATTTGTAATGCAATTGCGTTGTTGATTAGTTGGACTGTGGAAATTCCTAAGGTATGCTAGTAGTTGACCATGAGTCTACTAACAACTAATCCTAACGTCTCTAAATGAATTACTCAGGTTAAATCTTATAGGATTGCCTTACCATTTTATGAATCTCTCTATTAGGTTTAACCCTAATCTGAAAGATTTATGTCATCCTATCAATCAACTCTTTCCAATTATTGTGGATCTATTCAAACTAAAATTTCTCAATCGTTATGTTAAAATTAGATTATGATGTAATATTTTTTATTACTAGAACATGAATAAGAATAAATAATTCGATCTATAGCTTTTAGGACCAGTGGTATCAAAGCTCCAGGTTACGGCCTAGTAACTGCCCCACGTCGTGAGTTCAACTCCCAAAAAAATCGGAGTTGCTCATCGATCTAGGGTACGCCTCTATCTGCGGTGGCGTGGTGGAAATAAGTCAGGTTCAAAGTACTTCCCCCACAGCTATAGCTTTTGGGACCAAAAAATAATTCTTTAAAATAGGAACTCATAAACCCTATTACTGATCAAGACGAAATTATTATGAATATGAATCAGATCAAGAAATTTATGTAGGTCAATAAAAAATGAAAAACAACTAGAAACAAGTCAAAGTGGAGAAAAACGAAAAGAGGCAATCAACCAAACCATAATTGGAATTATAAACCTATTGAAGCAGAAGAACTTAATCGTTTTGGATATTATTGAAAAGATAATAAAATAAAAAAAATTCCTACAAAATATGCACCAAAACGTATAACATTAGGACCAGATGGAATTCTCAATTTAGATTGTGTATTATCGCCAGAAAAATTATTACTTGAATGGTCTAATAAATTAGCATTAGTTATACCATTAGAAAAACCTTTTGAAAGATTAACAAATATAAGTACTTTATGGAATTTTATTACCTACAAAACTACTAGTATTGTATTAAATTTTTTATTAGATAATGAAATACGAATAAAAAATACTACTGAATTTCTTAATGCTATTGAACCCATAAAAGTTTTTCACGTAGTTACTAATGAAATTTATAAAGAATTTATTGGGAAAGATATAACTTCTTATAAACAAGAAATTGAAAATGAAGAGAGAAAAATTGCCCTATGGCATTTAAATAATATACGTATAAGTGATATCTATTATCTCGAAGAATATATTTGAGAATTTAAAAAATATTATTATAAATTAACTCGTACAGAATAAAAAATGTATATACAAATATTTATCAATATTTATCCAAGAAGTACATTATCCAATAAACAAAATAGTAGAAGAATTATTTTTAATAAAACAAAATGCTAATTTAGTAGCTTAAAATTTAGGTGGTGCTATTTCAATAACAAAAGAAGTATTATCAAAAAAAAATTTAGAAGTAAAATTACATTAAAAAAATAATGACACTGAGATATTCAATTATGTTGTTCTAAATATTCAGAGGTTCCTTAACAATGTGGATGTGAATTTTCTACCTATCATAAACAAAGAAAACAAACAAAATATAATAAATATAAATGGAAAAATATCCTAAAAACACATAAAAAATTCCATTTAAACCTTATAAAAAGTTTTTAGAAAAAAAGGCTAATAGACAACATAAACCAAAAAAGAAATATTGCCCTCAAAATAAGAAAAAAATGTAGATGTTGGTTATGTAAAGAAGAGGGTCATTATGCAAACACTTATCTAAAAAGAAACCAAAATAAATATAAAGAAAAAATTAATAATTTAAATTCATCGTTAAAATATAATTTAGAACCTATTGAATCAAAATATGAAACAGATATAATGATTGCTTCATTATATCAATATGACCTCCAAACTTCAAAATCAACAATTGAATTCGAATACAACTTTTATTAAGGAGATTATTCAAAATAAAAAACTTATTGCTTATATAGATATAGGAGCAATTATTTGTATAGTTCAAAAACATTATTAAGCAATTGGAAAAAATTAAACAAATATTTACAAATAAGAATAGCAGATGGAATAATTAAATCTATTTGGTATGTCAATTATTATAATAATGTTATTATTGAAGGTATAACTTTTATAATACCATCAATTTATCGACAAGAATCAGGATTACCATTGATTTTAGGAAACAATTTTTTAAAATTATACAATCCTTTTTGTCAATATCTACATTTCATAACTTTAAAAACACCAATAATTATATCTTTAAAAAAAATTATAATTCTTAAAATTCTTATCTATCATATAACTTATTATAAAACTCTACAACTAGTAACCGAAAAATTAAATCAATTACAATTCTATCTTCTTAATAATCTTATTCTACAAAATGAAATAGAAATCTTAATAAAACAAGTATGCAGTGAATATCGACGTGACCCTATAAAAATATTAATAATCAATTAATTGAAATAAAATTAAAAATCCTATACAAGTAGTTAATATTAAAAATAATATACCATGTACACAAGAGGATGTACAAGAATTTATTAGTGAATGTTCCGAGTTATTACAAAATCAACTAATTTCATCAAATACAAGTATGCATTCAACTCCTGCCTTTTATGTAAACATTAATTCTAAACAAAAAAAAGAAAAAGAAAAATGGTAATTAATTATAAAGAATTAAATAAAGCTACTATAGGCGATACATACAAATTGCCCAGAAAAGATTATATTATTAGTATACTAAAAGGACATCATTGGTTTACTATATTAGATGCAAAATCAGGTTATTGGAAATTAAGGTTACACGAATATACAAAACCATTAACAATCTTTACTTGTCCAGCAACAAAATATGTACTACCTTTTGGATTAAAACAAGCCCCAAGTATTTATAAAAGATTTGTGGACAATAATTTAGAAGGACCAGAAGACTTTACACTAGCTTATATAGATGATATTACTATATTTTCTAGCAAAGATAAAGAAGATCATTTAAAAAAAGTAACAACAATTCTTACTAGATGTAAAAAGAAAGAATTAATTTAAGCAAAAAGAAGATTAAACTAACACAACAAAATATCGAATACTTAGGTATAGAATTCTATAATGGTTTTCTTAAATTACAACCAAATATTCTTGAAAAATTACGTAATTTTCCTAACACATTAAAAAATATAACTGAAGTTCAAAAATTTTTTGCACTATTAAATTATATATCTGATCAGGGATTTCTTAAAGATTTAGCTAAAGAAAGAAAAAATTTACAACTTAAATGTAGTACAAAAACTACAGAAGATACAAAACAGTACAAAAATTTAAAAATCTTTGTAAGGATTTACTAGTATTATACAATTATAATGCTAAGGATACATTGATTGTACAAATAAATGCAAGTATTGATACATAGGCTAGCTGTCTTCTAACACAACTACCCAACTCAAGGAAATATCTTTTATGTAAATATATCAATGCGACCTTTAATCCCACTTAAAGGAAATATCCAATTCATGAAGAAGAAACACTTAAATGTATTAAAAGATTAAGAAAATGGAAAGTTAATTTATTACCTGTTGAATTTTATATTCAGACAGATTCTAAGTATTTATGTGGACTCACCAAATATAATATTAAAACTAATTATAATCAAGGAAGATTAATTCGATGGCAACTTGAATTAAATCAATATACTTTTCACATCAATTATATAAAATCATCTACTAATAGTCTTGTAGATATATTAACAAGAGAATGGAAGAAGCCATCCTCAGCCTGAAGGATTCACTCATTAAAAAAGAAAATGAGTTAATAGAGCTTCAACAATAGGAGGGTATAGTAACCAAAGAAATTAATCAGTTACGAGCAACTATTACCTTCCTTGAAAAACAGATATCCACTAACCAGTAACACTCTACAAATCTTCAAATAACCAATATTCAACCACAACCACAAAACATCTAGCCAACTATCCAACCAATAACACCCCAACAAAGACACCTTTACCCATCTCTTAGAAAACGGATGAATTTAAAGAAAGTAAGACTTATGTTATTTTCAATGGACCTATGGCTGGAATATATGATGAATGGCATAAAGCTACTGTTCATATCACTGGCAAATCTTCAGTTATTCATCGCAGTTATAATACCCGCACGGAAGCAAAGAAACTTTGGCAAAATTCAGAGAACTCTCTTTGAAACCATAATATAAACAAGTTTTTGAAAAAAAATCAACTTCCACTACCATGAAAACCCTTAGAAAACAAATCAATATGGAAAGGATCAATGTTGCACCTACCCGAGCCTTGGAAGAAGAAATGAAGAAAATTACTCCTGAAATATTTTATGATTGTTTTGAAGCACTTAATGAATGGAAGGAGGAACAAAAAATATTTCAATATTATTGTAGCGCCCCCTTACATAATTTCTAAAATCTAATACACACTGCTATAAAAAAACATAAATCCTAACTAGGTCATCCAAAATCCCAGCTGACCAACCTGTGAGCCATAACCTCTCTCTACAAAATGATCTACCCGGCTCGATCAGTCCCTCTGGAGTTAAGGGTCTACTCTCGATCCTGAAAAATAGGTTGCAATTTTGGGTGAGTTTGTGAACTTAGTGAGGAACTATCATCGATGGTTTACCCAATTCATGCAACATTCCAGCAAATCACATAGTATTTCACAAAAACACATTCAGAAGTACCACATGATTGTATACAAGCAAATCACAAATGTATAAGGCATTCTTGCCTTTTTTCCCATTAAAAATATTCAATCAAATATATATGCAATGCATATGTGACACTTTTTCATTTTATTACGGTGTTGTGACCAAGCGCCTGAACTGTCCCATATAAGCGTTAGACGCGTCTTAGGGGTAGGAGAGCCCTCTGGGTATGCACTACTTCCCT
>JANZLX010000008.1:19289499-19300116 GCA_025531955.1 Erythroxylum orinocense
GGCATTAAACTTGGCTTCACAGGACATGTGTGGGGGGATAGTAGGATGTCATACCTTCAGGGTCTCTAAGGGAAGTCTCTTAACTTATTTAGGGACAAAGAGGGACGGACTTTGTAGCCTATCAAGTACTCGTAGATCTGAACTCTATAAAGTATTCCCTATTACTTGTATTTTCATTTATTCATGTATTTATTGTAATTTTAGTTGCATAAAAAATTTTCCATGCTAGTTTTATCTTTTCTCCGTAGCTTGCATTATTCTTATATTGTCTCATTTGTATGTGGGTCTACCAAAAACAGCCTCTCTACTTTGTATGAGTAAGAATGTCTATTAGACTTTCCTAGACCCCGCTTCATTGCGAAATTTTGGACTGGGTGATGATGATAATGATAATGATGAAGGAAGTATTTTTGGATAATAATTTTCTTCTTGTTGAACAATCGAATATGTTTTCTTGCAAAAATGAGTAAGTAATTGATATTCTTATTTATTAGTATTATTATATTTTTTAAAAAATTTAATGGTAGACTTAATTTACTTTTATATTAATTTGATTAATATGTTATTAATTATTGATAAATTAATAATAATTATTAACATTATATATTAAAAATTGTGTATATTTTTTATAAGTATTAAAATGTAAATATAATTAATAATTTTTTTTTTACAAATTCGTTATTAACAATAAAGTTCACTCAACTTAAGTATTACTTATAAACAACTAATTTTCCCCAGTTCTTGGCAACTTGAGTGCCTTTAGAATTTGTTACCTTAGGCCATAGTTAAGATCCGGGTGTTTCCTAATTATTCATATCCCTTGGCTTTTTGATTCCTATTATATTGGTAATCCAAAGTTATTTCAATAAAGTTTCTTTCATCCTTCCAAAACAAGTAAAGTATTACTTATTTATAAAAAATATAAATCATAAATAAAATAAGAAAACAATTATTCTATTTATTCATATTATTAATAATAAAATATGCCAGTATACTTAATCTATGATCATATTAAGCTAATCAATATATTATTGATAATTAATAAATACAAATAAAATTTTAATTTTTTATAGATTAATTTATTGTTTAATATTTATATTAAGTAATAATATATAAGTATGATTGAGATATATTATATACCCAGTCACTCATTTTAAGGTGCAAATAATTTTTGTGGAATTCATGAACTCACGTTTTGGTGTCATGTAGCTTAAAATTTAATATTATGACGTTTTTCTAAAATCAATAAAAGTTTAATTTAATTTTTTTAAAAAATTTAAATTCAGTTCCAAACTAGATGATAGGTCAACTAATATGCCTGGCCAATGCCCCCGTCCCAATTCCCAATACCCAATTCAATCCAATTTCATCTCTTAACTTCGTATCGGCTCGGACGGCAGGGCTCCCATTAGTATTACCACCGCTCTGCGTCTTTAACCTAAATACTATTTAGTTTTGTATACGGAAGTGTTTTAAGTTAAAATTTTCGTGAATTTTCTATCATTGGGACGGGGGTCAAATAGAAGCGAGATAAGCCGGCGATACTCAAAACATCACTCGACTCTTTTCAGATCTGTGTGCGCGTCTCTCTCGTTTCTGTGAAAAGAGAGAGATAGACCATGGCGGTTAGGGTTTTTGTAACTCTTGTTATAGTTTTGGCGGTGATTAGTCACGCCTTCTGCATTTACGAAGACCAAGTAGGCCTCATGGACTGGTGAGTTCCCCAAGAGCAAGTTACTTTTGTTTCTTGATTATTTGATTTCCCTAATTGATTTCGTTTCTTTAGGCATCAGCAGTACATAGGGAAAGTTAAAGACGCTGTTTTCCACACTCAAAAGACTGGTCGAAAGCGTGTTATTGTTTCCACTGAAGAGAATGTTATCGCCTCCCTTGATCTCCGACACGGAGAGATTTGTAAGCTGTAATATAATCCTTACGATATTTATCGCGATGTGCTCTATTTTTTATTGATTTTGAATTATGTACAGTTTGGAGGCATGTTCTTGGTGGGAATGATGCCATTGATGGAATTGATGTTGCAATGGGAAGATGTAAGTACTCTGTAGAGCTCATTTATAATAATGGTTCGTGTCTTTATTGGGTTGGTATCCCTAGGCTATTAACTGTGGTTTGTTTCGTGGGAATGCTTGGTTCAGTGCATTTCGATCATAGATTTGCAATGCTTTTACTTACCTAGATCGTTTCCCATATTGTTAGTTTTCCTTGAGATGGCTTTTTGCTTTCTAGTTTCTTATTTTTCAAATATATATATCTTCAGATGTGATAACGCTTTCATCTGGAGGAACTACTTTACGAGCCTGGAACCTGCCTGATGGACAGATGGTGTGGGAATCGTTTCTTCACGGCCCTATCAACTCCAAGTCAACATTGTTGGTGCCGGTTAGTACTGAAACTTTCAAATATTTATTTGGCCTGTGAAAGTGAACTTTTGTCCAGTGTTCTGACAGATGCAGGATTTGCCAGTCTATTCTTTCCTACGTCTTCAAACATTCTTTAGTTATATAGGGAAGACAATAATCTGCATTCACATATGATAGTGAAATTCTACTGATGAGTGTTCTTTTAGTTTTGAACTTGGTGCTTCTTCTTCAAGAATTTTGAACCTTTTTTTTTGGGCAAAATTTGCCTTCTAAATCTACACCAAAATATTGATAACTAATATTTCACTGCATTCTTCAGATCAACTTGAAAGTTGATAAGGACAGTGTAATCCTTGTATTTGGGAAAGGAAGTGTCCATGCCATTTCATGCCTACATGGTGATGTTTTGTGGAAGAAGGATTTTCCAGATGACAGGTTTGACCGATTTAATTGGTTTCTTTTCACCACCTTACACATCACATGTCACTCATTAGTCTCTAATCACCTTATTTGCAGTTTTCAGGTCAAGCAAGTAGTTCAGCCTGTTGGCACTGATAGTACATATGTCGTGGGCTTTGCTGGTTTATCCCAGTTTCATGCCTACCAAATCAATGCCAGAAATGGGGAGCTAGTAAAACACAGGAGTGCAGTCTTTTCTGGTGGGTTTTCAGGGGAAATTTCTCTAGTATCAAGCTTTGCACTTGTGGCGCTTGATTCCTCAGGTTCAAGTTTGATAGTGGTTAACTTTCAGGATGAAATTAGCTTTCAGAAAACAGACATCAGAGATCTGGTTAACGATTTCGTAGGCATGGCTGTTATACTACCTTCAAAACTCACGGGGATGTTTTATCTGAAAACCAATAATCATGTGGTATTTATAAGAGTGATAGATGAAGGTATGCTGGAGTTGGTAGATAAAATCAACAGCAGAATGGCTGTGAGTGATGCCCTTCCAATCTCAGAAAGCCAAAATGCCTTTGCTATTGTTCAGCAAGGAAGTAGTGATATTCACCTGTCAGTGAAGCTTGCTAATGATTGGAATCTTGATTTGCTGAAGGAAAGTGTAAAGATGGACCAGCAAAGGGGTTTTGTTGATAAGTTTTTCATAAATAATTATGTCCGAACAGATAGATCCCATGGGTTTAGGGCTTTGCTTGTCATGGATGATCATTCCCTGTTGCTAGTACAACAAGGAGAGGTTGTCTGGTGCAGGGAGGATGGCCTTGCCTCAATAATAGATGCAACCACATCAGAACTTCCTGTTGGGAAGGAAGGTGTGTCTGTTGCCAAAGTCGAAGAGAATCTCTTTGAATGGCTTAAGGTAGTATTCTCTATTTACTTTGGAAAGGATGTTTGTGAGTAGTGAAGTTGTTCAAAATTCCATAGATTCAATCATGATATTAGTTTTAAATTTCATTATGATTGTATCATGCTTCTTCCTTAACTTCTTCCCAAGGATACAGGAAATTGTGATGAAGTGGAAATACATATTTTTCTCCCTATGAAATATGTCACTAAACTTAGCATTATCAAACAAAATCCTGAAACAAAAGTAAAAAGAGAGGACGGCATTATCTTGAAACAAACAAAAACTGATTTTTGCTTATGGACATTACAAAAGCAATTCACTTGGTCTTGTTGTTCTCATTATGTTCTCAGCTGAGGACTGGGTTTTTCAATGAATGTTTTTTGTGAAATCTCATATTTTAGTGCTATATTGCATTGCATTCCATAGAGATTTATATGTGAAAAAATAGCACAACATATGCAGCTCCCATTTCTAGTTTTCGCTTTTGATTCAGAGAGTCTTTTAGGTGTTAACGCCATATAAAACAACCATTTTCAGATTAGGTAAGGACCTATGTTTATATTACTGGACTTTTAAATGTACAAGATAAATGGTATGAAATTTTCATTTAGCACCTTGTCATGAGTATATTACACAGCATTTCTTATCTTGCATTGGGATGTTGAAGGACTACTTTTTGTTGTAAGGGGCATGTATTGAGACTGAAGGGCTCCTTAATGGTTGCAAACCCTGATGAGGTGGCAGCCATACAAAGCATGAGAATGAAAAACTCTGAGAAGAGCAAAATGACGAGAGACCATAATGGGTTCCGCAAGCTGCTCATTGTGCTTACTAAAGCTGGCAAATTGTTTTCTTTACACACTGGAAATGGCCGGGTTGTCTGGTCGTTATTCCTTAATTCTCTTCGTAAATCAGAATCACATGAAAAGCCAGTTGGGCTTAATGTGTATCAATGGCAGATTCCCCATCACCATGCTATGGATGCGAATCCATCTATCATGGTAGTTGGCAGGTCCCATCCGAGTTTGGATGCCCCTGGGGTGGTTTCTTTTGTTGATACTTACACAGGGAAGGAGGTCCGTTCTATGAATCTTGTTCACGCTGTTGTACAAGTGATTCCACTACCTTTTACAGATTCAACTGAACAACGTCTTCATCTACTAATTGACTTTGATGGGAGAGCACATTTACATCCTAAATCTCCTGAAGCTATTAGTATTTTTATGAGGGAGTTTGGGAATATTTACTGGTATTCAGTTAACAGTGATGATGGAATCCTTAAAGGACATGCATTGAAGAGGAACTGTGGTGGTGAAGTTGCAGATGAGTATTGCTTTGAAACCAGGCATACATGGTCAATCATATTGCCGTTGGAGTCGGAAAGGATCATCAAAACTGTGACTAGAAAATTAGATGAGGTATATATTATGTCTTCATATCTTTTGACAGAAATGCTATACTGTTTGTATCTTTGGTAATAGATTAATCAACAATAACAACCACAGCAACAACATCAGATTCCACTTGTGATAAAAATTGAAGAGTTAAAAGCATGAGGGCCTTCTGAACTAAGTCCACTTCTGATTGCACTTGTGAAGTGTAACTAAAATATTTTAGTGGTTGCCTAGTAGAAGGGAAGCTTAATGCAGTTGTAGATACTCCTGTAGGGAAACTAACTATTTCCATATTTTTCAGGTAAATAATTATAAAAGTTGCTTTGTTATACATGTATCTGTAAAGCAAAATGCTCTAAAACTAAAAGTTGAAATTGGAATATTATGATTTTCCTTGAAATCAGATGCGAGTATGGGATTTGATTGTTTTACCAAATTTTTTGTTGATTTGAATGGCTGAGTGCCTTTTCAGTTGGGAAATTGCATATGCTGGCTTAATTTTCCAAACATGCAACACTTTACTTATTATTGGGCAAATGGTTCAGAAAGCATGGGATATCTTTGCAATAAGATGAATATAAATGTGAACACTTCTTGTGTTAGATAATATCATGATCTATGTCATTCAGAAGCTAATCCTTTTATGTCTGCAATCAAAAGATAAGTATTTTATCATAGTAATTGGAACATTCTTGTGACTGAATTTCACGAGCATTCTCTAAATAGCACATGTATCTTATCATTCTGCAGGTGGTTCATACTCAAGCAAAGGTAACAACTGACCAAGATGTAATGTACAAGTATATATCAAAAAATATACTTTTTCTGGCTACTGTTGCACCAAAAGCTACTGGTAATATTGGATCAGCGACTCCTGAGGAGTCATGGTTGATTGCTTATCTTGTAGATACTGTAACTGGTCGTATATTGCATCGAATGACTCATCATGGCTCACAAGGTCCCGTACATGCTGTAAGTTTCCTGTTCATGCTGTTATTTTCCCTCATCAGTTTAAAAAGATTCAATCGTGTGAAGCAATGTCTCATGCTTGCTCTCATTTGCAGGTTTTTAGTGAAAATTGGGTTATCTATCACTACTTTAATCTAAGAGCACATAGATATGAGATGTCAGTCATTGAAGTTTATGATCAGTCTCGAGCGGTATGGGTGTGAACTTTAAGTTTATCTGGACAGAAGTTGATATATTGCACTCTAAGCAATTCTATATTTTGCAAACTGAATTCAGGACAACAAAGATGTTTGGAAGCTTGTTCTTGGGAAGCATAATCTCACTTCACCCGTCTCTTCATATTCTCGACCGGAGGTCCTAACAAAGTCACAATCCTACTTTTTCACACACTCTGTTAAAGCAATAGGAGTTACATCAACTGCCAAGGGAATAACTTCAAAGCAGCTTCTTATTGGTACTATTGGTGACCAGGTTAGCTATTTTTCACTCTCAAGTTACCTTGGGTCATGGTTATTGAGACTGATTCTTTAATTTCGTTTCATTAGTTCCAGTCTTTGACAATAACAAGCTTGTCTATTTATGCATTAAAACTAATTGAAATTTTTGCAGGTTTTGGCACTTGATAAGCGCTTCTTAGATCCTCGTCGATCCGTAAATCCCACACAAGCTGAGAGGGAAGAGGGAATTCTACCTCTTACAGATTCATTGCCAATCAATTCTCAGGTTAGTTTCAGTTCACGTTCTTCTGCTCTTTTGCAACATTGGTTAATTAATCGTTTTTTGAGCGGTGGTAACTTTGGACTGATCTCTTTTTTTCTCTAACATGGTTGGTGATGGTCCTTTGAATAGCTTACATGGTTATATGCAAATAGATACATTATTTTGCTATCATGATTTTTTTCTTTCTTTAACCAAGTAATTTTCAAGATCAGCGTGTAGCAAGTGGGTGAAATGTTAATGCAATACATATTTATGGGGGGAAACTGAAGATCAGGATCTGAACTTCGATGACAAATAAGGAAAAATGACAAAAAATCTGAATGCAATGACATTAGATATTAGAATCCATAGTTTGTTATGACTTTCGGAAAATAGTTGAACTCTGGTGAAGTTTCCAAATATTGTGCATATTGAATGAATGAGGCAAGTTCGCATGAAGTAAATTCAGTTTCATGCTAGATAGCGTTATGTTGTTCCAGATATTTCTCTGCCGTGGGCATTGTTTCTGTTATTACTGTAGTAGTAGTAGTAGTCTTCGACCACACTCCTCAAAACAGCTTGCAATAACTTTCTTGGTCCCAAAAGACAATCTTTTGTTTGGCCAGTCTACTTCCACAGTAGAAGTCACCAAACCTCTTACCTGTAATATTCTGATTAGGTGTTATAATGTAATGTTTGAATTGTGATATTTACTATGGATCTGGGAAATTCTGTGGATGATTGTGATCAAAAGTGGATGTCGGAACTACTGCAGATTGCCCTTTTTGTAATTTCAAGGATTGTCTGGCTTGTCCTATAGACGGTATGAATGTTATGCAATTATAAAGTGCAATTAATTTTTGTCAAGGTCTCTAGGGAAGAATGATGTGAAAAATGCACAATCATAGCGGTAAACCTTGATTCATGCATGGATAAAGCATATGTCATGACATGATCATATGCATGCGAGTTTGGTGATAGACACATGCACGACTGCACAGAAAGAAATGGTAATCATTTACTGTGAATGTAATAATACCCGACTGTGGAGGCTAGAATGAAACTCAAAGCAACTAAGGAGTCTTGGTATAGCAAAGGTCGAATTTTACATCATAACATGCGTTATTTTCATTTTTCTGCCTGCCCATTTTTCTCTTTTGATGTGGTAGAATCCTCTTTCTACTAATTGTTTGCTCAAGTTGGTTTGAAAATTTTGTTTTCAGTCGTATGTAACCCATGTCGTTAAAGTGGAAGGTCTCCGAGGAATAATGACAGTGCCTGCTAAGCTGGAATCGACCACCCTTGTATTTTCGTATGGTGTGGATCTCTTTTTCACTCGCCTAGCACCTTCCAGGACATATGATTCCCTTACAGATGATTTTAGCTATGCCCTGTTGCTCATAACGATTGTTGCACTTGTTGCGGCAATCTTTGTCACGTGGGCTTTGTCTGATAAGAAAGAATTACGGGATAAGTGGCGGTAAGTTGGTCTTTCGCTTAGGATGCTTCCCTATCATAGGGTCGCATAGGGCCAAGAAATGTTAATGCTGATAATTTAGGACTTGCTCTACAGACTTGTAATTTTACTTGATCATGTATTTTCTATTCAATGGCAATTTTTGTTCGTGCCATGTTATATCTCAGCGTACAAGACACTGAGTTTTCTATTGTACATTTTTCAAGAAAACCGAAACTAGGAATAATTGGGTTGATTTATTGATATTCAAACTCCCCTATTCGATCACTTCATATATACAATAAGGTCTTTAAAGGTATGTATAAGATTTTCTTGTAGTTAAAATATGGTATAATTGGATAGTGGAAATCTTATCTATACAAGAATGGTTACAAAGGAAGAATATTATCTGCGTTTTCCAAATTTTGGTATAGCTCTTAAAAAGTTTAGGGAAGATTTTCTTATAGCTAAAATATGGTATAATGTGACATTGGAAATCTTTTCTATACAAGAATTGTTACATAGGGATAATAGTATCTACATTTTAAATAAAACAAAAACATGTTTTATATTTATATTATATATATAGAGTTCAACATGTACATCAAATACAAGTGAAACCCAAAATAAATAGACAAATAAAAAAATTTTAAACTTTATTCAGTGGTATATTTGCTTAAATTTTATTAGCCCTAATTTTTATTTAGTACAAAGCACTCAATATTAATATGAATCTCATCATCAACATCATTAAATATAAATACCTTTTTATCTGATATTATTTTTTAAGTTACTCTCATCTATAAAATTTGGTTCTTCAAAATCTTAATCTACTAAGAGATTAATCTGACTAAATTTTGAATCAATAGATGTTGGACCCTATTTCTGGAGCCCAACATTCGAAGTTCTAAAACGTGAGCGTATTACTTTAAAGGGTCATTTAAATGAACCTTCATTAGTCATCATCAGTTTATCTTCATTTTCATAATATCTCAAAATTTCTTACTTGATTAATGGATATACAACAATCCATTCTTGTGTTTATGCCCTCAAGTTTATTTGAAAACAAGAATCATCTCATTTGGAGTTCTATAGATCATGATATGATTAATAACCAAAGTATGCTCAGTAAAATAACCAATTCATGCTCTTCGAACTGATTTCCTCACTTTCTTTCCTTTAATATTTTTCAAATTAACTCCAAAGGCTATCAATTTTTGTAGAAAGATAGAAAAATATGTTAGGAATCTATTGTTTCAATGATCGCTTCATTTGGAGGTTGGATGTTGAAGTTATGGCCAAAGGAATCAAACATGATTATGTCCTTAGCCATATTGCACCTGTTTTGGGACATTTGGTATAACTTTCAGTAAAGATGTAGGATTGAGGTCATTTTAGGACGATTTCAAAGAGGATGTCGAGATCTACAATTTTCGTGAAGACTCTGAAGAGATATTTTTCCATTTAGAGGGCCAAAACAAAATTTTCCGAAAGTATATAGTGTATGTTCGTTAAACGGACATACACCTCCACCTAACAGACATACACGGGGCTAGGGGCCTTTCCAAACCCAAGAAGGCCCATTTAATGGACCTAATGTCCGTTTAACAAATATAGGCAAGTATGGGGATCCTTACAGACCTAAGAAGGTACATTTAATGGACCTAAAGTCCGTCTAATGGACATAGGTGACTCCTCAACCCCTCCAAAGCCTCTCTAATGCTTCCTATATCAATTCTAACATCACTTTCACTCATAATCATCTCAAATTCACCTTTTCTAGTGTAATATCACTTCATATCAATTCAACCACCAACTTTGATTCATTATATCGTCTAATCTCCACTCATTTGATTCATCAAAACCACTAATTATCATCATTTATTATAACTGTCTTGTATATACATCCTATGCAGCATCACCAACTTATAATAATCATATCTCTCAACTCCGATTGTTGGATCTTGGATTTTATGAATTTATTAGAAATTGCTTAATTGGTTATTTATGATTATTTGTTGGTTTAAATTTTTTTATTTTAGAATTGGGTCATTAATTAGAAATTGAGGAAAGGATTAGAAATTGAAAATTGGAATGAAGGTTAGGATTAAGTTAGAGTTAAGTTGGCCTAAGGGGTTAGTAGTGCCATAAAAGACAAAAGAGAGGTAATTTTGGAAAGGCCAAGTGAAGGAGGGGTATAAGGGAAGAATAGGAGAAATAAAAAGGCAAAAATTTAAAAGAAGAGAGGAAAGTGTCGTGGGTTGCCAAAGGAGGAGAAGAAGAGAGAGAAAACATGAGGGAGGAGAGAAGAAGAAGAAGAAAACCGAAAAAGCTAGGGGAAAAGGAGGAAATTTTCGTGGAAAGAGGAAGATTCAAGGCTTTCAAGGTAAGTTTTCATCTTCTTCTTGC
>JANZLX010000008.1:19308776-19340363 GCA_025531955.1 Erythroxylum orinocense
GATTTCAATCTATGAAAAGTAGGCGAGGATCATTGTAATTTTAGCTATTTTATATTCTTAATAAAACTTTGTTTTTTATTTAGTTTTGATATGAAAATTTTTGTAAAATTTATATTTTATTTGGGCCCCGCATGTCTCCATCCTTGGCTCCGTCACTGACTACAACACATGAATTGGCAAAGGCAGTAAATGCTTGCGGTAAGGAGCTTGCTACAACTTGAGTAGGCAAGAAACATCTCCTCGTTGTAAGCTGGTTGACAATGGACTGTTGGTGGAGCAGGTGAGTAGTGGGCTAGAGCTGGCCAGTAATGAATTATTGGTGGGGCAGGTAAGCAGTGGGCTGGAGCTGGCCAACGGTGGACTGATGGTGGCGTCAGAAAGCGGCATATTATGAAGATGGCGGCTAGGGTTAGAGTTAGTTAGGGTTTTTTCTTTTCAAGGAACATGAAGTAATGTTGTGAATATCGTACCGGACTTGGTATTGAATTGGGTTCTAATACAATATTGTATTAGTATCGGTCAATACCAGATATAGTTTCGGGTAATTTTTATATTTATAAAATAGTCCCTGATTTTTTTTATAAGATATAAAATAGTTCATTGTCATATTGTACAATTGTACTGTATACTTTATAACAATGATTAAAAAATTAGACCGAACCGGTTGGTTCAACCGGAATAAATACAAACTGGCCTGATTTTCGGTCAGGTTTATATTTATAACCTTTCTAAGTAAAAACCGGCCAGTTAAGTGATAAATCGACCAATTTACTGAAAACTGCCCAGTTTTCTCTAAAAATTGGTTAATAACTCACTTAGCACTTTTGACAGGAGCCACCTCAAACAACAAGTTCCCCTCCTCTCTCTCCATGCACATCGACCCATGTTATCAGCGTCAATGTTTTGACATTTTATATTATTTAGTTATCTTTTTATATTTTAATTAAAATACTATTTTAAAAATTACTACCTTAATCTTTAAAAATACTAAATTTATTTAATCTCACTAAATAAATTATTTTTGTCAAATTGTAGTATCTTTATTTATTTCCTTACATTGTAGTTGAAAATTTTTAAAATTTTAAATTATTATTTTTATCATGAATTTGTTTAATAAATTAAATTATTAATTAGTATATATAAGTAAATTTGCTTAAAATAATTTAAGAATGTGTTAAAAATAATATTTAAACTATAAAGAGTATATTTAAAGGACATTAAAAAAGAAGTTAGAATATATTGAAAGTTATTCTTATTGACTTTCTTTAAACATATTTTAAATTTTATGAGCTTTTAAGTAAATGATAATATGGAAATATAGTTTTTATTTTTTATTACTATTTTAAAATTTATGTTAGATTTAATGTTAGTTTAAAATTTTAAAATTTCTATTAGTTTATTATATATTAATAGACATTATGTGTATTTTATATTAAAATATTTTATTTTATACTATATTTTTACTTATTCTTATTATTTTTATTTTTATTTATTATATACCTATTTTATAGTCATTTAATACTTATTGAACTTCTAAACCTTAAACCTTTGCTTTGACCGGTTCAAAGTCTGGTCCAACTTTTAAAACATTACTTTATAAGTTTACGTTAACTCTATTTCTAAAAATTATAATAATAAATAATAACCACAATTAATATGAAATAATAAGAATTTTAAGATATTTCACAAATAAATAATAACCACAATTAATATGAAAAAGAAAATTATCATTATACAAATATAAAATTAAGAATAGTACAGAGTATTTAAAATATTACAATTTCATCATATAATAAATAATAATTATATCAAAAGTTCAAAACATCCAATAAAAAGAATAATAAATATCTTTAACTCTCAAATTATTACAATTTATCACAAGAGTTCGTGATGAGGAACGAACCAAGTAGAAGTGAAACATGTAACAAAAACACTTACAATTACATTACATATATATAATTTAACATATAAATCAAATATAAGTAAAATTAAAAGAAGAGGAAAAACAAAAACCTGAAACTTCATTCAATCATCTATGAGAGGATATTTGTGAGATCCCACATCGGTTGGAGAGGGGAACGAAGTATGCCTTATAAGGATACGAATACATCTCCCTTACAGATGCTTTTTCTATGGCCTAATGCACAGGATCTCATCGAAACTCCGAGGTAAAACGTGCTTGGGTGAGAGTAGTTTCAGGATGGGTGACCTCCTGGGAAGGCCTCGGGAAAAGCAAAACCGTGAGGGCTTGGCTGGGCCAAGGCGCAAAGCGGACAATATTTGTAAGCGGGTGATCTGGGATGCTACAAATGGTATCAGAGCCGGTACTTGAACCGTTGTTTCAGCTATGCTAGACCCCAAAGAGGGCAGGGCCCTAAGGGAGTGGAGAGTGTGAGATCCCACATCGGTTAGAGAGGAGAACGAAGTATGCCTTATAAGGATACGAATACCTCTCCCTTATAGATGTGTTTTTCATGGCCTAATGCACAGGATCCCATCGGAACACCGAGGTTAAACGTGCTTGGGTAAGAGTAGTTCCAAGATGGGTGACCCCCTGGGAAGGCCTAGAGAAAAGCAAAACCGTGAGGGCTTGGCTGGGCCAAGGCTTAAAGCGGACAATATCTGTAAGCAGACAATATTGAACTACTTGTGCTATTAAGACTCATAGTAAACAATAAAATTTAATTAATAGAAAATTATAAGAAATTATATTGAAATTATTACTGATAATAACGTACTTTTCTCGAAGCTTTAAATTGTAACAATTGAATACCAAGTTATTTAATCTCTTGTGCTCCAATATATTCCTTTTCTTAGAATTGATGAATTTAAATGTGCTCCAGTTTTGTTCACAGCTTGTTGCACTCACACATTGATTTAAAATCTAAATTAAAAACCTTTGTAATTCTGGAACACCACTTCCAAATTTTTTTTGGTAAATCAGTAATTAAATAAATCAACAAAAAAGGTTATCTACAAAAGTAGAGATTGCCTAAGGTGCAAGTCTCATTCCAAAACCAAAATGACTTAGCTAAACCTAAAAGTACATAAGAAACTCTATAATAAATACTGCTTCCTAACAAAATAATAATATGAATACAAGAAACAAATCAGAACAATCAAGCTATTTATATCTTCCATCCAAGATATCCTTGGATAGAACTAGAAGGGTACACACCTTTACCATATACACACACATTTGCAAATTGAACTAATAAAGCAATTCATCATCCGAAACCCATAATTATCGTGATAAACACTTCATATGCTGAAGCTTCTTAACCAAACTCTCCTATTCTGCTAAAAGGATAGGATCTCCATTGCTTGTAGATGTCGAGGATGAGATGGAGTTCCCCCTGCTACTTGCACACATCTTATCCTAACAGCATGATCCTAAGTCTTGATAACTTTTAGCTCTAAGAATTTTTGAATGGCTATTGATTTGCCTTAAACCACCATCATATACTTATGTAACTCTCACCTAAGACATCCTGGGAGAAACTCGACAAGGCACTACACTCTCCTGATAGATGAGCTTTCCTTTGCTATGAGAAATTGAGGAGGAGTAGGAGAATCTAACCTTCTTATTAGACCTCCAATTGTCATAGACTTGAATCAAACCTACAAAACATTACATTAAAAAAAACAAACTACACTAACAATTACCTTCCTTCGGTGTTTGAGTTGAGGTGCTCCATAACTTGGAAAACCACTCTAGTGTTAATGCTCCTAACTTCTAAGATCTTATCTTTGAAGGCTCGGTGGTTTCTTTCAGACCAAAGGTTATACATAATAATAGAGAGGAGAATGATAAAAATATTGAGATCAATATTGTTGTAGTTTGGAGGATGGTTAAACCAATTTAGAATGGCTTGAAGGTTTATCAGGTTAGGCAAGTGGATCCGAAAGTGGTTTAGACAATGTATCCACATTGTTTTTGAGTAGGAGCACTCAAAAAACAGATGGTCAATAGACTCATTATCCAAGAAACACAAGGAGCAATAATTTGGGATATAAGAGTAATGGAGTTTATCCCTCGTTTGCAGCTTATTAAAAAAAGCTAGCTACAGGATGAACGAATACCTTGGGATAGTTCTTTTATGCCAATCTAATTTATGCCAAGGGATACACGGATTGGGAGGTCTCATACTAGTGTAGGCCAAAGCATTTGTGTATGCTTTAGAGAAGCAGGCTAACCATTCCAACCTGTTAGGTTGGGAGCATTCTAGTCGGCATGGTAAAGGCTCCAAGGTACGTATGGTCTCAATTGTGAACTCCTGCCATCTCCACCCATTATTTCTGATAACATTAGAAACTTTTGCATTCGTAGGTAATTCCGATCCATTGATCACTCGAGGAGTTGAGAGATCCTTCACGATACCTCTAGGATGCCAAGGATCCTGTCATAAGAAAGTAGATATCCCATTTCCTATCTTAAATCTGAATTGGTTCCAATAAGTTCTCTAACATGTAAAAGCTTCCTCTAACTCCATGAACTATTATTATTAGGTTGGGCACTCCTAAAAAGATTTCTTCTAAGAATAACGGTAGGCACCCACTTGAACTAAAAAGAACCCAAATTCTTTTACCTATAAGAACATTATTCCATGTAGATAAATGTTTAATGCCTAAACCACCTCTCTTTTGGGTCTACATAAATCATTCAATTTAACATTTGCTTGAACATTAGACACAATATTCCTAGACTGCAAGTTGAGAGCACAGAAATAACCAACTGCAGTCTACCAGTATAGGAAAGAGTTCATGGGTCCATTTGTTTACTTTGGCATCAATTTTATCCAACAGACGCATGCAATCTCTCCTAAACAAACGACCTCCTAAGAGAGGTACCCCCGGTAATGAATAAGTAGTTGACCTCTTAGAAGACCAATTAGTGTTTCCAGCTAATGGGCCATATAATCCATATTAGGAGATGAAAAGTACTGACTCTTACTAAGGTTCATGTCCAAACCAGACAAATTTGAGAAAGTGCGCAGGCAATTAAACAAGACTTGGACCGAATCTATATCAGTATGACAAAACAACAAAAGATCATTAGCAAACAAAAGGTGGGAGAGTTTAAGAGTTTTACACTTCCAATGATATTTAAAAGAGTCACTACAAGCTATAGAAGCATTCAAACTCCTAGAGAGAACCTCTATACAGATAATAAAGAGATACGAGGATATAGGATCCCCTTGTCTTAAGCCTGACTTACCTCGAAAAAATTGTGAGGGAGATCCATTGATCAAGATAGAGTAAGAAGGAGAGGTAATACATTCTTCAATCCACTTAATAAAAGTAGGAGGAACACCTACAACTAAGAGTACATTTAGGAGGAAATCCCATTGAATTGAATCATATGCTTTTTTCATATCAATTTTAAAAGCTCAACGCCTATGATTATTTGAAAGGTGGTAATTCTTAAAGATCTCTTCAACTAGCAGGATATTGTCCCCTATTCGACAACCCTTAATGAAAGCACTTTGATTGGGGCTGATTATATGAGGGAGTAAATCTTTAAGCCTATTAGCCATGATTTTTGAGATCACCTTATAAATCATATTACAGTAGGAGATTGGTCTATATTCATACACAGTGGAAGGGTGATCTATCTTAGGAATAAAAGAAATAAAAGTAGAATTAAGCTATTTGAGAAGCCTCCCATGTTGGAAAAAATCTTGGATGGCTTAAGTAATATCGTCCCCAATAATATGCCAAGTTTGTTTAAAGAACAAACCATTAAAACCATATGGACCAAGAGCCTTATTTGGATTAAAGGAGTTAAAGACATCCCTAACCTCTTACGTTGAGACTTCAATAATGAGATTGCTTTTAAGATTTTCAGGAATAGGAGAAGGAAAAAGTGCCATCACATACTCTCTCGAGGAGAGTATGTGACTCTTGTTACCAAGAGTGCTTTGAAAAAAATACCTAGGAACTAATTTTGGATAGCTTCAAGATCAACAATCCTATGACCATTTCCCACCAGTAAAGAGTGAATGTTATTCCTATTCCTATTTGCTAATAGAGAATTATGGGAGAATTTGGTGTTCCTATCTCCTTCCCTGAGCCATTTAATATGGGATGATTGTTTATAAAACAATTCCTGGTCCCTTGAGGCCTTAATCAAGCTAGTAATGGCCTTATTTTCCTGGGCAATCAAGTGAGACCTATTAGGCAATTGTCTCACTTGAACTTGGATGGCATTAAGGGAAGCTTGACAGGTCTTAACTCTAACATTTATGTCTCTTACTTGCTTTGAGTTTAGAGATTTGAGCGTATTTTTAACAACTTTAAGTTTAGACACCACACGGAGCATAGAGGTTCCCTAAACTTGAGAAAACCAAGCATCTTCTACAATCTGAAGAAAATTTGCTGAGAGACTAGGAAGTTGGAAAACCTAAATGGAGAAAATCTTTTCTGCTGGTTTGTTAAAGCCCCAATCATTACGGGAGAATGGTCAAAAATTTTAGGATTTTGAATCACTCCATAGGATCTAAGAAAACAAGAACTCCAAGCCTAATTAACAAGAACTCTATCTAACTTCCCGAATATAAGGAGGTCACTTGATTGTTTATTGGTCCAAGTAAAACTAGGACCACTATAGTTTAAGTCATACAAAACACAATCCTCAACACATTTCCTAAAGCCTTCATACCAGCAAGAGCCGAGGTACTAAAAGGCTCAACATCATGAGAAAACAAAATTGTATTAAAGTCCCTAGCAATAACCCATGATTGACTACCAACACTTAATATTTGAAAGAGTAGACCAGTGGAACTTTTTGTGATTATAATTATTAGAACCATACACACAAGTCATAAAAAAGACTAAAGCACTATTAAGAGGAGTCACCTCTATATGAATTAGTTGATCATTTGTAACAATAGGAGAACACATGTAACAGTTCACATTCCAAGTTAAGAATAGCCTCGCATTTGAAGCTTGATCTAAATTACTATAACTATGCCATCTAGGAAACATGGAAGAGCAGATGTTATTCAAAAGGGAAGGAGACTTAATCCTAGATTCAATCAAACAAACAAAAGAACTTGACATCTTAAGATAGGATTTCACAGTTAGCTTTTTTTTTAATTATTGAGACCCCTAACATTCCAAAAAACTAAAGCCATAACACAAAAACTGAAAAAAAAAGGCTTGCGACTTTTGTTTTCTTCTAGATTTCCTTCTTTTTTCTAATAGAAAAATCCCCTTTAACCCCATCCAGAGGACTCAGAAGCTGTGATTCATTATTAGGAACCAAATTAGATTTAGGAGAAGAAAGGGAATTACCTAATGGACTCATAACAGAGGGATCAGCATCTGCAAGGTATCCTGTTGGATCATCTTGAATCTCCTGAACTCCTTTGCCTTTACTTTGATAAGTTAGGACATCTGAATGTCTACTCTCATTAAGACTTTGTTGTGCCTATTTCGGGACTTGTTCCTGAACAAGCTCCATTTGTTGGTTTCACTAATCGGTTATGAAAACTTCTCCATTTCTAACTCCTGATGCAACCTAGTCTCAAATAGGTGACCTGTAGGGTTCCATTCCTTCTTCTGTGTGATATGTTTAGGTCTCCATTCATACTCTATCTGGACTTCCTTAAAGGTAATTTTTCCCTCTTCATTATAAGTTGCCAAACAAAAAGATGAAGGCCAATTCCTCTGCCGATCTATTTCTACACACATTCTAGCATACAAAACCCTAGATATCTTAGCTATTTAAGTTTCCATTAGAAGAGGTTTCCCTACTAAACTAGCTATTCTACCTAATCCCTCATTATTCCAGTATTCATATGGAATGTTATGAAACCCATTCCACACCGGAGCATACCTAATCTCTTCCTGCTCCCCAGCATTCAAACTCCATTTTCTTAAGAATAAAGGTTTCCTTTGGATATGCCAAGGGCCCTTCTCCAAAACTGAGTTCATTCCATCCTCATAATCAAACTTAAACAAAAATTTGTTCGTAATTGTAATCAAAGTCTCAGTTAAACAGAAAGCTAGCCAAGTTTTTGATAGAGCTCTCTAAAATACTAAGTATGCAGGATGCTTACCAATAAAGAAACCTATTAAAGCATTTTAGAACTGGGCTGCACCTTTCCTTGCTAACTTTGGCGGAGGAATGATAAAGATTTGGTCATCTTTTATCTCTAGAGACTAGTAGGGTAATGCCTTAGAATTCATGGACTCCATCAATTCAGAGACAACTGATTTCCATGTTTTGGGTAGTTGATTTTTTTCGAAGGTCTTAAACATTAAGGGTTTAAAAGAGGCACTCGTTATATTGAAGGAATAGTTATAGAGGACAATGACGATTGCTTTTGTCCTAGTACAGTTGCAGATATCGAAATCTTGGAAGGGGTAGGTTTTGACAGTTCAGGTTCACATTTTGGATGAGATTAGAGTTAGGGGGAAGAGGTGAGTAGGAAGGTTTGGGTGACAGACAAGAGATTGGGGCCAGAGGCAAACGAGAACGTGAAGAAGAAGATCAAAAAGAGGCCATCGGTTAAAGAAGGGAGCAAAGCCACCGGCGGTTTAAGCAAGTTAGGGAACTCAACTAGTCTCTCTCTCTCATCTCTCATCCCACCAAAAAACTATAAGTTGTAAGACAACAAAAGTAGCGTTACAAAAAAAATAAAGTGATAATTAATTTTCAACAAATAAGAAAAAAAGAAATAGCTAATACCTGGAGAGAGTTTTGCTTTTTTTCAAATAACAATCAACAATCCAAAATTAAGAATCCTCAGAAGATAACTTATAAAGATTTATTTGTGAGCTTAAAAGATGTTGCATCATTTTATGGCCAAAAATTGTTGTAATGGTGAATGGCATTCATCTACTAACTTAGCTTTCTTTTTAAAATCCAGTCTGAAATATACACTAGGATTAAAAATGCCCTAGCTACAAACAAAGGAGAAGAAAGTTGTCTTTCTCATCCCTCATTGATGACTACAAGATATGGTGTGTACAAAGAAGACCTATGTTTCAGATTGACCTTGATAGCTTCCTCCGGTCTTCCCATGGCATAAAAAACCCATTATTTCACCACTAGCTAAGCAAAGCACCCTCACCGAAGACTCATAAATTCGGATAACAAATTGACATTGAGACCAAAATTTTGTATCTTCCAGTATAATGCTAGAAACCTCTAATCTATCATTAGACCTAGTATGCTGAGATGTAACCTACTTATCACTTTCATTTTGAAATTCCAACAATTTCCAACAATTTCATTTCTAACATTTTCTAATAATTTCAATTCAACCAATTGTAAAGCATACATAAACAATTTCCATTCCCAGCAATTGTGAACAATTTCAATTCAAAGTTTCAATCATCATAAAACATACATAAACAATCTCTAACAATTTCATTTTGAACAACCAATAATTTCATTTCCAACAATAAAAAATTTCAACCATCACAAATTCACAATTCACAAAATAATGAAATATACATAAACAATTTGCATTTTCAACAATTTTTAACAATTTTCATCTCTAAATTTCAACAATTTCCAACAATTTCATTTATAACATTTTCCATGAATTTCAATTCAACCAATTACAAAAAATATATAAACAATTTCCATTTCCAACATTTTCCATTCCCAATAATTTTCAACAATTCCATTTCCATCAGTTTTGAACAATTTCAATTCAAAGTTTCAAATATCACAAATCATACATAAACAATTTTCATTTCCAAATTTTCAACAATTTCATTCCCATCAACCAGCATTTCAACCATCACAAATTTACAATTCACAAAATAATGAAATATACATAAAAATTTTACATTTTCAACAAATTCTAACAATTTTCATTTCTAAATTTCAACAATTTCCAATAATTTCATTTATAAAATTTTCCAACAATTTCAAATCAACCATTACAAAACATACATAAACAATTTCCATTTCCAACATTTTCCATTCCCAATAATTTTCATCAATTTCATTTCCAACAATTTTGAACAATTTCAATTCAAAGTTTCAAACATCACAAAACATACATAAACAATTTCTATTTCTAAATTTTCAACAATTTCCTTTCCAACAACTAACAATTTCATTTACAACAACCAACAATTTCAATCATCTCAAATTCACAATTCACAAAATAATGAAGTATACATAAACAATTTGCATTTTCAAATTCCAACAATTTCTAACAATTTCATTTTTAACAATTTCCAACGATTTCAATTCAACAATTACAAAAACATACATAAACAATTTTCATTTTCAATAATTTTAACAATTTTTATTCTAATAATTTTCATCACAAAACATACCAATAATTTTCAACAACTTTCATCACAAAACATACACAAACAACCAAATACAATAAATCTGTTTTTCAAATTTAAGAGCAAAAAACATACAAAAAAATTAGAAACCAATTCAATGTCAAGCTGGGTTAGGTTTAGATTTTGATATATTTCAGATATGGCGATTCCAGGGAGACTTTATGACCTTGACTGGTGCAGTGGTGAGTCGGTGGAGTTGAGCAGTTACTAAGTGCGGTGGTGGTTGTCGAACGATCAGAGAGGGAGTGGTAGTGACGGTGAAGAAGAGAGAGATTGAGAGTGTGAGAGAAAAAATAATGAGAGGAAGAAGAAGAAGAGCAATGTCGAATGGGTGCGTGCAGGAGAGGGGTTTAAAATTAATTTGATTTTTTGTATAAAAGAGAGAGTGAGTTTGTGAGAGAGAAACTAAAGAGAGAAAGAAGAAGAGTAGCAGGTAGCGTGGGGGGGGGGATACCGGCCATATACCAGTCGATATTGGAAATTTTAAGATTTTCAAGAGTATTTCTACAAAAAAATCATAAACCACTTATATTCTCTTAATACATTCTTTAGATACCGTTAGAGGCTCGACATGTGTGCAATTATAGTAGTTAAGATGAGTAAATTTTAGAAATAGTTTGAAGAAAATGAAAAAAAGATTAAATTATACAATAAGGTACAAATTATGATTCATACTCCATTATATTTTATATGCTAATCATACGCAAGAAATTAAAGTGATCTTACCTTTTGAGAAATCAAATAAGAAAGTTTGTATTTATTTTACTATACACTAGATCAAATCATGTCTTAACTTCCCAAAAGTGGTAATCAAAATTGTTTAATTATTATTGATTATAATTTTGAAATTAAATTGCAAAAAATTCCCAAATTAAATCTAATTATTTAAATAAGACATGGTCATATTAAAATCCTTTAATTACAAACCCTACAAGTTATATTTGGATTTGATAATTTTAAAATATGAAAAGTTCATATTGAAACTTGCAAAAAGGCTAATTAAAAACTTGAATGAGATTTAAAGTTTTAAGAAATCAAAACTTTTTATGAAGCAACATTGTATAAGATAAAGAAATTTGAAAATTTTACGAAGTCTTATGGAAATTCAATAAGATCTGAGAATCTTAAAAATTATAAGACAGTTTGGTGATTATTGTGGAATAGCAATTGCCCCATGTTAAGTTGTCTAGAGTTTTAATTAGGAATGTCAATTTTGGCCCAGCCGGGTTGACTGGGTCACAGGCTAACATTGTTCGGCCCGACCGGGCCACGAGTTGAGTATGGGCCGACCTAGCCCATACCGATGCCTAACTGGAATGACAAAAACGTTGTCATTTTTTTTAATTTATTAAGGACGGGTCGCTAACCAAATTTGGCCTATTAGGCCACGGGTCGTCTAACTTGAAGATCAGGATCGAGCCTAGCCAGCCTGACCTGACCCATTGACATCTCTAGTTTAATTTGATTTAAAATCACCTAAAGTGAGGAAGCTAGTGACTATTGAGTTTTTGGTGTAATCTTTGATAGCGTAATTAAATAAGAGGACAATTAAAACTGAAAAAGGTGACTTGCACACAAGGTGAAGATGGTTGCAGGCTGAAGCAAGCAAAGGGTAGTTGCATTGGAGGAGAAGTGATTGCTTGGTCTATGTTGTTGTTGGTAGTTAAGACAGGACAAAAGTCGACGACAAATGTGTAAAGGTGGCGGAAGTTTCAGACCGATGCATGGAAGTTGGTGGTCATTGCAGTGACCATGTTTGGTGATGGTTAGAACATCGAGTCCTAGTGACAACCTTGAAAGAAGGTGCCAGTTAGGGTTCTTTGAGATTAGGGATTTTGGAAAATAGAAGATGACGAGTGTTTGGTCATAAGGTCAAGCTTATTCTCAGTTGGGAATAAGGTATTCCCAACTTGGAACAAGAGTGTGTTTGGCAACATAGGTTACCAAAACCTGAAGGTAAAATGAGGATGTTTAGATGTGAGTTTAATTGTAACATAAATGTAAAAGGAGATAACTAATTTGAATTTTGGATTAGGGTAGTTCTAGGATTAATTCAAGTTATTTTAAATGTGAAATAATGTATTCCTAGCTTATTCTAAGTTTCAAACATGATTTTACAATTGTTTTAACATTCAAATTCCAATTCTAAAATTAAATCAATTATTTATTTTAATGTGATTAAGATTAATAATTAAATATATTCTTAATTAAAATTTTAAAAATTATTTCTAGAATTAGAATCAATTATATTAAAATTAATTAATTAGACTCATTTATAATTAAGTAAATTATTTTCTTAAGTACTTAAGAAAGGTGTTTCTTAATTAGATTTATCTCTTTCAATTTGATTGAGATAAATTAAAATTTTATTTGATTTATTTAAATCTATTTATTCATTTATTTTAATAAATAATTTCTTGATTTATTAGAAAACACATTTTTTGATTAAATTGAAAAGGTGGTCTCATTTTTAATTGAGAAATTTGAATTTTCAATATTTTTACAAATAATTTTTAATTTATTAAGGAAAGTTTTTCTATTTAATTAATAAATTATTCTATAAATAAATGATGAAGGACTTTCTTAACTAAACTGAATTTGCATGATTTAGATGAGTGACACATGACCATATTAATTTAAAGGTAGGATTAGGAATATTATTAAAGATATATTATGAAAAGAGTTGTTACCTAACAAATCTAGATGTCACATGAGTTGTGATTGATAAAAATGTTATTTACCTTATTTAAGTTTAGTTCATTTGTTGAGTGACTAAAGATCAACTAAATTTCAAAGAGATCATAGCCACTAGAGAGATTAGAGTAACCTTTTCAAATAATAATATGGGTAACTATTTTGAATACAATAGAGAAAATAACCAAATATATAATTAAAACCATAATCTTGGTTGGTTGTTATGGCTTATAACCAATTACTTTCTTTTCTTAAACTTATATTTTGTTTTGAGTAGAAATTAACTTTGTTTAGTATAGCTGATATAAAGACTTAATGAAACAAATTTCTTGAATATAGATTAGGTTTGAGAAGAGTCCTTAAACAAATTAAAGGTAAGTTATATATCCATTATGTGAACATGTTATAGGCCTTGTTAAGGATTCAATGACAAAGTTTGAGAGATATGTCAATATCATATATATGACAAAATGTAATGAAATTTTGAATTGATTAATGTATTATAAAATTTAATGTCAATATATAAAATGCATGTTAACACTATGATAACACAATGCAAATAGTTACATAAAGTAGAGCTAAAAGGCATAGTATTTGATAGATCTTTTTACACAATTTAGCCTACTAAAAGCATAAATAAGGTCTACAATTGAAAGAATTAAAAAAATAATTGCATGAATTTTTTTTATCAATACAGATATGATAAGGATAATTTATGCTTTTAATGTTTAATATTGAATTTGCATTCAAAATTATTATAATGTTTAAGGTATAATAAGGAATAGATTATTAAGTAAAAGTAGTTGATCCAAGTTTATACAAATAGTTTATATCTATTAAGTCAAAAAGAGACTTATACTTAACATAAGTAGAAAGAATACAAAGTTAGACTATCCTTTTTTGCCATAATGGTTAAATCAACATAATAAGAATCATAAAGTTATTTACTAGGATGCATGTATCCTTTTGATTACAAATCATATAAAACTTTTTAAATGTATTGAGTTGAAGATTAACCAAATCCACTTTTATTTTATGAATTATGATGTTATTAAATTAGTAAATCTTATATATGTGATGTGCTAGATGTAATCATAATTCATAAAGGGATGATTCTTGTATTTCATTAAATGTAATAATAACTTTATGTGATATGGTCATATGTATTAAATGAAATAATATTTAAAATTTAAGAAGTTCATAGTATTTACATCGAAGTAGAAATTAAACATTAAGAATGTAGAAACTCTTTGATGAGATTGAAGTGGTGAGATTTAAGTTTTCTTAGCTATCTAGAGTGAATGAGATTCTCTGGTGAAAATCTTTACAACTAAACTTCCCAATAGTAAGGTTTTGTGCAAAGAGGAATATGCAATATGAGATATTATATGGTGAAATATTTTTTTCTTCTACAACTATACATAATACAAATACTTAACTTTGAAAGTTCCAATTATATTATTTAGAAAGGTTTCATATTTTATATGGTAAGACTTTGAAAGAGTCAACGCTGATGATTCTAGATATGACACTTTATTAAGGCATATATTATCCAATAAATTTTAACACAAAATATGATAATAGAGGGTTATGAGATATTCAAAAGGTTGGATATAATCTGATAGACCTATTGAATAATCTTTGTTTTTTTAAAATTTAAAATTGAATTGAATAAAAATAAATGATACATGATCAACCTAACCTAGGTAAAAACCTTTACACCACAAGCACAACTAGCAACTCATTAGAGTTTGGACACAACGAAAAAACGACACAGCTTAAAAGCATAATAGACAATCAACACGACTTCGCTTTAGTGACCGGGTAATAAATCTAATTAGGGCATAACTGATCTTTGCTTTTATGACTTATCCGGAAGCTACTCAAGAAGGAAAGGAATGGGAGAGGGTAGGGCATGAAGCTGCTGGCACCCTCACAAGCTCTTTCTGCTTCCGAGCACTGAGAAAGGATCCGACGGTAAGTTATATAACTTTAAGGCTAGAGATGCTACTCGGAGTTGACGATGGATGGTAATTTTGCAGAAATACCAGAAAGGAGGACATCTGGAAAAGATGTGCTATGGGAATTCACTATAGAAAAAGTTCATTCCTTTTATGGTCTTCTTGGAGCTCGACGTCGGACTAAAGCGAAGGAGGGATAACCGCCAGGTTAGCTCCCAAACGCCCTCCATAGATTTTATATTGCAGTCAAAGAGGTTTTAGAAATTTATTGCCATGTTAGAGACTAGACTCTCCAGGAGAGTGCTAGTCCCCTACCACATCTGGAGTGCAGCTGGGTTGAGAGCAGTTGCTCTCTGATGCTAGATATGATAAACTCTAGGGTAGAGGGTAGGGCAGTTGTCTTCTGTTGGAATCTTCGTAGGTTTCTTTCCCTCTAGATTTCTTAAGGGCAAGTGGCCACTAAAATGAGAATTACTACCCTGTCAAATTGAGAGATAGATAAGAGGGGTAACTCCAGTAGTAACTCATGGAGTTTGTTCGACAACTGGGCTTCAGTGCTTAATCTAAGGATCTTAGTCCAGATTTCTTTAGAGTAGTCACATTAAAAAAAGATACGACTCCTAGTTTCTTCCTCTATATTACAAAAAAGGCACATCCTTGAAGAGTTTAGAAATGGAAGCTTGTCCATGATACTGAGTCTATTCAGCATAACCAGCCATAGCAAGAAGCTAGTTTTAAGTCTCAGAAACTTGTTCCAAACCATAGGATGCCAATCTACCAGAGTCAATGTCCCCTCTATCAATGTTTTAGCTGCCTGCATTGTGATATATGAGACTGAAATCCCCTTCCAAAGGAAGGTATCCTTTTCTCCAGACCTACGAAACTGAGGGATGGATAATAATCTGGTTTCATCCATGGATAGTAACCATCTTCCTTCTACTAAGATATCCTTAAGCTTAGTATGTCTAAGGAATCTTCCTAGTAAGGTTCTTGCCAATGGGTTATGGATCAAGACACCTTGTCCAGTCTAATTATCATGCCAAAAAAAAGATATTTCCCTATGTCCCACTCGACAGGACATATGTTGTTGTACGTCCTCTCTCATTTTCAGAAGTTGGTTGAAAAACCAAGTATAACTATTTTTGGAATTTAAATCCCAGAAACTCCTCTCCTTCAATATGTAAACATGAATCCATCTTATCCACAAAGATTGCTTATAACTGAAGCATCTCCAAATCTTTTTAGTCATGAGCAAGTGATTTTTTTTGGTAATTGACTCCAACCCCAAGCCTCCTACTGCTTTAGGTTGACAAACACTTTTCCAACTAACCTCTGCTTTCCCAAGTTCACCTCCCTCTTTCCCCTATAGGACTTGCCTCATCATCTTGTCAATAGTTTTGATAATTCCTTTAGAAAGAAAAATATAAGAGCTCCAGTAAGTGTGCATTGAGGAAATAACTGATTTTAAGAGCTGAAGCTTCCCTTTAAAAGAAAGAGATCTATTTGTTCAGGAGCCCAATCTTTTTTTAATCTTTTCAATTAGTGGGAAGCATTCACAATACTTGAGCCGTCTAGAAGAAATCAAAATACCAAAAATAAAGAATAGGAGGCTCCTTAATTTCCATCCCAGTGACTGCTTTTAAAGCATTTACTAAATGACCAGCACTTTTTAAAAGGATGAAGTAGCTCTTTTGAAGATTTATACTCAGCCCCGATATGTCCTTAAAAGAGTTGAGAGTATTGATCAGTAGGGTGACTGAGTGAACATTCGCCTTGCTAAGGAGGATTAAGTCATCTGCAAAACACAAACTAGTTAGAGAAATCTTCTTACATTTTGAATGAAACTTGAAGCCTGAACCATTTTTCAACTCATGCTTGAACATTTGGGTAAGCACCTCCATACAAATAAGGAAGAGATAAGGGGACAAGGGATCCCCTTTCCTAAAGCCTTTTTTCCCTTTAAAAATTTCCGTAGGACTCCCATTTATAAGAATTCCAAAGGTTGTGGTAGTTATGCATTCACGGATCCACTTTAAGAATCTGTGAGGGAAACCCATAATCTCCATAGTTTGTAGTAAAAAGCTCCAACTCACACTATCAAAAGCCTTCTGTACATCCACTTTGATAGTACAATTAAGAGGACTAGTTCTGCGATTGTACCCCTTTAAAAGCTCCTGAACTACGAGGATGTTATCCCCAATATCCCTCTCCTTCATGAAAGCTCCCTAATTCTCACTGATGAGGGGTTTGATAGCTTCCGTCAACCTATTTGCCAAAATTTTTGCAATTATCTTGTAAAGAAAATTTATGCAGGAGATAAGCTTGAAATCTATCCAAAAAGATGGAGTAAAGTGTTTAGGGATTAGGCTAATAAAATTTTTGTTTATCTCCTTTAGCAATACCTCATTTTGGACAAATTCAAGTACTGCTTCTTTAACTATCCCTCCCACCAAGGGCCAAGATTTTTGGTAGAAAAAACCATTCAACCCATCCGGGCTCGGGGCTTTTAAACCATTCATAGCAAACACCACTCTT
Source organism: Erythroxylum orinocense (assembly GCA_025531955.1). NCBI lineage: Eukaryota > Viridiplantae > Streptophyta > Magnoliopsida > Malpighiales > Erythroxylaceae > Erythroxylum > Erythroxylum orinocense. The sequence goes on from JANZLX010000008.1 coordinate 19,326,287, forward strand.
TCTATTTCTTGATCAGTTACTGAACTGACTAGAAAGGAGCCCATATCTTCAAAAATACATGAAGAAACAAACTGCCTAAGAGTATCTCCTGTGGTCGAGGATGAAACCTCTGTGCCTAGGAGTTTCTTATAGAAATAAAAAACATCTTTAGCTAGTCCTTCTTATCCTGCCACAATTGTCCCATATTCAGAAGAAATGGAGGTAATTTTGTTTGAATTCTTCTTGACTTGTACAGAATTAAAGAAAAATTTGGTGCATTTATCCCCATCCTTTAACCAAGAAACTCTAAAACTCTGCTTCCATAGGGAGTGTTAGTTATCAACCAATTATAAGTAATCCTTTAAATCTTCCGTTTTAGCCATAAGTAGAAAGACATCAATAGGGGAGGCAACCAAAGCTGACTGTATAGTAGAGAGTTTGTCTCTAGCTTCAGCAAGTTCCTTTGTGAGATTCTTCCCTGTATGAGAATTAAGGAGTTTCAATTCATGCTTGATAGCTTTTAGCTTTTAGAGGAAAATGTATTGTTTTGACCCAAAACAAACACGTTCCAATCCCTTAGTAATGGATTCACAAAAACCCTCCCTAGTGACCAAGAAGTTATTAAACATGAAGGGTTGACTAACTTTGTGAGAATTGAACATGTTGTCTATCCTTATAGGAGTGTGATCAGAAATTCCTGGATCCAAAAATGTTGTTGTGCTTCTTGGGAAGGATTGCAACCAATCCACATTCACTAATGCCCTATCTAGCTTTTTTCTAATATTACCTTCAACTTCGAAACGATAGAGAGTGGTGTTGAAGTCACCACAAACTAACCATGGTGAGTTAATGGAGAGCTTGAGTCGGCTGAAAACCTTCCATAGTTCAATCCATTGAAAACCAAGGTTAAGACCATACACAAAAGTGGCAATCACTCTAGAATTTTCCATCTTGTAGTAGATCGAAGTGTGTATGTACTGCTGATGTGATTTAAGGACATTTACCTCCACTAACTCTTCCTCATAGATAAGAATAATTCTTCCATACATATGGCTTTGATGGTTTGAAATAACTTTCCATTTCCTACCTAAGCAATATATCTTGTGCAAGTTTATTTCTTTAATTTTAGTTTCCAAAAGACCAAAAACTTGAGGCTTCTCCTTCAGGACAAACCCTTTAGAGCATTCAGCTTAGAGGGATTATTTATTCCACGTACATTCCAAACTATCATGGTCATAGATGAATGCTTTTACTCTTAGTGCCTTTCCTACTACTCCTACTACTTTTCCTCAAGGCCAATTGATCATCCTCTATAGTTTCACATGTCGGATTAGCTGCTTGTTGGGAGATAGGTACTGGCTGTTGGGAGTTAGGGTCCCCTTCCACTAATGTAGTGTCTCCAATGTCCTAGTCTTTAACTTCCTTTACCCTTTGGATGCTATTATTATCCCCTGAAGGAATCACTTCTGCTCCCCTACTCGTATCCAAGTTCTGGCCAACTGACTTAGGTTCCTTTTACCAACTGACTTAGGGTAGCAGTATTTGTGAGCTGGTCTGCCTTCCCTTCCTCCTCAATGTTGTCCAATGTTGGTTTGTTTGTGCCAATCACCTCCCAATAATCTCCACTAGTAAAAGTTTTCCTAGTAGGACTCCATGCCTTTCCTTGAGCTCTCAAAGAAGCTTTCCACTGGCAAGTAACCAGTACTCTATCTTCTCTAAGAGTGTTCTCATTTGCCAACCTTAAAATAGGAATGCTATCCTTCATATCTTTAGAGATGTTCATACTTACACATATCTAAGCAAACCCAACCCTTTTCCTCATTACTGTGTTCTCATCCATACATAAAGGTTTCCCCAAAAAGCTAGCTAGCATACTCAAACCTTTGGTTGTCCAATATTCTAATGGAATATTATGAATGTTAACCTATAAGGGAATGTTCTTTACCTTAATTTTTTCAAGCTCTGTTCTAGGCTGCCATCTTTATAGAAAGAGTGGAGGTTGTGAGACATGCCAAGGCCCCTCTTCAATAATTTTTTGAGCTTCTGTTGTAGAGGAGAAGGTGAAGATAATATTATCTTCCTCAGTGAGCATAACCTCCAGTAAAACCCTCCCTTTCTAATACCTTTGAGCCCAAGCTTGAATCACAGAGAAGGCTGGTCTTTTATCTATGAAAAGCTCAACTAGAGTAGACTCCCAGGATTTAGGCCCCTCCTGTAAGGTTTCTAGGGGGAGCTACTATAAGTTTCCCTTCCAGTTCCATTAGAGGGCACTAAACTAGAGAAGTCTCATTCTTTTCTCCTATATCTTCTTTCCATGTCCTCTTAGCTCTAATAGATGATATTGCTGCTGCAGGATCTTGCTTCTGAGGAAGAGGGTTAGCTAAGGGAAGGTTTGATTTAGGGAAAGAAGGCTAGGAGGAAGAGGAAGAAGACTAGGCAGAAGAAGCTCTGGCTGGGGAGGAGATAGGTGGAGGAAAAGGAGATTTAGTTGCAGAGGCAGAAGGGGAATGCAAGGGTAAAGGAGGAAAATCAGAGATATTGGGAGGAATCTGATCTGACATATTTCTAGATAAGGAAGGTGGCTACTTTTCAAAAGGCAATGTAGGAAAGGTAATGCATGGAAAAGGAAAAAAAAGAGGGCGGGAAAATGAAAAAAAATTAAGAGAGACAACAATGCCCTTGGAGCCAGGAACTACAGAAGGGATAACGGGAAGGAGGAAGGTAAAGGCAAGAGGGAAGCAACAATGCAGAAATGCAAAAAGAAGAACAGCTAGAGCAAGCTGAAGGGTTGAAGAAAAAACAAGAAGGAAATGAAAAGGTAACAGTCCTCTCTCTTTTTCTTATTCCTCAATTACTTTGAATTTTAATGGCTATTTTATAGAGGTATCATTGTAACAAACATGTTCTGGTAATGACGGACGAATAATGTTTGTTTCAATAAACATATAAAGGAGAATAGTTGTCGAGATTAGTAGTCGGACTAAGATGAAGTTTGAAAAGTTCAATTCTTATGACATTACGTCCAATTAGAATTATTGACTTTATTGGTATATTTGATGTATAGTTGAAAGATTATAAGATATTGAAAGAATTATTTTATGATGAATTTAAAGAGTTTATTTTAGAAATGATTATGAATTTATTATATTTACATGAAGGTTAGTGGGAGTATAGTTGTACATTTTACCAATAGTGTGTAAAGATATACTGCTCATATAGAAAAAAGTTCATATTTTTATTTTTCGAATATATGATAGTCTAATATTAAATATATGATAGCTTTAAGGTATATTTTTCTTAGAAAGACATTATTTTCAAATTGAAATATTATTTTGATATTGAAAAGATTTTAATGTAGCATTAATTGCTAACCAAACAATAAAATATTTTTCAATTAATGCAAATGAATATTTTGATCAAGGAGTTCTTTAATGAACTTAGTCTATTTCCTTGCATTATTCAATATACTAATTTAATCTAGAATATAAGATCTATTAGTCATGGAAAAGGAGCAAAGATCTCATCAAATATTAACTATGTTTAGTCACTTTCTTTTAATTATAATGACAACTTAGAAGAAAGCTGTAAAATTTAAGTAAGTACTCACTATAGAGAATCTTATAAAATTCTCTCACTAAACCAATTTCCTAGCAGTAGCATGATCATCATATGATGATATAGTATAAAATACTTAAACATTTATCTTAGAGGAAGTGGGGAATTGTTAGTTTATGCCCTACAGTTAATCAGTTGGTTATAATTTAGTGACATAATTATTTATAGACATTTTTATCCATAATCAAATTTATATGGTAAAGTACATAGGATAAATATCCATTACATATGAGATTATAATGAGATCATAATTATGAGATTCATATTGCAGTTGTATTGTAGCACCCTACTTCCACAAGGCACGTACCTGGCATTTATGAGTGATATCTGAGTCCGACCCCCACATGGTGGCATATTAGAGCACTCAGTCAATCAAAAATCGGTATAATTTTTTTTAATAACAAACATACACACCTTTTTGCAGAAATCAACAATTCAAATTGAGTCCACTTTCATTCATAAACATTTTCAATCATAATAATACAATCAACAGAATTTCAATAGCCATTTGGGGCCCATTACAAATACAAAACACTTTAGTCATAATGTCTTTACATTACATCATAAATTATTTGTACAATAATTTCAGAATATACAAATTTATAAAAAAAATAGGCAAATACAAATGCAGATGCGAACTGATCCCGACCTCTATCCCTTACTTTTATGCTGTAGGGATACTCCCGTTTGCATAACGGAGTATTGTTCCGATCCTAAAAAATATTTGCAAATTTTGGGTGAGTTTTGCAAACTTAACGAGAGACCATCATTGATGGCTCACCCAATCACATAACACATAATTCACATAACATATAGTTCACAACTTTGCATAGTTGAACACATATCACATTTACATATAAGAGCAATTCAATTTGGCATTTCAAACCATCCACATACTTGACAAGATGCGTATGAAATGCTCATGAGACACTTTTCCAATTATTATGTTGTTGTGATGAAGTGCCTGAACTGTCTCGTATCCACTTTGGATACCGAGCTCATTAATAACTGTCCTTTATCTGAAGAGGATACGGGGCTTATTTTACATAGTGGGCTTCGGGCCCTTAATCACTGTCTAAGCTCGAGGCTCTTTTCACTCGTTGAGCTTTAAGCTCTGATCAGTGGCTACTCAGGTCACAACTGCCATTATATTTCATACATTCATGAAATGGAATGCATCATTCACACTCAATCACTTTCACATAGCATCAGACCTTAGTCTGGCATTCAACATAATCAATCACGTTCATATATGAATTCAGTAGTTAATCAATAAAAAAAATTCAATCAAAACAAACAATGAAATGAGACCATCTAGGTCTACTCACAATACTCTCCAAAATAGCATTTGCTTCTAAATTCTGGATATGCCTATATGCAGACGTTTATCTTGTTTGAAGCTCTAAAATCTGCAAAAAATCATGTAACCCTAATCCCTCATGCAACCACGTACATCAACTTGAAGGTTGACAAGGGGTTCAGTTTTTCTTAGGGTGGAAAAAAGAAATACAAAGTATGAGTGGTAGTAGATAGGAGAAACCAATATTTTTCTCTGCTGGAAATTTGATGAAAAACTCTGTGTTGAAGAAACACTAGAGAAAGAGACTTCGAGAGAAAGAAATGAAAGCAAGTATAGTAAATTGTCTTTCAAGGTTATTAGAACTCAACCTTAAAGCTGGGACACATGTCCATTTCTTAGCCACTCATCCACTTCCCTTTATTAAATCTCACTTAAGTATAATTTGTACTTAAGTTTATGATTTAATAAAACCACTGAAACACAAGTCATAACCCATTAAATCACTTCCAGATTTTTCCATAAAACATCATTTTGGGTGAACTTTGCATGTTCTTTCTGACCCTGATACTGAAGTTATTTTGTAACACTTTATTCTAGAAACATGTTCTCCTATGTCTTATGTTTCCATTGACACCAAAATCATTCAATTTGGATCAGTTATTTGAAAGATATATTTCAAATATTTTCGGACTACTCTTGTCCAAAATAGTATATTATGCATAACTTCCATCCAAAATTTAAACATTTTAGAGACTGGTTCAAAATTAGACTTCTTAATATGATTTTTAAGCCTATGTCTCTATTTTACTCCAAATTAAAAATCATCTCATTTGGAATCCTATAGATCCAGATATATTCAAAATACCGAAGTATGTCCAGTGAAATCATACCAGGTCATACTATTCCAAAAGATTCCCTCACTTTCCTTCAATCAACCTTTTTCAAATCAATTCATAATGCTATCAATATTTGTGGAGAGGTAGAAAAATGTGTTAGGACTCTATTGGCTAAAGAATTAAGTCATTTGTAAGTCAGATAACAAGGTTATGTTTGAAAGAATTAAACAAGGTTCTGTCCTCAATCATATTAAACCTACTTCGGGGCTATTGGTATAACTTTCTCTATAGGTATCAAATCAAGGTCATTCTTGGACTTTTTGAAAGATAACTTATATATATACAAATTTTATGAATACCTTGAAGAAAGATTCTGTCATCTAGAGGGTCAAAATTGGACCTGACGATATAAGATGAACAGTTACCAGAAGAAGTTTATGAACAGTGCACAGAAGATGTTTTACAATTAACATAACTTTCTCTAGGGATATCAAATCAAGGTCATTATTGAATGTTTTGAAATAGGACTTCAATATATATAACTTTCATGATGACCTTGAAAACAAATTCTATCATCTAGAGGGTCAAAATTGGACCAGATTATATAAGATGAACAGTGACCAGAAGAAGTTTATGAATAGTGCATAGAAGATGTTTTACAATTGGCATAATGTTCTCTAGAGATATCTGATCAAGGTAATTATTGAAGTGTTTGAAAGATAACTTCAATAACTACAACTTTCGTGAAAACCTTGATGACAAATTTTGTCATTTAGAGGTCAAAATTGGACCAGACGATACAAGATGAACAGTGACCATAAGATGTTTATAAACAGTGCACAGAAGATGTTTTACAATTAGCATAACTTTCTCTAGAGATATCTAATCAAGGTTTTCTTTAAACGATTCAAAATAGGACTTCAAGATCTACAACTTTCATGAAGATTTTGAAGACAAATTTTATCATTTACAGGGTTAAAAGTAAACCAAATAATAGGGTCAGACAAAACCAGATGAAAGGTCAAAGGAATCAGAAAAATTACCATAACTTTCTCTAAAGATGTCTGATTAAGGTGTTCTTTTGACGGTTTAAAAGAGAACTTCAAGATCTACATCTTTCATGAAGACCTTAAAGATAGATTCTATCATCTAGAGGGTCAAAGTTAGACCAGACAATAGGGTAGATGATTCAGTCTACAGTGAATCAGACGATAGGATCAGATGAACAGTGCACGAGAGGATATGATGTCATCACTAAATGATACGTCATTACTAGACGATATGATGTCATCACCAGATGACCAAATGATATGACGTCATCACCAGATGATATGACATCATCAGACGATCCAATCTATACTCCTGAGCATCTCCATTTATAAGGATCGTAACTTTTGACTCTAATATCCAAAATTTTCATAATATATACCGTTGGAAAGATAAAAGAAAGATCTACAACTCTTAAAAAGGAAAATTTATCAAAATCTATCTAGATCAATCCCAAATTTCCCCTGAAGTCCAAATATGAATTTTACATTCATCCACCCATGTACTACACTCAATTCTCAATTTTGTAAAAATTTTGCGATTCATAGATACAGAATTTAAATTCGATGTCTTCATACGAAATGTATCCATATGTCTCTAGTTTAATCCAAATGAAGAATCATCTCATTTGGATATCTAGAGAAAAATTTATGGCTAATAGACCGAAGCACACTCAGTGAATATTTTTTAGATCAACTACCAATTTTGTTTCCAAATCTTTCCTTATCACAACTCACACCAAGATCACTCTTTCTACTCCCTCTACTTCTCATTTTAAATAAAATCACTTTTAAAATCAAGTATACCTAGAAGTTGTCAATGAATGCATATGCCATTATTTTTATGTGCAAAGATTCAATATTTATGTGCATATATGCTAACATTATGAATGAGCAAGAAAATGCATTTCCTTAATATATCTTTGAGCTCACATGTACTGAATTTTCAAGTTCTACCCCTTAGTATGGGAACGAGATGTTACATATATATTATTCCTAAAGTATTCATAGTCATTATTCTAATGAGACTATACATTAATAAAGCGTAAAAATATTAGCATAACATTATGTTTCTTCCTTATAAAGGAAGTAGTCAATCTTATATACTAAAGTATACAGATACTTAAATAAACATGTGTATGCTTGTTAGAGAACAAATTCACTGAACAGATCTTATATAAGAATTTCATTTGTAATATTACTTGTATGTAAGGGAATTCTCATTGTGATGATTATATACATGATCCTTTAACTTGATATATTTAGAGTATCTTATGTACGGATTACTATGTTTTAATACTACTTATAACCTACTCTACTCAAGGCTAGCTCAATCAGTAATCATTGAATATAACATGAACTATATGGAGATAGTTGAGTGATCAATATAGGATTTATCACCTTAAAGTGATTAAAGTTAATCTTTCATTATTCTTTATTAGTAGTGATTCGAGAAATCCCTAGCCAAAGTGAAATGAAACTTTGTAAAATAGTTTACAAATGTTATTACAGAATTAATTGCTAATGGCAGAAAACTAAAATGATTGGACTCAAATAAAGTAGATATTAATTTTATGATATATGTCTAATCAAAAAATTGTACACTGAAAGGATTGAATTTTACTAAAAAATCATACATAGAAAGGCTAGTTAAAATTACTTTGCCATTTCCAAATATTTAGGTGGTTATGATGTATTGCTAAATGTCAATCTTGATATATGAAGATAAATTATTTAATTAGAGAATTGAAGTTTAATTCATCCAATCTTAAATATGATTTAGGGTTATAATTTATATTTATTGCCAAGACATTTAGGAACAAAATGAGTTATACATAAAAAAAGAGTTAAAGAGCACAAAGATGTTTTAATTAAGTTAGACTTGATCGAAAGTTTGATAAACATTAGGATTAAATATGAGATATTTAATAAATAAGGACTAATAAGAGATGTCAGATCTTATTTGTGCCCAATTGGTATTTAACTATAATTAATTGTAATTGTAATTGTAATTTTATTTTAATTAAATTACTACAAGGTCCAAACCTTATTATATATGATTTAAAGTTTTAAAGGAGGTAGTACTTCTTGCCTAACCCTCTATACTCCATTTATAAAGTTCTCTCAAAATATTCTCTAGATACTATCATAGGCTAGACATGTATACAATTGTTGTAGTTAAAATGAGTCAATTTAAGAAATAGCTTAAAGGAAACGATAAGAAAATGATCAAGTTACACAATAAGGTATGAATATGATTCATGCTTTATTATGTTTTATATGTTAATCATATTATATAATTTAAAGTAATCTTAGCCTTTGAGCAATCAAATAAAAAGTTTTGTATCCATTCCATTGTGTAAGAGATCAAATCATACCTTAGTTTTTCATTAATGGTACCGAAGTCATATTTATTTTTGTAACTTAATTAAATTTTTTAATTTTTATTGATTATAATTTTGAGATTAAATTACAAAAAGTTTGTAAATTAAATTTGACTATGAAAAAAATGAAAAATTCATTTCAAGATCCTTTAATTACAAACCCTAAAATCATATTTTGATCTGATTATCTTAAAATCAGAAAAGTTCATATTGAAACTCATACAAAACTAAATTACAAAATTGAATTAAATTTAAATTTTTTAGAATCAAAATTTTTGTAAAGCTACATCATACAAGATAAAGAAATCTAAAAAATTTTGATTTATGGAAATTCGATAAGATATGAGAACCCAAAAATTATACACCAATTTGTTGAAAACAAGTTAAATGTCTTGGTTTGAGATTGGTGGGCCTCGTGATGCATTAAGCAATAGTTGAGAACCTCAAAACTTTTGGGTTATATATATGTGATGTGTTAACTATTGGAGAAACACACTAATGGCTTGGAAAACTTAATGGACTAGAAGGTGGTTACTTAAGAGATTAATGTTATTGATTAAGGTTATGCATGTGGGATATTTTGGTAGTTGTTGTTGAATGAGTATCATATCGTACCTCAGTTTTCCAACAAGTACAAACAAGAAAAACTAAAAGCATTTTTCTACCGTTGCTTAACTCACTTCACTTTCTCAAGCATAATAAATTACCTTCTTTTTAAAAGAGTTAATACTTTTCTTAACCACATTAAAGCCAATGATGATTTAGATCTATAAAATCATTTTAAGAGCACAATGAGAGAAAAGTTCAATCGCCTTTCAAATGTACTTTTAACAATTGAAATATTAAAAAAAAAAAGGAGAAAAGAGGCAAATTTGAATATACATATTAATCAAGTCAAAAACAATAATCTTGAATCTAGTGTATGTTAGACTCGATGAATGATAATATGCCACTGGTTTTTTTAAGAGAGGACTCATTTATAACTTTTATTCTTGTAGATTACTTTTTATTGAGTTTCATATTAGTATTAGTTTTATCATCATCATCATCATTATTATTACTACTACTACTACTAGTTTTTGTTTTATTATTATTATTTTTAGTATTATTAATATTTATTTATTTATTATTATTATTCTTATTATTAGTTTATTATTATTATTAATAATTTTAATTTATTATTATTATTATTATTATTATTATTATTATTATTATTATTATTATTTTATTTTACTTTCTGGGTGGTGGGGTTTATTAGTCTCAGTTTTTAAGGTTTCGTAAGATTAGTACAGGTGGGAAACATAGAGACACGAGTTGAGAGGGATGCGTTCAAATCGAGCGATTGAAACCTGTGCAAGCGGGTCGGAAGGTGTAGCTTGCAGAAATAAAGCCGAAGATGATTTAATAAGGATAGGCTCTTGGAACGTGGGGACCCTCACGGGAGAGTCCTTGGAATTGGTAGAGATTTTAGACAAGAATAGGATACAAATAGCATGCATTCAGGAGACCAAGTGGGTAGGAGCCAAAGTAAAGGAGATAGGGGTTCAAATTATGGTACTCGGGAAGTGCGCGGAAGCAGAATGGGATAGGTATCTTAGTGGACAAGAGACTTATGAACATAGTTGTGGGGATCATAAGGGTCAACGATAGGAAAATGGTGGCAAATTTTGTTTTGAGTAGTGTGGTTTTTCATTATAGTATATGCGTATGCACAACAAAAATGTACATTCTAGGAGGCGTTGGATGGGGTTCTTCTACAAATCTCTAATACTAAGCAAATCATCTTAGGAGGAGAATTTAATGGGCATATAGGGGTGGATTCTGACGGATATTTAGGAACCTATGGGGGCTTCGGATACGGCACTAGAAATGAAAGTGGGATTGATTTATTAGACATGGCCATAACATATGAGTTAGTAATAGTAAATTCCTTTTTTTTAAGAAAAATGAAGCGCACTTAGTGACGTTTCAGAGTAGTACGACCAAGACGTAAATTGATTATCTCCTTGTCAGGTCAAGAGCCAAATTATGGTGCAAGGATTGCAAAGTACTTCCAGCCGCATGCCTATCAACCCAAAACTAGGATCTAGGAATTAAGGAGTAGAGGGCACAAAAATTTACCAAGCAATGTTAGATGGTGGAGGCTACAAGGGGACGTGGTGGAACATTTTAAGACTCGGGTTCGGTATAATATAACATGGGCTATGAGTGGGGATGCAAATCGGATATGATAGAGTGTAGCCCCCGTAGTAAGAGAGATAGCCACAAAACTCCTAGGGGTATCTACAAGATAGAGGGGGGAGGGCGGATGGAATCTTGGTGGTGGTCAGACAAGGTCAAGGGAACGGTGAAAGAGAAAAAAAGAGCTTTTATAGATTTGTTGGCAAGTGCAATAAAGGATGAGTGGGCAACGAATAAAGCAAGGTATAGACTGAAAAAACAGAAGGCCAGGAAGATTATTGTAGTGGCTAAAGGAGAAGCTTACAAAAATATGTATAGAGTTTTGGATATGGTCAAGGGAGCATAAAGAATTTTCAAGATTGCAAGAAATAGGGCACATAAGACGGAAGATTTTAACTAAGTCTGCTGCATGCAGGATTAAGTAGGACAGGTACTCACAAAGGCCCAAGACATCAAACGGAGGTGACAAGGATACTTTTATGGCCTTTATAACAAAGACTCATTGGTCAACATAGAGTTAGGTGAACCCCCAGTGTTGGGACACTTTCTAAATCCACTTATAAGGGAGGATCACAAGGAGAGAAATTGCAAAGGTTTTAAGGGAAATGAGGAGAGGAAGGGCCATAAGGCCGGATGAGATCCCTATAGAGGTATGGAAGAGAGTAGGTGTTGCCGGTATTGAGTGCTTAGTTCAGCTCTTTAATGTGATACTCGAGTCAGCCAAGATGCCAGATGAATGGAGATTGAGTAGGTTAATCCTCTTCTACAAGGCCAAGGGAGACATCCAACAATGTCACAACTATTGAGGCATCAAATTACTAAGTCATACCATGAAGCTGTAGGCAAAGGTAATTGAAAAGAGAATTCAAAGAGCTGCTTCTATATCGGACAACCAATTTGGTTTAGACTGATAGATCCACGATAGAAGCAATACATTTGCTCAGGAGACTAATGGAATGCTATAAGGAAAGAAAACGGGATTTGCATATAGTTTTTATAGATTTGGAGAAGGCGTATAACGGTTTCTTAAAGAACTCATATGGTGGTGTTTGGAGGCAAAAGGCATTCCTATGACTTATATCATAATAATTAGGGATATGTATGAAAGAGCATTGACTAGCGTAAGGATGATAGGGGGCGACACAGAAGCGTTCCCCGTTGGTGTAGGACTACACCAAGGCTCAGCGTTAAGCCCTTTTATGTTTACATTAATGTTAGACGTACTTACCAAACATATTCAAGGAGAGGAACTTTGGTGTATGTTATTTGCGGATGATATTGTCTTGGTGGATAAGACCAAGGAGGGGGAATGCCAAGTTAGAACGTTGGAGAGAAGCATTAGAATCGAAAGGTTTTAAAATGAGCAGATCCATGATGGAATATTTAGAATGCAACTTTTTGGATAACCATATGGTACAAGAGACAAGGGTAGCAATTGGGACTGACATCATACCTCAGATTTCAAGTTTTAAATACCTCGAGTCTATCATTCAGAGAGATGGTAATATCGATGACGATGTGTTACGTTGTATTATATCTGGGTGGGTTAAATGGCGAAGTGCATCAGGTGTTTTATGTAATAAAAAGATCCCTTCTAAACTCAAAGAAAAGTTCTATAAAATGGTGATTCGGCCAATAATGTTATATAGGGCAGAGTGTTGGCCTACTAGACGTAGACATACACGACAGTTAGTAGTAGCAAAAATGCGTATGCTTAGGTAGATGTTGACATTACCAAAAGAGATAGGGTCCGAAATTGTGTGATGAAAGATAGATTATAGGTGGCTAGTATTGTTAACAAGTTAAGAGAAACAAGGCTTAGGTGGTTAGGGCATGTATACAGGATGCCCTCTGATGCTCCGGTACGACGGTGTGAGTAAATAACCCTTACTGGCTACAAGAAGAGAAGAGGGAGACCTTATAAGAACTGGAGGGAAGTAATCAGGAATGATACGTCCGACCTGACCCTTACTGAGGCTGTGGTTAGAAATAGGAAGGTCTGGCGTGAGCAGATCAGGGTAAACGACACCTCTTAAAGTCCTCACGCTTGACCTTAAAATCCAAGTTGTAGGCCGAAAGCCTTATCCAAAATTTACGACTCGTAGATGCAAACTTTTTTCATTTTAAAATCGTAGGATTGTCGTACCCTTAGGGTCTTTCAGTAAAGATTCCTAGCGTAACAAGCGACAAAAGGAGTTGATCTTTTTAGTGTGTAAGGTACTAGCAAATCTGGTCTCCTTCAGGTATTTTCTTTATTTATTGTTTGAAACTTTATTTATTGATTATGGTAAAAAAAATATTTCTCTTTTTTCAGCATCATCCCCTTTGTACATTCTACATGTGGATCTAACGAAAACAACCTCTTAACAATGTAAGGATGAGGTTGCAAAGACTAATCCTTCCTTGATGAATTAACCGTCTTCTCTAATATAGATTTGATCTCCCGGTTGGAAATTTCAGCTTGACCATTAGCTTGAGGATGGTAAGCTAACGCTTGCTTATGCTAGACCCCATATTTCTTCAACAAATTCTCGAAGGAACGGTTGACAAAGTGAGTCCCTCGATCACTTATTATGGCCCTCGGGGTCCCAAACCTTGTGAAAATATTCTTCTTAAGAAATTTTAGCACCACTTTCGTGTCACAAGTTGGACAAGCAACAGCTTCTACCCATTTCGAGACGTAATCTACTCCCACCAAAATAAACTTGTTACCAAAAGAAGGTGGAAAAGGCCCCA
>JANZLX010000008.1:19346414-19372920 GCA_025531955.1 Erythroxylum orinocense
AATTAAGCTAAATCTTACACGATGTATTCGGAGGACTGTAATTGAGGTTATATTCATGTATAAGTATGAAGGTTTCGAATTAAGTAGTTGGGTTCCGGATTCGGGATCCAACACCTTTTATGAATACTGGTAGGGAATTAGTTGATGTGCATGAAGGAAAACTTATTTTGAGAATTAGTGATGAGCAGGTTGAATTTAACATGTCTAAATCTTTAAAAAAATTGATGGATGGTACTATATGTATGAAAATTGATGTTGTGGATGAGTGTGTGAAGGAGGTTGAAGAGGAAGTTGATGAAGTTATTGAAGTGCAGGGAAATGAGAGTGTGAGAGAAGAGAAATTATATGAGGAAGTTGATCTACAGAAGTTAGAGAGAACATATACACCCACACCACCTTTCATTGTTAAGCCCCCCAATTTAGAGCTTAAACCCTTACCTTCCCACTTGAGATACAAATTTTTAGGTAAGAACTAATTGGATTATGAGCAAGAAGAGAAAGTGGTGGAGACCATTAAGAAGAGGATGAGAGCCATAGGGTGAAAATTTTCTAATATTGGGGGGATTAGCCCCAATGTGTTGATGTATAGAATTAACCTAGAAGAAGGATGTAAAACTGTGAGGGAGTGATAAAGAATATTAAATCCAAACATACAAGAGGTTGTAAGGAAGGAGGTAGTGAAGCTTTTGGATGTGGGGATCATTTACCCCATTTCAAATAATGGGTGGGTGAGTCCGATACAATATGTTCCTAATAAAGGAGGCATGACAGTGATGGAGAATGAAAATGGTGAAAAGATTTCTACTGGGACCATCACAGGTTGGAGAGTGTGTATTGATTATTGGAAGCTCAATTTGGCCACTAAAAAAGACCATTTCCCTTTACCTTTTGTGGAACAAATTATTGAGAGGGTGGTTGGACATTCTTTTTATTATTTTCTTGATGGATATTCACGGTATAATCAAGTGTTTATATACTCGGAAGACAAAGAGAATACTACTTTCGCTTATCAAAGGATGCTTTTTGGATTATACAATGCACCTGCCACATTCCAATGGTGCATGATGACCATATTTGTGAACATGAATGAGAACTTTATAGAGGTATTTATGGATGACCTGTCTATCTTTGGAGATTCTTTTGATCATTACTTGTTTAATTTAGACAAAGTGATTTAAAGATGTGAGGAGTCTCATCGAGTCTTGAACTGGGATAAGTGACATTTCATGGTTCAAGACAGAATTGTATTGGGTCATAGGATCTCACAAAGGGGATTGAGGTAGATCGAGCTAAGACTGAAGTGATTGAAAAGCTACCACCTCCTATCAACAGCAAAGGCATCTGAGCTTTTCTTGGTCATACAGGATTTTATAAACAGTTCATCAAGGATTTTTCTCTTATTGCTAGACGCTTGACTCATTTATTAGTTAAAGATGTGCCTTTTGTGCTTGATGATGATTGTTTGGATTCTTTTAACAGGTTGAACAAGGAACTTACAGCAGTACCCATTTTGACGTCGCTAGATTGGTTTCTTCCCTTCAAGCAAGTGACCATGCTATTGGTTATGTACTTGGATAGTAGAAGGAGAAGAGGTTGCATACCATCTATTACGCAAGTAAGACCTTGATGGGAGCACAACTAAACTAAACCATTACTGAGAAGGAATTGCTTACAGTGGTATTTGCATATGAGAAAATTCATTCTTATCTTTTGGGCTCACAAGTTATTGTTTTTACAGATCATACGGCCTTGCGGTATCTCTTTTCCAAGAAGGATGCTAAGGCTAGGCTCATCCGTGGGTGCTTTTCTCCAAGAATTCAACATTGAGATTAAAGACAAGAAGGAGCAAAAAATGTTGTAATGGACCACCTATTACTACTTAAAGGGGAGCACCATAAAGAAGAAGAGGAAATCGAGGAGAGCTTTCCTGATAAGGCTTTATGATGGTAGAAAATCCTTTTCATTCTTGGTTTGCAGATATTGCAAACTACCTCTCAGGTGGTAATCTTTATTCTGATCTCTCATATCAACAAAGGAAGTGTTTCTTATTCTAGTTTTCTCACTTTATTTGGGATGAACCCGTGTTATATAAAATTTGGGCTAACAATGTGATTCACAAGTGAGTTCTCTAAAGATGAAAAGCTTTATTTTTTGACTCAGTGTCATAGTTTAGTGTATGCAGGACACTATGGAGATTACAAGACGACAACTCGTATTTTGGAATGTGGGTTATATTGGCCAATTTTGTTTAAGGATGCTTGAAATTTTATGCTACAATATGATAGATGCCAGAGAGTGGGCAACATATCCAAGCGAGATGAGATGCCACTTTCGAATTTATGGAAATGGAAATATTTGATGTGTGGAGCTTGGATTTTATGGGACCATTCCCATCCTCCTTAGGTAACACATATATATTGGTTGGAGTTGATTATTTTTCAAAGTGGTTTAATTCATAGCTATTGTAACCAATGATGGCAAGGTGGTGCAAAGATTAATCAAGAAGATTTTCATTAGATTTGGAGTGCCTAAAGCGATAATCAGTGATGGAGGGAGTCATTTTTGCAACAAACACTTTGAAGACACATATAAGTACTACTCCATATAGACTTGTGTATGGCAAGGCCTGTCATTTACCTTTGGAGTTTGAGCATAGACTTGTGTATGAAAATACTAAGTTGTACAAAGAAAGGGAAAAATGTGGCATGATGCTCACATTAAAAAGGAGTTTAAGAGTGGGGACTTGGTGCTTTTATTCAATTTAAGACTTTAGTTATTTCTTGGCAAGCTCAAGTCAATATGGAGTGGACCCTTCAAGATCCTTCAAGTGTTTTCCCATGGAGTTTTGGAGTTGGAAAATGACAAGGGTGAAGCATTCAAGGTCAATGGGCATAGATGCAAGTCATACTATAGAGGGACATACTCACAAGAAAGGGAAGTAATCTCTTTCCTTTCTTCCACCCTTTCATGATTGCATGTGGAATGGTTAAGTTAATGGCCTTAACTTAGCATGTTTACATTTCTTTTGACTGTCTTTGTTTGATTTGTTTGGTTTTGACTATGTTTGGTTTGAGTTTGATATGATTTCTTGATATTTACTTGGGTTTTTATTTTAGTTTTAACTTGTTTTCTCTTCAAATTTCTTGTTGGTTGGGTGATTTTAAAGTTTTTACAGATTGCTTAAATGTTGGGAATGCATGCTAAGCATGGAAGAGGGCTAAAAGGTTAGAAAATCATATTGGGTATATGTACAATTCCCACAATCGTAGGAATGGTTCTGTTTCTTGCGAACGTGGGAAGACTCTTCAGAAACTTTCTGGAGCCTTAATCCACAATCGTGGGAAGCACAAAGATTCCCACGATCGTGGGATCCCCAACTGAAGGATTTTAAAAATCCCTCCTTTTCTCTTTCTTTATCTTCTCACATTCTCTCACTCTAAAACCCGAAACCCACTCACCTTAACCTCACAAATCCTTCATCTTTCCCCTAAATCTTGGTGTTTTCTCCATTTTTTTCCAATATTATTCACTCTCTTAACACTTATTTCATATTACCCACTCAAGAATCCAAAGATTTGTTTTTTTTTTCTCTCTTTCTCTCTAAAAAACGTGCTAATCTCTCTCTTGACTCTTTTTACAGGTTTTTCTCCTTAAATGACTCCAAAGAAGCTTGTAGCCCGTAAGCCAACCGACCAACTATGCCTCCAAGTCTCTGGAGAAGGTAAATGCGATATGGAGACCACTTTTCGCGCACCATTCCTATTTTTTAAAGAAAAAGGTATGAGATTCTAGGACTTTAAGGATAGAGAGTTATTGCCTCCTAGGTACTTTGATTTTAACCTGTTAGAAACTCTAGGACTAAGACGTAACATTGAAAGATTGGCTGCAAATATTGGTTGGGGTCATTTAATTCATTGTGATGTATTGACATACCCCATGATGACCATAGAATTTTTCACCACTGTGCGCTACAATACTAAAATGGACACATTTTGGTTTAGGATAGGTGGCCATGCATATGGGCTAGATTACATTGTCATTCGTGAACTCTTTGAATTGTCTAACACCAAAGTTTTGGATGACTATGATGATTTTTATGTGGATGATTATTGGAAGATCCTTACGGGTGAAAACACTTTTGACTCTAGGAATGCACCCAACACTTTGATTTGTAGCATCGAGCACTTACTTCTTCACAAGTTTATGTGCCTAATTGTTTTTAACAAAACTGAAAGCAACAAGTGCTCGGCTAAGGAACTTTTCTTTCTTTGGTGCATGGATCGTAAAATTAAAGTGAATACCCCTTATCACATTTTTTGATATATTGTGGGTTGCGTTACTAAGAAAAGCTCCTATTTTGTCATGGATTACATTGTTACTACTTTGGCTTTGCATTACAATCTTGATGTGGATAGTGTTTGCAGAACTAGACCTGATATGTTTGATGTACCTTATTTAAGATGCTTTGAAATTTTGGAGCCCCATTCTATGGAGCTCTGAATCCTCAAACGCGCACTACTATTAAGAATAGGAAGGGCAAGGATGTAGCCACTTCTAAACCATCCTCCTCTCAGGCATCCCTAGAGCCCCAAGAAGAAGCAATTGAAGACGAACCAATCGTAGCAATAAATGTCGATAAGTTCTAGCAAATCCTCAACCAAATGGCCAAAAAACCATCAACAAATGACACTACAAATTAACGAGCTCAGCACCCAGATGAGACGAGTGCATAAAAAACAGTGGTACATCAAAAAAAATTCCTCAAGTTCATCTAGATGAAGAACATTGAAGTCCCTTCCCCTACGTCTTCACCACCACAATCTCCAGGAAGCTTTCTTACCCTTTACTTTTTAGCCTTGTTTGGTTGGCATGGATTCTTGCTTAGGAAAGTAATCTTTTTCGTAAAATTTATATTATCATGTTTGGCTCATTTTTTTGAGTAATTAGGAAAGTAAAAACTTTTCCAATCTAGGGAAAGTAGTAGCACTTTACTTGGATTCTAAATCTCAGCACCCCCTGGTATTTAGATTACTTTCCCAAGAATTTAATCTAAAAAATACGCTAACCAATTTAACCCTTCCTTCTCTCTCAACTCTACGACAACTTTTTTATAAAACCCTACCTTCTCTTCAACCAATGTTACAAATATCGTACTAGACTTAGTACTGAATTTGGTTCTGGTACGATACTGTACCAATACCGGTTAATACCAAGCATCATTTTTAGGTAATTTTTTAAATTTATGAAATAGTCCCTAATTTTTTTTAAAATTACAAAATAATCAATTGTCATATTATACAGTTGTACTATATGTTTTTAACCCTGTCTCCAAGAAACATAATAATAAATAATAATTTTAATTTATTTTTAATTTAATAATTATTAATAAATATAATTAAATTTAAAATATATTTTTAAAATAGATAAAATTTTTTAAAAAATTGATTTAATAATAAAAAAATCTAATATAAATATTAGTTTGTAAATAATAATTTTTAAATTATTTATTTTATTAAAAATAAAATATTTTTAATACTTTATTAATAAATATTATATAAAATATTAAAATAACTTAAATAAAAATAATTTATTTCAAGTTTTATTTGATTTATAATTATTATTAGTAATAAATAGTTATTATTATTTTTTAAAAAAATTAAAAATTCACAATAATTATAAAATTTGAAATAAATTAAATAACTAATTAAAAAACTTTGAAAAAAAGGGGGGAAGGAGAGATAAGAGGGAGGGAGGGAAAATTTTTAAAATTTTGCAAAAAAAATTTCCCATTTTTTAAAATTTTCAATATCGACCGGTATTTTGAATATCGATTGATACTATCCGAAACAAGCCGATACTGACCAATATTTAAACTTGGTATGACCCACCCTTTATTTCGTACTGGTTTTGGTGTGATACGTACCGATATTCATAATACTGTCTTCAACTATTTTTATTGTTATTGTTAGTAGGATTTCGAATATTTTTGTTCAGAAGTTTCAATCGAATTCTTCAAGTTCATATTTTCCCTTATTTAATGATTTTGATTTTTATTCGATTTGTAAGGATGTAATTAGAAACACAAGTCAAAATTAAGTTACATTCCATGAAATACTGTTACATATCAAACATTATAATAAGAATACATCCAACTTTCCTATTAGAATTCTTATAAGTATCCAAACATGTGAATATCTTTACTTTCTATAGATTTATTTTTCGAGGAATCATATTCCAAATTTACTTTACTTTCCCGACAACCAAACGAGATCTTTTTGTTATTTTATTTACCTTGTTAGTTGCTTTACTTACTTGTTTGTTTGATGTTGTGTTTTGTGTTTTAATTTTCTTTTGTGGTTGCCTTGTCACACTGAGGACAATATGTTGTCCAAGTCTAGGGAGGTGAAATTTTCTTTGTTAATTGAATTGTTTTAGTTTGTTTTAGTCACTATTTGCATTTTGTTAATTAGGATGCATGTTTTAGGCATATTATGTTGTTGTTTTATGTTATTTTGTGTTAGTAATGCAACCACACTTGAATCATTTTTATTTATTTTGCCATGAGATTCTTTCATGCTAATTGGAAGGAGATTGAATGCATGCTTGAACACAGATTAGGCTACTTAAGTAGAGAGTGAACCATGTTGAGTGATGAAAAGTAGTTAGTTGCAAAAGCTTACTCAGAATTTGACACTTAAGCAATGAAGTAGTATAAAGATGCATAATGAATTTTTATTTAAGCCAATGTGAGGATTGAGCCTATATGACTCCATCTATAGTCATTTTATTTCTTTTTTTTATGTGATGCTTCCTTAAGTTATTACCTTCAAAACTTGCTTTGAATCGGTTTGAGTCTATTGGATGTATGCTTAATAGAGATGATTAAGGCCCTTTTGGTATTAAAATTTGGCTTAAATGACCTACCTTTTATTATCCGTTGCTACCCCCATTAAGTCTTAACCCTTTTGTTTCTTAAAAACACCCCACATTTTAAAACTCGAAACCCATTAGCCTACCCATTCATAAGCTTAGTAGAGTATTAAGTGATATATTAGTTTAGGATTTTTGCTACATTTTATTTTCTAAAAAGAGTCGAGTGATACTTATACTCTTGGATCACATTGCATTTATTTGTTATTTTGTTCATTGTTTCTTCAATTTTATGAAAAGAAAAAGATAAAAGAAAAGAGAAAAAGAAAAGAAAAGAAAAGAAAAAGGAAGAACATTTTAGTGGCATCAATAAGTGTCGAGTAGTATATTTACATTTGTGTATCTTAGAAATATGTTTTGTTATCCCTTTGTTCACTTATTACTTTATGAATGTGTTAAACCCTTTACCTCATTTGACACACCTTAACCCTTACCATATTACAACCTAAAGTAAGTGCTTTTGATCTATTTATCCATGTAATCATTGTAGAGGAGAATTGGTGTATTAGCAAGTCTATGGTAGTGTAGTTTCCTATAGGGAGCATGACCAAAACACTATCCATCAAACACTTGAGAGAAATGAGTGAAACTGTGAGGAAGATTCATTTTGCGTTTATACTTATTTTTCAGTGCTGGTCCTATAAGATGAGTTTCTTATGTACACTAATGAAAAGTATTCATAATATGTGTAGTAGCTTGACATTTGAGTTAGCCAAACTGAGGGATTGCATGTTTTGATCTTTGTGAAAATGAAGTGATGGAATTGATTGGTTGTGTTTGATTTTGCTTGAGGACAAACAAAGATTTAAATGTGGTGAAGTTGATAGTTGTGCATTAGCGTGTGTAAGTATTTGGTTTTGTGTTTCTTGCATAATAGGTTATATTGCTGTGTTTTAGGACTTATTTTGCATATTTTTATTTAGTTTGATCTTCATGGTTGTTCTTTTATGTTTGATGTTGATTTAGGGTAAGAATTGATCATTTTGATGTAGGAATGGAGGGGGGTCACCTTTGTAATTGAGCTAGGGACCAGAGAGGAGAAAAGAAGTGGAGGAGTTGTATAACAAAAACCCACGATTGTGTGATTCATACTAATTCCAACGATTGTCGGATACCTAACCTGAAGAAACACGCGAGTTTCACTTATTTTTAGGTTATTGTGACTATGTAAAGGCACAAATCCCTGAGGCCGAAGGTGGTGTCATAAAAACTTGCCTCCTTGGGCCAAAAACACATATTTAGAGCCTAGAGAGAGGTAAAGAATCAAGATTTCCATTTCAAATTAGGCAAAGAGCATACCAACTCAAGATTTTCCATATTTGGGCAAAGAAGGGAAGGAGCTTGCTTCATCTAGTTTTTATTCCTTTTTCTCTTCTAAAGTCTTTATGATGGATTTTTTGGTTATTGAGGATGTTAATGATATTATGAGCAGCTAGGTTATTTGTAGAAATTACTTTTGAACTACTTGTTAAACTCCTACTTTGTTAATTTGAATGAATGATGCTTTTGATGAATGTTGAGCTTATACCTTGCAACATATTGAGGAATTGAGTTGGGTAAATTATGTAGGGTTGTACAATGAGAATTGGCACTCTATAAACCTACATTCATCAAGTTAATTGATTAGTTAGAGAGAGATCTTAACTAATTAGTTGGTTTTTCATTTTGATAAAGACTAATTAGTTGGTTACCTATAGGATAACTTCATAACTAGTTGAATTAGTGAACGGATTATGTAGATTGAGAGATTGCTTAATCATTTCCATTTAATTTGGCTAGGGATAATTAATTACACCTTGAGATAGGGTAGTTAATACATTAGGACATCTTAGGTGAGGCAGAATTTAATTAACAAGGTAGGAGGTAGATAAGATAGGGAAAAAGTGATCGTTAATTGTTAAATCTTGAATTCCAAGTTTCTGCACTTTTGTGTTATCATTTTTTCATTGTTAGTTGTTTGATTCTGCTTAATTTTTCAGTTTATATTTATTAAAATTGGTTCTCAAACAAAGCAGCTAGAATTAAGTAGCGTCTAAATACAATCTTTGAGGGATTGATATCTGTTTTTTAATATAAGTTACACCCCATATACTTGCGGTTTTGAGCATAAAACTAGTGAATTGGTTTTACAATCAACAAGTATCTACACTTTACATTTATATTATAAATTTTTTACTTTGGCATATTTCAATTTAATTTGATGTGTGAATTTTGGAATGAAAATATGTGTATTATAGAGAATGATAATGTTATAAATGTTTGGTGCCATATATGACTGTATTGTTGAGTTACTTTCTTTGTTCAACAAGGAGTAAATATCATAAAAATAGAGAAAATTTTGTAGAACTGGTTATCAATTGTAGTTCACTTATAACAGTTTATTATGATGCGGGAAAAGTCTATGGGCATGAAACCAACACCCCATTAGCTCATTTTGCAAACTCACACTAAGAAGCATGATGGTGTGACCTTCGTCAACGCCCTATGTAGAGAAGTAAATGTGTATACAATTTATGCTTTAATATTAATGCTTAATAATTATCACTTACTAATATAAACGTTGTCTTTTGATATGACCAAATACAAGAAAGCATTCAACGACAGTCTTAACAGTCTGAAGATGTTGATGAGAGTCAAACCTATCTTCATGCAGTGGGTGATATAGACCGTCGTAGAAGGATATTCGACTTAGGATCATTTGCGAACACATATTATTTGCAATCCTCTACATCCAGTACGGCAGCATCTAGTAGGCGGTCCGCACCTAATGAAGTCTATGAGTTTCAGAGCACAGTAGAGACATTGGCAAATCAGTTGCAACAGTTGATGGAGTACATAGCTCAGCTCTGTAATGAGGTGGATGAGTTGAAGGAGAAGGGTAGCACCTCATCGCAGCAATCAGAGCATCCGTAGTCAACAATTGAATAATATACTTGTAGTCATTTCGTATGAATTATAAGTACTTATTATGTACAAAATAATTTTTTATTATCAATTAAAAATACTTTTACTTTATATCATCAATCAACTTTTTGTTTTAACAAATTAAATCTAAAAACAAATCAAAATATTATCAACCGATAACTCGTAACTATATAAATTTTGCATCAACCATAAGATTATCAAATAAAATTAAACGCAGAAAAATTATAAAAAATAGTTTTAGTAAATTTACCGATGGAAAAATAAAGTTGGTTGGTAAAATCTATTTAATTTACTGATAGGTAACTAATAACCGTTGGTAATGTTGTCATTAACTTACCAACGGAATAACCACTTCCGTCAGTAAGTTAGTTTGTTCGTCGGTAACTTTACCGATTGAAACAATAACTGTCGGTATATTCATTGACGTAACACAAAATGTTCGTAAGTAATTTGCGACAGAAATTCTGTGATTTGTCGCAAATTATCACCTACGGCCGGTTCTCTAACGCCTTAGTCCGTCGGTAAATTCTGTCACTAACTTAGCTTACTGACGGAATGTGTAGGTTTTCCGTCGGTAATTTTCATCGCTAAACTTTATTTTTCTTATAGTGGTGTCAACGATGCTGGGAGTCCCAGCGTTTACGAGATGGATACCAAAGTCATCTTTCGCTTGAAAAAGAAAGTAGACATTAGATTAAGAAGTGACCCTAGTGTCGGACAAAATCCAATATTTTTCATCTTGCATTGTCCTTTCTTGGTCTAGACTAGGATATCCACTAACGGACTCAATAACTAATCCCCTCGTTGGTTTGTAGGCACCTCATAGGGTGGGACAGCTAGTCCAAGGATTTAAGATTGCTCCATACCCAAGGCCAAGGATCGAACCCCTGACCTTTGGTAAAAAATGGATGAGTCTCTTCCACTCAATCACACCCCTTGGGTTAACATGCATTGTCCTTAACAGATTGTTTGACTTCCTAAATACTAAGCTCGTAGTTAACAACAATTGTATCATTTTAATATAAGAGTAAAAAAGCTAATAAAATGGAGTCATATTAGTTAAATCTATTAAAGCAAGCATAGGAAGTTTTGTTAAGATTTTAGACTTTGTTTAACTTGTATACCTTATTTTTGGGATCTGGCAATCTTGCAAAATGCTTTAGATACGTTTCTTACAAGACAACATGCATAACTCACTCTCATCTAGTATAACTGTTATTGTCTGATTATTACAATGGAATTAAGACTGACTTGCAATGAGACGAATCACTAGACAACTCTCGTCGTAGTCTATCCTATATTCATGTCTAAAATATTTGGCATGATTTTTTATATTATAATGCTACATTTTTGGGTTGGAATTAGTATCAGGATATGCAAATAACAGACGGAAAGGCTACCACGGAAAGAGTTATAGCATTGACTCAAATCCTGACAATTCGATAATCTGCTGCCACGTTCTTTTTCTTCTCGTTGCTAGTTTTTAAGCCTTCTTTTCTATATGTTCTCATTGTTAGAATCGGGTTATCATGAGTGCGTATCGTATAGTTGTTGTCTCAATCACATCCGAGTGGCTAATAACTGTTGAGAATGAAACTTCACATACATGCACCGGAGTAAATGGCAGTAAAATCCGGATAATGAAAGATCGTTATTAAAAGCTACAAATTTTTTTATGCTTGATGATAAACTTATATTAGGGACGTTGTTTTTCAAGATTAAATTTCACGCTATAGATTGCAAATTTTAGACTCTTTAACAAGCTTGTTAAATGGAAAATAGATATTCTTGTTACTTCTTTTGAATGATTTATGGTTTTTAGTCTCGAGTATAAACAGGTGGCGTATGACATAGACGACTCTTTTAACATTAATCTTTGATGCTAATCACGCTGCAAAGGTTCCAAGTCTGAATTGGCCCTTGTAATATACTACAAAACAGTACATGGAAATTTAATAAAATAGAAGAGAGACGGAAGTGATTATAATGAGACAAATGATAGCTACAGACTTGGGGCTCTGCAGTAATTTATTTGTCTTAATTTCACATCCACCAACATTATGTGAATAGGATGCTTCACTTAGTCTGGCTGTTACCTCCCCTGTTGAATAAAATGTTGATGTTATGCACTCAAATGTTTTTAGTAAACTATCATAAAGCAAATTAAATAAACCAAGCAATAATAATTTCAGCAAGTTGTAATCAAACCACTGATTTATTGCGTAAAGAAAAACAACAAAAGATGACAGTTTTTCAGGAAATGTAATTTAGGTTCGGTAAAGTGAAATATAACACACGTTTCTCTTCACGATCTGCATGTCGTGTTGTTTCCGGAGGAACCCAAATTAAAGCAACGAGTAGCTCCTTTTCCGATTTGATGTCATTGAATTTACAACATTAAAGTATCATCATTCCACTGTGATTCCTTTTGCAGACTCCAGATACACGCATTTGAGAATACTGGCAACACTGGCGTCCGTTAGTGCTCACTTCTTTATCGTACGTGGAGCATAAGATACACCACTGGGCTCTGAAGAAGCCCCTCGCAAAAGCCGAAAGTCATTCTTGGCTTTATGACTATTTGTTAAGTCAACTTAACCGAATTAACACTTCAATTACAAACGCACATACACAGAAAATCTTTTGAGGGTTCAAGGAACTATAAACATACACAAGATCTTCGACCAGCAACGTGGCATAGCTTCCGTGATTTGGTTTTAGACAGAAATATTCATTAACCATCTACATGGAACCACATTTCCACATTTGAAGCCTGGCCATTTCTGATGGCGTTTTCTTTTTGATTGTAAAGTTTTAATTTAATAAGATTTCCAGAAGCTGGCAAGAAGTTTTACAACACCTGTGCATGATCAAAGAGATCAATCAGTGAGGAATTCTAAATATACAGATAACTATATCAGAAGCAACTAAAAACTTTAGGAAGTTGTTACTCAGCTCAAATAAGTACACCATATGGCCTTAGAGGTTATAAAAGATACCTGAATCAGTATTGAGACTAGACCACCATGAAGTTACATGCCTGCTTTAACAGCATGAAGCTTCTTCTGTCTCTTGAACCCATTCAAACTATTCATATGAAACCCATTTGTCAAAGGTATTCCCTCAACAGATTTCAAGTCTTCTCCCTTAATCATGAATTCATTGTCCTCATCTGGTATGCTGAAATCAGCAGGATTCCTGTTCAGACTGCAGGTTTCAGTCACAGTACTGCTTTTATTGGCCCGAGCAAAACCACTATTGTTCAATGGGTGTATCTTGTGCTTTGCTGAATTGCCAGATGCTTGCATCTGCGTAGGAAATGCACTAGACTCCGATGTACCAAAAAAAACTGTTTGAAGGCTATGAGCTGGAACAGATCCACAGTTGGTGCCAAAACTACCACTTGGTGCAGATTTTCTTGATCTGCCTTTACTCTGAGAAAGAAAGTCAGTTTTTCTCTTATGTTTTTCTTGAGAAAGATGAGAAATATATTCATTATCCGTCTTGAAGCTCTTATCGGGTTGAGGTGAAGCAGAAGATGCACCAACTGTAATTGACATTGCAGGAACCTGACCATGGGCACAATCTGCAAATTGGTTTCTACCATGGTAATTATATGGAATATATTTTATAGCATTAGGAGGTTTATAAACACCAGGTTCTTGCCCAGGAAACTGTTTAGGGCCATGGTCAGATTTTATGGTAGGTCTGTTCAACAATTCTGAGGATACATCCTTATCAATCTGAGCACTGGATCGTGCTCCTGCATCCACAAGGCTGAGCAGATGCATAGCAGGTATGGTTTCATTAGAATACAGGTCCAGTGAACCTACCAGCTTTTCATTGATCTCAATCTTACCATGCTTGCGAGGAAATAGGTAATCTGAATGAGTTCTTCTGAGAGTTTCAGAATCAACATTTTGCATTTGCTTTCCAATGTTGGTAGAACTTTGAAGAAACTTTGCTTCAGGAGGCCAATTTGTTTTTTGCTGATACAAGCTGCCAGGCCCAGTGGTACAAGGGAGCATAGTCAAATTTGCTGATGGACCTCCAGACTTAGGAGGGATTTTATACACAAAGGGTATGTGATTTGGCAACATGGGTTGCCAAGGAGGATTTGCTTCTTCATTCTCATCTGGATTCCATTGACAGGTAACACATGGTCTCGAGCCATGCAAAATGTTATGAGAAAACCTATTTGTATTGACATTCCCAATCGATGCGGAATTTGGGCCATGAGATTGCCTTTGGGAACTTGAAACACAATTTTGGTCCACATTTGATAGATTCTCTTCATGACCTACCACCCGACCTGCAAGCAACCGAGCTTGTTCCTGTTGGTTCATATTCAGTAGGTTTCTATCAGCTTGAGAAAAATAATCAATTGACTTTAGTTTTGCCAATCCCGGACGATCCTCCCTCTTGATCGTTCGGTTTTTTCCATTCTTAGCCCTGGGATGTCCTTTAAGAGCAACTTCTTGAGGAAAGAGATTCGTCCCTCCTTTCCCATATGCTTTACTGAAATCAATTGTCTGACCACAGATGGGGTAATCAGTTGTTAACTGGCTGTTCTGGTACTCGGGATCAGGAAGACACCTCTCATACTGATTCTTTGCCATGAGCTCAACAATATCCATTGGAATGTCATCTAGAGCTCCGTGTTCAGGTACCTTATCAACCCTTTGGATATTTAAATGGTCCTGATTTTCTGTTGTCTTTTTGTTGTTGTTTGGAGTAAAATAATCCTGGAAATTTAATGTTGATCAATTAGATACAAACAAGGCATGCTGACGTGCCTACTAAAGAATTATATTGAAACCTACTGACAAAAGTTTTCCAACATGAGCAATCTGCAACTAGGACAAATGCATAATTCACTCTGTTGTGTTAATCAAAAAGTAATCCAACTTACACCAGCCAAGCCAGTGTAAGAACTGACAATGAGAATGCAATGGAAAAATAAGCAGATGATGATTTAAAAGAGGAGAGAGATAGAGATGTCAAAACATGCAATCAAAATGTCATATAAAATCCATCTACCTCATTCAACTACCATGATGCATCCACACATGAATTATGCATCATATACCACAATTTAACTTAGCCACTGTTAAGAAGAAATGTAGAGCTATATGGTTATACCTTTTGTTGCATAAGAGAACAAGCGCCAATCTCAATCTGAGAGGGGAGGTTCTGCTTCTGGTTCAGGAAGGGTATTATGAAGTTAGGGTTGTTACTACTCAGGGAAACATCTAGTCCTTTCCTGATAGGTGCATTTGGTGCAGGCAGAGAAGTAAAGCCAAATTTTGGACAATATTTGGTTTCTGCAGCCTTCCTCATAAGCTGATCCTCAGAAATGCCCTCATGCCAAATGAAAAAGGGATTGTTTCTGTTATCCACATGTGTAATATACTTTCTACCATGTCCTTGTGTAGGAATGTAGCTGTTAAGAGAAAGTTCCAGTCCTCTTTCCTGAGATATGTCTTCAGCAGAAAAAAATGGAACACCAAAGGCTGTAGAGTGTATGATTCCTGTATCTTTTTTTCTCAAAATACCTTCTCTGAAAATCCCACCAGTCCCGGCAGAAGTATTCTGATCATCAATTTTTGGCATCTTTCCTTTCTTCTTAGTTGAAAAACTTGGTTTTCTCTCCATTCTTTGTGCAGGCAAAGGGAAAAGATTCATTTCTCTAGCTGGCAATGCATCATTTGCCAGTTTTGACAAAGCAACATCAACAGCAGTACAGTTAGAATCATCCCCTAGTTCCTCTGCAGTTTCATTTGGCACATGATCATCTGATAGTGGTAAGGATATTTTTTTTTCACTGAATTTCAACTTTTTAATTTTCCTTTTACCTAAACTAGGACCCTTGTCAAGTCTTTGTTTGGTCATATGACGTCTCAAATCATTTTGCACTCCAGTTATGGCACAAACACCTGCCTGTAATTCAGACCCAACTACTTCTGAATCTCCTTTTAAAGTCCTAACTTCCTTTGCAACTCTGTTGGGAGAGCTTGTCTCCCTTGTCACTGCAGGTTTCCAGTCTTCATCATGATAAATTTTCCTTTTTCTGGTCTGATCCAAAACACTTTTGGCTTGTCCTTGGACGGTCAGCTGACCTTGGGTGACAGCAAAAACGTTAACTTTTTCAGATGCATCAGGGATGGCATTAAGTGCGTCATTAGACAGATAATCTTTAGTAGTTCTAATGACATCATTGTCTCCATCCTCATTTTCAGTTAATAATTCAGTTAACAAGCGGACCTTTCTTGCTTTTCTCCGAGGCAAACTGCTTGAATCCTCATGATGGATATCTTTAAGATTGTTGCCAACCAGGATCTCAGCACTTTCAGATGAAGCATCATCATGCTCTTCTGATTGCAAAGAGGAACTTTGACATGCACAATCCATGTTACTGAGTGGCTCCTTCCTGTTTCCATCATCCCTAGGTTTCTCAAAATTTTTAGCAGAACTTATAGCCACATAACCAAGGCCCCCATCAGACTCAGAATCAGCAACATCATGATGATGATAGAATGGTTTAGACAGACTGATTGATCCATCATATTTCCTCATGAAAGCAGCTGTTGTAAGAAATCAGAATATCTACAATTAAGTAGGGAAGAAGCACCGTAGTTTATTAATACAAGTATAACTTCAGGCCCATGCAGTTAAAAGGGTTACCGACTCTGATTGCATGATATGAATTAAAAGTTACCTAAGTCATCTGCATGACAAGTTTTCTCCATCATGCTGGAAGCAGCTTCTGCACCATAATCATGTCTATGAATTTCATGATTCAGATTTATTTCTAGTTGCACATTGTCCCCTGGAAAAATGAATGTTTAATTAACCAAATACTTTTATATGTGGAGTATATAATACTGCACCTTTGCTCGGATTAAATACGTACCCAATATGGAGCTATTCGGAAGTTCAAGTTCCTTTTTTTTCTCCATAATGCATGCTGACGGTTGATTCTTTATTGTGTTGGATAAATTATCAGTACTACCATCAACTTTTTTCCCTTCATCACCAATATTGTCTATCTTAGAAACATGATGAGATAAGCACATTGCAACATCAGCAGCAACCGGCACATTCGAACATATATTATCTACATTGAAGCTGTTGTGACAAGATTTGAGCCCCTCACAAGCATTTGCAGTTCCTTCAGCATCAACCACCCCCAGACAGTCATGGCAACGCCAAAATCTGAACTTTGGGACATATAAGGGAGGAAGTAAGCTCTTTTGCTCCTCAGACTTGTTATTGTCTTCATCAGAAGCAAATGGCCAACATAGCTTCCAGTCTCTTTTGCGAATTTGAGTTACATATCCACTGCATGCAAAATGAAAAAGAAGAAAAACTTTAGAAGGCTAACTTTCAAGAAGTTGAAGTTAATCAGCATCTAGAAAAGGAAAAGGTCCTTGACGAAGTTACTTTTTGCAGCAATATTCCCAATGTTCAGTTTCAGCATTATACATAGTCATTTGTTGTGACTCAGTTATTCAATATTAGAAATTTGTGTTATACGTTCGATTTAAATTAATAAGAGGTACCTATCATTGCTGAGGATGAAGGATAGAGAGGGTGGGTCATCTTTATCATCAACACTTACTGATTAGAACTTAGATACATAATGAAAGAATAGCACTTCTCCATGTGAGATGTAAGATTAGAAAGACCACACAAAGAAGTATGAAGCTAGAAAATCAGACCATTTGTGAGCACAAGTCATAACTACGAACAAGATGGTCAAGGCTCAGTTAAATACATAACTTAAATAAACACATACATCATGGCTGCTAAAATGTAAAATTAAATCAGATCAAGGCTTACCGTAAAGAAAAATGCTGACAATTTGTTGCATCATTCCTCTCATTTGATTTGATGAGATTTATAGATATAGAGTCAATCAAAAGGGGTGATTCAATGGATTTGGAGGCAGTAATGCTCTTGCTACTACGCCATTTCTCCCCAACCACCATGCTCCTATCCATGCTATCACTAATGCCAACAATGCTAAAACCATGTTAATTAGGTGCATACAAGCTTATATTAAATGAAATCATGATGGTATATTAAGCCGCCCAATAGAGTTTTGAATAATAAAAAAGGGTTTGCATAGTGCTTTGTTCAAGTAAGATGTAGTGCTAGGCCAGCCAAGTAGACAGCAAATGTTAAAGGAATTTTGGAACATCATTCACAAGAAAGTACATGCATTAAAGGTAAGAAAGAATTCAAGCAACCAATACCACAATGTTAAAATGACGAATTGCCAATGTGCATAAAACTGAATCATAAGTTATAAACGCATTATGTCACTAATATTGATAAATAACATGATTGTGAAACATTCACCAAGCAAACCATTTAAATCAAACAACCATGCTAGGGTTTGTTTCCAATTAGAAGTCTAACGAGCTTGAAAAAATATTATTTCTCAACAATAATCTTTTAAAGTGGCATGAATATTAAAGAACTGCCATATATGCAGATTTAACACATAAAATAACAATAAGCAGAAGATAAATGCAAAATGAGGAAAGGGAATACCTAGAAACCCTAGGCTTCCACAGTAACAAACATAAGCCTGCAGACAACAATTCATGATTCTCATGAAATAAGATTAAAGATATCAAGAAATTCATTCATCCGAATGGCAAGCTAATTGAGCAAATAAAGCCAGTAAGACAACGTATTGACTAGGGTTACTTAAAACTGACAGCGCTAGACATAAGAAGGGAAGCTGTTAATCTCTCGATAATAACAGCAGCAAGCACAAAACCCACTTCAAAATGACCTCCAAAAACTCCAGATAATCGTGAACGTTTCTCCATCAATGAAACTTTTAGGGTTTCCTTGCCCCAAAGCCATGAATTGACGTCAATCACTGAATAGTCAACGTAGCTAATCACTACAGCCGAAAATTCAATACACCAAATGAAATCTGACATAAATATGAAGATTCTTACCTTAAGTAAAATCCAGATCGGAGAATACAAAGAAATGAGCAAAGTTGACGTACCAAAAACAGTGAAATGACCTAAAAACCTTGGATAAACGAGCTGGAAACTAAGCTAAACACAAACAATCCAGCACCAAACCAACCACAGACGCAAATACCACCCAAATCAATAATTAAGAGAAGAACAACACCTTAAGTCACTTGCACATCAAAAGGAGCGATCTTACGCGTGCAAGATCTAATTCTTCACGGCCAACCCAAAAAGTGGCATCATCAGAAACAGCGTTTGGAAGGCAAAGAGAAGCAGCAAGCAATCAGCAGAGATTTAGAGCTGGTTGGGTGGAATTCGAGTGCGAAGTCTGGAGAAACCCTAGAGAGGTTTTCGATTCTTGAGGAGTGAGAGAGAGGGAGAGAGGGAGAGTTTTTATCTTATGTCCTTGAAAGAAGGTCCTTTGTTTGTACTAATATATCTACACATATGATATGCCCCCCCATGCCATGTCATAAGCCTCAGGCATTTACGACCATCCACCATTTTATATGTGCATATTTATGTTTATACGTGAGAGAGAGAAAGTGCGGGAAAGAGAAAGGGAGCCAACGGTAGGGGTCCCACGTGGCAGGGAGGTGCGCTTCTTATCACTATCCATTATGTGCTTTTCTTTTTCATAATACATAATAAAACCCTAGTTTCCAAATTTTATGGCTAAATGAGTAAAGTTACCATTTTCACTTTTACCCCCCCACCCAACGCGTTGTTTTCACGCTATTTTGGTGTGTCGTAGTCAGGTCTTTTTGTGGCATGAAAGATGCCATTTCCACTTAAGTGGCTTGTGATTGGTGAGTACAATACACGGGTGTTCTTTTAGAGTGGTTGACACTCTAAACACGTTGAAACCCTAAGGCTTTTTATTTCTTTTTATCTTTTAAATTGGTAGGTAATAGGTAATGAATATTGTAACCCTAGGGTCATTGGTTATTTGTTGCATAGTTAACGTCTAACCCTAACCTGGCTCTATAACTGAGGTGGGTATGGCTACATCAGACATCTGTTGTCCTTTGTGTCATTTTGTGAGAAAGAGTAAACTAGATCTGTCAAAAATGACATAGAGGAGGAGAAGAAAATACATTATGAATCCACAGTAAAAACAAAAATTTAAAAAAGAAGGATTATTTTCCAACCAAAATGAGTTATATTCACTTTATAATAAAACCATATTTGAATGCGATAGTAATAACAAAAACGTAAAAAAGAAGCATTATTTTCCAACCAAAATGAGTTACATATATTCACTTTATAATAAAACCATATTTGAATGCGATAGTAGACCATACAAGACATTGTTTCGTACGTACCAAAACGAAAACATCAGAAACGTATTAGCTTCGCCAGTAACCTATTTTACATCACTAGCAATCTATAATTTGTCCGTAGGTACAGCCAGTGCCGTATGTACAAGCACAATCTTTGTTTTATTTCAGCTAATGATCACTCGTAAGGGCAAATGAATAGTTCTATCGTGATCATTTTCTTTTCTTTTTGTTGGAATTAAGTAACTATCTTATGCACACGAAGTAGTAGGTCAACAAAATATAAGAAATACACGTAAATTTGGTACGTACCTTATCATGGAAAACTAACATAAATTATTCGTAGTTAGCCTTCATAACCAATTATATGCATATGAAACTCCACATTTATTTAAAACATTCTCAATTCATCAAAATTTTGATGATTTTATCGCAAATTGTGTTGCCAAATAATACATAGAGTCACCCGAATTTAAATTTAATGTATTGGTCGTGATTAGTTGTTCCACAAACTTGCATGAATGCACCATTTATTATGATTTGTTTCATTTTATAAATGCAATTAAGGTTTTTTGCAAATAAGAAATTGATACTTCTTGGCGCCATATATATAAATTTTGTATGAAACCACATTTTGTATGATAGAATTCAAGAGAAGTTATCCCAATGCAACTATGAGTTATGTCGGGCACGTAGAGTTTCGCTCTTCTTCTCTTTAGTTGGAGAATAACATATATAATGACACCCCTCATTGCCTAACAGGCCTTTTTTCCCTTATTGTTTTGCTCTTGACTCCGTCAAAATCCATCCATTAACATTCAAATAAGCTGGTGACATTGAGCCAAAGCAAAGAGGTACACCGTATGGGTTTTGTAAAAGCCTGAGGACCCAGGAGTTGTATAACCAATCCTCCCGGCGGTAACATATGCAAATAAGTTATAATCAACCTCAACAAAGGGAAGGGAGTCATATTTCACATTTTTCTTTCTGAAATGCTGTGATTATATATATGCGAAGGTCTAGACCTACAGATATTTAGATTAACATTATGTTTATCCAACTATTTTAATGTTTAATGAGATAAAAATGCTTAATACCATAAATAAGGTTTATGCATAGTGTTTTATGTCAAAAAATTTCAATCTTCCATACATTTGAGAGCACAGAGATTGAAGTTGAGTTAATAAATCAATGTCAATTGTCTCCTGAGAAGATAAATACAGATCAACACCCATTACTATGTATAATTATTTAAATTCCAGTACAACTAGTATTGCTTAAATAAGCTGGCCTGGGTTGAATATCACAGACCTGTTTGATTAATTTTACAAAACCAGTTAATAATTATTATAACTTACAAACTTAATGTCACTTGTACTTTTTGCTCAGTTTATCACTTCTTAGAGTATGTTTGAAATCACAAGAAACGTGAGCTTGATCTTACGTACATACATCCATCCTCCCACTGGGAGTGGAGTGGAGACGGTGAGTGGTAATGTATGTGAATTTATATTAGCATATTTATCCTATTGATCATCTGGTTCGGTAAAACTAAAATCCATGTAGAATAACTGTTGGGTTTAGTTTGGTTGAAACGTGAAAGGGATACCTCACATTTCTTGACAAAGTAAAAGGGGGTCCCTCGCTTCACATCATCTGTCATCATGCATAAAAAACATCCTCCAGATTCATCCAATTTTTTTTTTTTTTTTAGGAAATGGCCAGTGCATGCTGTGCTCTACAAACAGTAATCATGAACAAAGAAGATTCCTTACTGATGTTCATTAGTGCTTGCTTCTTGGGATGTTTCGGTACGCTAATTCTATTTGACTGGTAATAATTTTAAAGGTAACTATCGGGTAATCAAAAAGCTGGCAGTACAGTAGCACTGAAGACTAGATTTGGAATCAAAAGTCAGATCTTTTGCTGAACACTGGCTAGTAAGGCAATCACACAGATACTCAGTGGAAATTGAACAATTTTAATTTGAGAGAAAAAAGACTTGCTCAGAAGGCCAAAAAGTAAATTTCGATAAAAGTTACAATTGTGTCAATGAGTTTGATGTCGAAGACTTAATCCCCACCCCAAAACTTAATGCCGGGGTCGACGGTAATGTTGATAATGGCGGTGGTAGTACTAGTAGGCAGAGAGTAGCTGTCGTATTTGTGGTGTGACTGTGATGTTCAGTGAAGTAAGAAAGTCCTATTTTCAAGTTTTTTTTTTTTTTTTTTGTCCAAATAAGTCATAAAGAGAATTTGGCTTGGCCCAGTATCCACAAGTTCACATTCCTCCCTGTAGAATCAGATGTGGCTTTATTGGTACCTCCAAATTATATGAAGTCCTTGTTATTTCCAATCAACTCCTCACCTCTTGCCTAATTCATACAGTGCTTAATTTCATTAAATATAAATGAAACCCATATCCGTTCCTTGTTTTGGACACATCGTTAAACACACCTAAGTTTCCATATATGTTGCCTGTACCACCAACTGAGAGAGTACATGAAGAAAGATGCCCCCTTTCTAACAGCAATTTAATGAAGGGTTTCTCCAGATATTAGGCTAAGTATTTTGAAATCACATATTCTAGGTGAACTAGAAGTGCTTCATTTTTAACCCATACAGTACACTGCATTTCTGTTATATTCTTTAAACTTTGAATTATTGAGATTTCGATAGCAGAAGAATGATGACCAATTGCATAAGCCTGCATTCTAAAACCCTACCAAGTTTTATCACTTGATTAGTATTTTGCAGTCAATTATTTTCGGTTAGTCAATACTACATTATTAATGTATGCTGAAAATATATCTTGTCGATAAATAATTTCAGCATATGTCCTCTTTTCATAATTTTTACTTGATCCAACTTATTCAAAGTGTATCTGTTCAATTGACCTATAGTACTTGTATTGAGTATGCTTGTGCTCGGCTAACATTCATATGAAACGTTTTAGTCGGATTGTTAAACTTAAAAGAGTTATCCGTTGTCTAAACAACTGAAATGAAAAAAAGGAAAATAATGAGTCGTAGAAGCCGAAAAACAATCTGAGGTTTATATATTTCCAGGTTCCTGATTATGGTGGTAAGGGAAAAGGGAAAGGAAGAAAGAAAGAGAGTTGAAAGAGAAAGTACTTGTTTTGGCATACAAACCCCACAAAAATCATGTGCACGTAGCAGTGTTGGTTACCAGAAAGCCTGCAAGCAGAACATTTGACTAGCTACTGTTTTCCCCATTCCGCACCAGTCACAGAACCTCTCTCTCTCTCTCTCTCTATCTCTCTGTTTTCTTTTTTTCTTCTAAATCTTGGAATGCCCACTACTCTCCCTCATTTCATGTCAAAGATTATCATAGTTACCATCTCATAATGACTCGAGTAACAAAGCAAGAGGTATATCATAATGTAGTAAAGTTCAGACTATAAATAATGGTTAACAAAAGAGGTGGACCCTTATGCGAATACAAGCTTATTCATTCCGAAAGAAAAAAGAAGAAGAAAAGAAGGAAAGAAAGAATTAGTTAGCTTAAGTGCATGGCATCACTTGACATCGTATGCCTTGCAGCAGGCGTTATGATTAAGACTGACCCGGTAATGTACATGTAGCTAATAAATGGTTGTCTCTGCAGGTGTATATTGTTGCTTTTCCTTTCCTTTAGCTAATTAATTAAACTTTGTCCCCTTTTCCTTCTAAGGCGTCTATGGAATTTCTGACGTCACGTCTCAGAAGTGACCTTACATTATTACCCAAGTTGCTGGACTTTTATTTTAATACACGTACTCCCTGTCCCAACCCCCACGTCCCCAGCCTTTTTCTCTCTCTAATTTCTAATGATGTGCCCCATCAAACTTCTTTTCTGTTTATTTCTTCGTCTTCCAAGCGCTCCTTTTCGTGCTTTTGTTCTGATTCGTATACATTCATTATATTTAATCCTTTTCCTTAATGTCACAATAATACAAAATTGATCTTACATATCTTTTTCTTATTAGTTAACATTAAAAATAATCCATTCATTATTCACAAGTTTTTAGTGGACAAGTAGGCCTAGCGACTTGAAGTTGAATCAGCAGCGCTATCGTTGCTATTTGTAGATTTTAGAAAGGAAACAAAAGATATTACATGTAACCGTGCTTTTGAACCGATGGCTGCTTATTGATTGATAGAAATTCAACGACGGCGATGATGCACATACTTTAATATCATATTTATCTTATGATGGAATTCATGCTGTTCATTATCAGGTTAATTTAGTAAAAATATGCTGTCGTTTTATATTAGAAACTTCATTACATCTAATCACATGTTAGAATATTTACTCGTTTGTTGTCGATTTGTGTAGGATTAAAAAAATATAAACTTATCATATTATTTATTTATTTATTTTTAAAATCATTATTGAAAATATTTTAAAAAATGTCTTGTGGTATTATAAATAGCGAAAAGTATTTTTTTAAATAAGTTTCTATTAAGTTATTTTAGCATATTGTTATCAAAGTCAATTCAAAGCACTCATATAAGCTCTACTATATGTTTAATAGTTAACCACATAATAACTTGTTCTATACCAACTCAGTAAAAATATATTTAAATATTTTAATAAAAAAACTTTGTATTAACTTAGAACAATAGTATTCTGAAAAAAGTAATTTTTTTTATAGGTTTGGAAGCTTCCATGAGCAAATAACACTACAGGGATGAAAAGAATCTAACATTTACTTTATATTTTTAAATTAAAAAGAATTGATTAATAGGCCTAAAAAGGGCAGTACAAAGGCCAAAACTAGATCCAGGTCTTAGGATGGCTGAACTTCTATCCTCTTGGAACGAATTAGCACCTTCATAAAAGATCAGAGTAAGAGTAGTAAGATCTTGATTGCTTTAAGCTGACTGTCTTTAAGTGAAAGTTAATTTAATGTTGATGAAAAAGAAACCATCAGTAGCTGAGTTTTAGGTGTCCTGCGGCAGGTTCTATCTAAGCGTTGCTGACGCATCTATTTTGGCGATATCTTTGGCATGATGAGCTCCCTAGTCTAAAAGAATATGTCATGCAAAGTTCTTGTATATTTATACACATCTTGAACTATCTTTAATTTCTTCCTCTCTTTTTCCATGGATAATACAACTGAATCCAAGCCTAAATATGGTAAAGTCTTATTTTTTCCGGAAGTTTTTGTTGCTAGCTAGCAAAATCTATTATTTAGTTCCGATCTTGCTTGTCACATAGGGCATTGCATAAGGCCTAGAATTTGAACCATATCAAGATTGATACTAACAGTTGAATAGCAGGTGGTTGATAGTCTGAGTTTCTAGGTTGCACAAGGAGCAGCTTGTTGAATCTATCTTTGTATCCTTGATTTTATCTTTGGTTTTCAGTCTTTATTTTGCGGCTAACCAAAAAAATTTCTATGAAGTTAGACATATAAAAGAGTTTTACAAAGTTGTTGCTTTTCAATTTAGGTTTTCGCTTGCTTGAAAAATATTTCGATTGGATAACTATAAAAAAAGTTGCACTCATATAAGTAATGTCTCCTCAAAATCATCACTTATAAGACACTAAGACACAAAGAGCTTTAGGCAACAACATGGATGCAACAATTTAAAAATGTATTGTTAAAAATTAATATAACGCAATAGATTTTAAAGCTTTTTACATTGCCATTTCATACATATCAATATCTTTCTCACATTTGATTTTTTATGTACCGTAGTCAACAAGCACAATAAATTTTAAGCAAAAGCTCAACTAGTCTTGACTTAGAGAGTAATTACTTTTTTTTTCTTTTTAGGCTTAAGGTTCTTTGAGAAAAAGTACAAAAAAGGGTAAAACTCCATATAAGCCTCAAAAGAGTTAACTAACGTATTAATGTATTCAAGGATAGACAATTTAGCTCAAACTCAATTCTAAAATTTTATATCTTTTTAATGCTTATATATGTCTTATATATAATATCAAAAAAGATAAAATTCAAGCTCTAGAAATTCAAAATTAAAGAAGAAATTGACATTTAAAACAAAGAATTTTATATAAAGACACTACAGTAAAAAGAGCTTTAAGCAGCAGAAAAAAGCATAATTGTAAGTACAATTATTGTTACTTTTTTTTTATCAAGATAACATAATTCATACAGTTAAATAAAGTGGTGCTGCTACAAATATTGTTGGCCCCTGAATTTTTTTATTTTATTTTATTTTATTTGATTAAGCATGATTAAATGTTTTTGGAGTCTAGCAAGATTTATTTGGTGCTAGAATTAATGGACATCTTAATGTTAATTAGGCTAAGTGGCTTAAGTAACTAAATTGATGTGTTAGAAGGGATAAGTTTCATTAAGGGCAATATGGGCATATCACTTAAGCATTAAAGAACCTAG
>JANZLX010000008.1:19405178-19421916 GCA_025531955.1 Erythroxylum orinocense
TGAATATATGCAGGCCATCAAGACCAAAACAGATGAACTTATTTTTCTGAATGCTCCAATGGATCCTGAGGACATCATTAATAAAGTTCTTGACGGACTAGGTGAAGAATACAGTGAAGTAATTCGCACCATCAATGCTAGAGATACACCTATCTCCTTTGATGAGCTACATGAGAAACTTATCACTGCTGAAGTTGATCTTCCTACACCTGTCACAACCCATTTTCCTGCAACAGCCAATTACACAAACAAGTCAGGAGGTAAAAATCAACATTCCACTCAACATAATCAGGATATACCCAGATGGCACCAATAACAGTCCCAGCCTACTCATTACCAACATTTCCAGCACCATAATCAGGATAATTTTCGATCATCCTATGGCCATATGCAGCCTCTACCTCCCAACTCCTATGTTAGCAATAATAATTGGACTTCATCCAATTCTCAACACCAATCATGACCATACCTGGGCAAGTGTCAGATCTGTGAAATCCAGGGCCATAGTGCCAAACGTTGTCCTTTTTTTTGCGTTGTCTCTGCTAGTTCTGCATCCTCCTCCCCAAGAGCCAACTTTGCTGCTGCCTCCAATTAAGACCCGTGGATCCTTGATTCTAGAGCTTCTCACCATGTGACCACTGATTTACAAAATCTTGCTATGCATACCCCCTATACAGGCACGAAAGATATCATGATTGGAGATGGATCCAGGCTTCATATCAGCCATAAAGGCAGTGGTACATTATATGCTACTCACAGAACATTCACCCTAAATAAAGTCTTATGTCTGCCTGAAATGAAACAAAACTTAATTTCAATTTATCAATTCTGCGTTTCCAACAATGTTTCTGTTACATTCTCACCTTTTTCTTTTCTTGTGAAGGATTTGACAACAGGGACACCACTTCTCAAGGGTGCACCTAACAATGGACTCTATGTATGGCCAGCATCATCCTCTCCAAAGCTTGCTCTCTCCACAACTCTTGCAACCCTCTTTGATTGGCATGCTAGATTAGGACACCCTGCAAAACCAATTGTTAATCACATTTTATCTAAGCATAACATTCATTTCAGTAATAGACTTCCTTCATCTCATACTCATTGTAATGCATGCTTGACCAATAAAAGTCACAAATTACCTTTTTCCAAATCCACTTTTGTGTCTATGCCATTGGATGTTATCTTTTCGGATGTATGGACTTCTCCTATCTATTCTCATGTCAATTGCAAATACTATGTTGTCTTCATTGATCATTACACTAAATACACATGGATCTATCCCTTACACAGAAAATCTGATGTGCATGCTGTTTTCCTTAGGTTCAAAGCTATTGTTGAAAAGTTCTTTTATACATCTATTAAGACCTTATACACAGATAATGGGGGAGAGTTTATTGCTCTTACTGATTTCCTATCTAAACATGGTATTTCCTTCCGAACCACACCACCCCATACACCGGAATATAATAGCATAACAGAACGAAAACATAGACACATTATTGAGACTGGTCTTACTCTCCTAAATCATGCATCCATGCCTTCATCCTATTGGCCACAAGCTTTTTCCACAACAGTCTATCTAATTAATCGTATGCCTACTGCCACTCTAAACATGTCCACTCCCTATTACTATTTATTTCGCACAAGCCCCGACTATTCTAAACTTTGAATCTTTTGTTGCCTATGTTATCCATAGTTAAAGCCCTATACATCTAACAAATTGGACAAAAAATCAAAACCGTATGTGTTTGTAGGATACTCACCTTCTCAAAGC
The DNA here is from genome assembly GCA_025531955.1 of Erythroxylum orinocense. Taxonomy (NCBI): domain Eukaryota; kingdom Viridiplantae; phylum Streptophyta; class Magnoliopsida; order Malpighiales; family Erythroxylaceae; genus Erythroxylum; species Erythroxylum orinocense. The sequence goes on from JANZLX010000008.1 coordinate 19,406,953, forward strand.
AGCTATCATTGCCTTGATCTTGCCACATCTTGTCTTTACGCCTCTCGTCATGTCACATTTGTGGAATCAGTGTTTCCCTTTACCACCCCATTACAAGCTCCAATCCCACTTTCAGCTGACCCTACTGCCACTTGGCTTCCACCTCCACTGCATCTTCAACCATCCTCTCCTTCTCCTTCTACAAAATCCTCACCTCTCCTTGGTGCTGCCCCTGAGAATATGGCCCCTGAGAATATGACACTCCTTGTTGCTAGTTCCTCCTCAAGAGAAGATATTAGGACAGCCCAAGTGCATCATCCTCCTCCAGCCTCCAGTCATCCGATGATCAATAGAGCAAAGAATAACATCCGCAAGCCTATTCAAAAGCTAAGTCTCACATCACAATTACAAGGTAATGTAGACTTTGAACCAACCTGTATATCACAAGCTCTAAAGGATTGCAATTGGCGCAAAGCTTGCTTAGAAGAATTCAATGGCTTAGTCAAGAATGGTACCTGGGAGCTAGATCCACCTGAGGCCACACAAAACCTTGTAGGCTGCAAATGGATCTTTAGAATAAAGTGCCACTCGGATGGGTCAATCGAAAAGTACAAAGCTCGCCTTATTGCCAAAGGATTTCATCGTCCTAGCATTGACTATGCTGAAACCTTCAGCCCTGTTGTAAAACCAACTACTATTAGACTCATTCTCAGCATAACTATCTCAAATGGATGGGATTTACGCCAACTAGATGTGAATAATGCATTTTTACAAAGCCCACTAATAGATACAGTATTCATGGCATAGCCCAAGGGCTTCATTGATTCTAACAAACCACGTCATGTATGTCAACTGAAGAAAGCTATCTATGGCTTTAAACAAGCACCAAGAGCATGGTACCAAGCACTCAAACAGTTTTTGCTTCAGTCTGGATTCACCAATTCGCACTCAGATACTTCTCTTTTCCTCAATCACATGTTTTAGTTATACTTATTGTCTATGCAGATGATATTATTGTCACAAGTGATAATACCACTCTACTTAATCACTGTATCAGTCTTTTAGCTGAGAAGTTTTCTATTAAGGGTTTACGAAGTCTATCCTATTTCCTTAGCATTAAGGTTCTCCGGAACAACCAAGGCATATTACTTTCTCAAATAAAGTACATCACTGATTTACTATATGACACCAAAATGCATGAAGCAAAACCAGTACTCACACTTATGGTGAGCCACCCGACTCTGACTCTACACTCAGGCACAAAATTAACAGATGCAAGTGAATATCGCAAAATCATCGAAAGTCTAGAGTACCTGTTACTCACCAGACTAGATATCGCCTTTAATGCAAATAAATTATCTCAGTTCAATCATTGTCCCACCACTGATCACTGGCTGGCTGTTAAAAGACTACTTCGATATCTCACCAGCACTATTGATGAAGGTATTCAGCTTTACCGAAGCTCCAATTTGAATCTTCATGCCTTCATTGACCAACTTTATGGACCTCTACTTCACGCATTCTCTGACGCTGATTAGGGAGGAGACAAAGACACCTATCGCTCCACTGGTGCATTTATCGTCTTTCTAGGACAAAACCTAGTGTCCTGGAGCTCAAAGAAGCAGCGATCTGTGGCTAGGTCATCACAGAGGCCGAATACAAAGACGTTGCCAACACGACTGCTGAGCTAACTTGGATAAGCAATCTTCTTGCCGAACTACGAATCGGGTTACAGCACACTTTGTTGATCTATTGCGACAACATCGGAGCTGCCCAACTGAGTTGCAATCCGATCTTCCACTCTCGAATGAAACACGTCGCAATCGACTTCCACTTCATTAGGCATCTGGTGCTCTCCGTGTCTCTCATGTCTCCGCTGTCGATCAGACGGCCAACTGTCTCACCAAATCACTCTCCCGATAACCCTTTCTCTGACAAAAGATCAAGCTTGGTATTTGTCAATGCCTACCAACTTGAGGGGCCATATTAGGGATACATCTCAACATCGCAAGCCACCGCAAGCCCATTTCATGTATCAGCCCAAGTCCACAAATATAATGTAGATAATCAGATAAGATAGAGCAAGATTAAGTTTAAACAGATTTGGTGTTATCACAATCTTCTGTATATAGGATCAGATAGTATCAATTTTGAATACTCAAATATACTGTTGTACGTGTATATAAACTTATATATCAAACATGAATAAAATCATTCATTCTCCCATACAACTCTACTTCTTATACTTATTCCTATAAGTAATTCATAGATTCATTTTGAGTTATTGATGTAAATATATTTAATTCTTGAAATTAATTCAAAGTTTTTTTTAATTTACTATTCTTTCATAGTTGAATTATATTTCCTCACGTAAAAGCATGACTAAATAAAATTGTATTATTTACATCTTAAAGTCTATCGTCATTAGATTTTATTATTGTTATTAAAAATAATATTATATTTAATATTTTAAAAATCAGGTTAAATTGATTGATCTGGCCAAAATAAATATAAATGGGTCTAATTTTTAGTCGAATTTATATTTACAACCTTGGCGAGTAGAAACCGGCTGATTACGTAACGAGCGGCTAGCAACAAAACAGTTGAGTAACTAATCACTAAGCCAACTTTATAGTGGGACCCACCTCTTATTCCTTCCTCTCTCTTCTTTGAATGACTTTTGCGGCATGTGGGACCACATTATTCTTTAATACGTGCGACCCATGATGAATTTCTCTCCTTCTATGCGATTCTTGAGTTTTAATACGATGTACTTTTAAATATTTTGAACCTTCAATCTAACCCTTTTTTTTTCAATTCTCACACATATTAATTAATAAATTATATTTTATAAATTTATATTCTTTATTTATATATTTACATTTAATTTAAAATTTTATTTTAAATTATTATTGTTAAAAAATGAACTACTCTTTTATCCTTAAAAATATTAAATTTATTTATTCTTACTAATAAATTATATTTGTCAAAATTTAAGTTCTTTATTTATCTCCTTATATTTTAATTAAAAAATTTTAAATTATTATTGTTATAAAATAATTATTATTTTTATCATAAATTTGTTTAATAAATTGAATTATTAATTAGTATATATGAGTAATTTTGCTTAAGATAATTTAAGAATGTATTAGAAATAAGATTTAAATTATAAAGAAGTATGCTTAAAGAACATTGAAAAATAAGTTAGAATAAAGTTAGTCTTTTTCTATCAACTTTTAAAACATACTTCAATTTTTATGAATTTTTAAATAAATGATAATATATAATATAATTTCTATTTTATTATTATTTAAAAATTTATGTTAAATTTAATATTAATCTAAATTATTAAATTTATTATTAGTTTATTATAAATTAATAGACATTACTAACACATTTTTATTTCATTAAAATATTTTATTTATATTATATTTTTATAAATTTCATTTTTTACATATTATATACTAATTTTATAAAGATTTAATACCTGTTAAAATATTTAAAACTTAACCCTTGCTTTATCATCATCACACTTTCATTTTCTCAACCTACCACCTCCCTTGCTCATAAACTGACACCACCGCTATCACTTCAACTTTCCGCCACTATCCTATGGCAGTGGTGTTATGTGATAGATAGAAACGTATGCATTTCTGATAAGATCACTTACCATACTTTGTATTCAAGCTTAACCCTATTCCTCGTAACCTGATATCCCCCAATCTCTCAGTTCATGCTTCTCTCTGTCTATCTCTCATTCTTTTTAATGTTTATTGTTGCTCCTCTTTTACCATTCCCACGTTACCAGAATCATAAAAAGAAGGTTGGATTTCAACAGTCTATATTTTGTTTCTTACAAATCTGAAGAGGGTCAATTTAACTCACCCACTACTATTGCCGTTTTGGGGTTCTAAAATTTTCAGTGTTTAATTTAGTAGCTGAATCTCGACGGAGCTCTCTGTGTGGAATCGAAGTAGTGGAGGAGATCATAATTAAGAATCCACAGAACGTTGACAGAGAGGCTTGGAATCAACAAAGTGGAAGCGGCGAATTGTAAGAGACTTATCATTAGAGATAACGATTAGAAGCATTGTTGGAATAGGATCTTCACTTGTAGACTTCCTTATCAAGTCCTCGGTTTCGGTCTTCTTTGGTGATAAACAAGGTTTAGTGAAGGGCACTTGAGTTGTAGGAGACTCTCTGTGAGATACAACAATTGCAAGTATTATTGGTTTATGTTCTTCGGTGTTTAGAGTTCCCTATCAATTCGTTGCTTTAAGTCTCCTTTGACGTGAGCTGTGTAACTGTGTTGCTTCTTAAAGTTAACTCTGTCGTGGAAGGAGCGGCTCGTACTAAGACGGGAATAGAATCGACCGAGGTTTATGAATTATTATAAAAAAAATGGACTGTAATTTAACTAAAAGTTGTTTGAAAATAAAGAAGTATATGATATAATAAAGTAAAATATTGTTAAAAAGATGGATATAATATATAATAAATAATTATTTTATTTCTAATATTAAAATGGTTACCGGTATTACAAGAAGTTTAATGCTACGATTTTAAATAAAAATTATGTCTAATTAAAAAGTTACGGTTTAAGTCACGATCGTGACAAATAATTTTTTATATATTTTCTATTTTAAAATAATAAAAATTTTAATAATAGTTTATTATTTTATTATTAATTATATACAATTTATTATTAATCATATAAAATTATTATTATTAATTATTTAATAAATTTATTTTATTAAAATTTATTTTATTCTATTATATGTTCTTTATATTTAAAAATTATTTATATAGAAATATGTACCATAATTTTATATATTTTCTATTTTTATTAATAAAAATTTTATTAAATTTTTTATTTTATTATTAATTATATACAATTTATTATTAATTATATACTATTATATCTTTGGTATTAAAATTATTGAGGATATATTAGGTAGTATGTATTTACGTTTCATCTTAAATTTCTCAAATTAGAGGTTTCTTATTTTGATTGTTTATGATGGAATGGAACGTAATATGAAACCCTTCGCTTCTATCTTATTTCGTTCCATTCCATTTTGAAACCCTCAATTAAACGATGAAAGTGTATTATATTTTTTCTCATTCTATTATAAACTCCTCAACCAAACAGGGCCTAAGGAAACCTACATCGTTTTGTTCAAAGAGTTGACTCTTAAATTTAATTAAAAAAACATTATTTTATATTTTTAATTTTAAAAAGTTAATTTTAAAAAATTTACGGAATTAATCTATTGCCATGCCCAACCAATAGTGGCAATTTCAGGAATAGAAATTGTCATTCTGCATCTAGCGTTTGAAACTCTGTATAAGTCAACAACAAAAACTATAACTAAATCACGACAAAACCAGGTTAATTGATTTTTACCTAACTAAAAGCTATTAACATAATAGTTTAACAACTAAAATTATTATAAACTGGAAAAACATTTTAAAATTTACATAAAAATTAAAAAATCCACCTTCGCATTTAGAGGTCTATTGAATTACGGTACAGATATTATTATTTTGTAAATATTAAAGTGCATAATGATGGTGATAAAAATTAATTTAGATCTTTTGAGAAATGATAAAGAGTGATTTGTACATTTGGCTAAAAAAAAACAAAAAACTAGCATTACTTTATGGAAGAATATTGGTTATTTAATGATAAAAGTGAGTTAAAATAATAATCCAAATTAAAAGTATTAATATATTTCAAAAATTAAATTATCAAAACTCATTTGCATGACTTTTAATACCTTTACAATTTTTAAATCATTCACTTAGTACTTAAAGAAGTTGAAACAAAAATTAGAGAGGGTAAATTATTCAAACTATATCAAGCTAATAATGCTTATCTTTAAATAAAAATAAGATAAGAATATTAAATTTGATAAAAATAAAGTTTATCATTAATTTTTTAAAAAGATTTATTTTATTGGCAAATAAATATTGTAACAAAAAAATCTAGTTTTATAAATCTATCGACTATATTAACATAATTATTTTCTTTTTTTTGAAAAATTCATATTATTATATATAAGTTAATAAAAAAAAGTAACGAGTTTAGATTGGATGACAAAAAGGCATCAATTTGAAATTAAAGTAAAAGGCACGGGACTCATTTATACTTCAAATAACTTACTTTTAAATCTTTTAAAGAAATTTTTATAATTTTTAAAAAATTAAGAATTTTTTAAGTTATTTAAATCTTAGGACAATCTCATTTTTTACTTATATTATAACTAAAAATAAAAGATCAAACGTGGTCGAGGTTAGGACTTCAAATTTACTATAATTTTGTTATGTTTTAAACCAAACAAAAATTCACTTGGATCTATTATTCAAACCTAAGCTGATTTTTTAAATCTCCCTATGACCTAAATATCAATCTAAATTTTATCTTGAATATGTTACACTTAAAATACCACAATTCTAAAGTTATGAAAATCCTTAGCACAAGGTTGATAATTCAGAAGGTTTTAAATTGAAAGGGAAAATTGAGAACAACAACAATTTAATAATCCCAATTAACAAACACCACACATCCACACACACACACATGTATTCCATGAATGAATTAGTCATCCCTCATTCTTTATTCCCTTCTTCTACTGCCATTCCTCCATCTGCTCTACAAGTGCCATAAGTTTTGCAACAAGCATAGTAATACGCAAAGTTTGCCAAGCTCATGATTGCAAGAACCCAATAGTAGTAGTCATAATGTCCTTTATTAAGGTTGGTTGATATCCAACTCTCTTTGCCTCCTCTTGTTGTCACATAATCAATGATACTCATTATCAAACTTGCTACCAAGCTAGCAACTGATAACCCCATCCAATAGAGAGTGGTGGATATGCTAGCCATGCTCGTTGGCAACTCAGTATAAAAGAACTCATTCTGTCCAATGCCATTGAAGGCTTCAGTAAACCCACTCAAGATAAGACCTGGCAATAACCACATCGCAGACATGTTCACCACTGCATTCGGTTCATCGAAGAACCCTTCCTCTATTGCAGTTTCCCGTCGAACCCTCTCTGATATTGCAAATGCTACCATAGACATAGAGGAGAGTAGTATCCCAACTCCCATTCTTTGTTTCAAGCTAAGTCGACATGATTTGCCCTTGATTCTTGATGCTAGAGGGACTATTACACGATCGTATACGGCTATTCCTACTGCTATAGAACCGACCATGAAGACTGTAACAGAGCCAGCAGGGATCTGAAAATTGGAAGTGATATGCCGGTCCATGGTGGTTGCTTGAAGAACATAAAAAGTTCCCTGGCTCACAGTCACAGATGCAATCATTCCTGCTGACCATATAGGGATTATTTTAATTATTGCTTTTAATTCTTCTACTTGGTCTATTGTGCAAAGACTCCACGGATCAGAAGCTCTCCCATCTGGTGTCAAGTCCTTCTCAGGATTTCGAATAATGCAAGCTTTGTTCAGAAACCTAATGCAACATATAAGATAACCTTCATTAGAAGTTACAATAAATATAGATACTTGTTTTTAAAATTCTTAATGCAAATCTGCTGAAAATGCACAAAACGATAGAATTTTCTTAATGTAGTTTTTCTTATCCATAGACAAAACAGAAAGTTCTACATTGTATTTTGTAACTTGCTCGTACTGAGAAGAATGCAAAATATAAGATAACCTATCATAGACAAGCTTGGACATAGGCAATTGCCAGTAAAGTACGTACCTTAACTCTTCACTTAACGCAGAATGAACAGATCCCTCTTTAGAATGGTATAGTATATGATCTGTGGATTGGACTGCTAACTGGATACCTCTATTTTTATAGGCAGCAGTAAGAACTTGAACTAACTCAGTGAGCAAGCTCTCATTAGCCTTAGACTTGATATATAAGTGAGAAGCCATGAAGAACGAAACAAGTGAAAAAAACATGAGCAAAACAGGAACACCAAAACCAACACTCCACCCGAAAGCATCTTGAATGTAGACTATAACAGTCATAGCAATAACAATGGACACAGCAACCGAAACATAGTACCAGCTGAAGAAGGTCTCACGAAGTCGTGCATCTTTAAGGTTGTCTCTGATCAATTGATTAGCACCAAAGGCCATGGAACATGACCTAATGCCACCAGCCCCAATGGACATGATGGCTAACGAAGAATATAAGAGAAGCAATTGTAGTGGTGTAGCAGATTCACAGCTAAGTTGAGTACATTGTTGTGGCCTTGCTATTGGAATCACAGCCGTTAACCATAGTATGAAGACCCCCTTCATCATCAACAAAAGATGGGGGAGCTAGATATTAGGAAAGGATTTGAAACTATATATATCTTTTGTTCCGGGCAGAACTTTGTAATGAACAAAACATGTCAAATCAAATAATTTAGTGATAAGAATAGGAAGGGTTTAGACTAAAGATGATGAGGCTTTAGAGTTGTGTCAATACCTCTAGTCATGTCATTTCTATATGTCAGAACAAGAATACAGCCTTGTCCTTAAACATCTTTTCTATTTGGATTGTTAGCCAAGACTGTTGTAGTTATATTCCAAGCGATCATGTATAACATCTACGTCAACATATGCAAGATATCATACTAATATTAATATGATTCTTACTTTTAACTTTAAAGTCATTTTATTTCATATGCTTCAAGGGTGCATCACATTTGTTAATGTATAATGAATTGAAGCCAACAGAAATATAGATGAGAGGCATTCAGTTTTTTTAGATATAAATTCCAATGACTCCTTTGTTGTACATGAACGAACTTAAATTTCTACTTTAAAAACCTTTTACATCATTAAGGCCACAAAAAATGTAAATTTCTAGATGTTTTTAATAAATATTTAAAAATTCATTTAAAGCCCATTTTAGTATTGGCTTAAAATATTTCTACTAAGTGAAGTTTGGAAATACTTTCGTAGTATCGTTTAGTTATCAATATACTTTAAAAGATTAAAAAGATGTTACCCTTGGCTTGTTTAAAATGGTTTATATATACTTTAGTCTATGCTAGATTTCATTGTTGAGAGAACTGAATTTAATGTATTTATTCTAATAATCTCCATGGTTTTTCATTTTTAGTGAACTGAGAATATATATAATGTCTTGTTGTTTGTAGTCGAAGCCTCTAATGTCGTGGTCTAACGGGCCGGTATTTAATTTTTCCATTTCCACCATGGATGCGTATCCTTTAATTTTTTTTTTTCCTCAAATTCATACTAATTTAAATTATGGAATCTCAATCAATTAATGATTGATTACAAATTATAAAAAGTATTTATACATAACATAAATGTCTCAATACAACTGGAAAAAATGGACAATCAAATAATTTCTATTTAGCTATATATTATCCTTAATTTGTCTGACTTCTTATTTCGATCTCTTTCAAATTTATAATTTTTTTGATACCGATATCTTACGCACCCAATAAGACACTTAGGAATTATCAGTAGAGACAAATATAATCGTCCCAACTGAAAATTGAATAATTCGTTGGGCACTCTTAGTATTGTATCATTGATGACCATATAAAACTAGCTACAACATTTTTTAATTGCTTAAATTAAGCTAACTATAAATGACATCAGTTGCTACGTAATGTAGCTTAAATTTAAAAAATAACTAAAAGACACTGGCGAAATGAGAAATCACTTCTTAAAAGAACATTATTTCTAAAAAGGACTTATTAAGCTCAAACTCTTCGAAAGCAAGTGAAAATAATGAAGAAATTGATTCCATCACTTGCACAGAAATTGCTAAACAACTCATTAAACAAATAGAAAGCAGCGTGCATTTGCTCCACTCAATTAAATTAGCCCTATCAACTAGATTGCAGATCACATTATTTTGTATTCTTGTCAACTTCATTTCTATCAAAGAGAGCGCTAGCTAGCTAGGTTTTTCAAAGGACTGCAAATGTTAAAATTTAAGACTGCTGCCTGAGAACTACCCATCAGTAAGTTATCTTGTTATTCTTTTTGTTAACTTTGTATTAGTGCCAAGAAACAACCAAATTTTCTAAGCGTTCTACAGTAATTTATTTTTGGCTTCAAATCCCTTATACATTTTCAACATCATACATAGTTACTTCTTTTACTTCACAAGTAATAAATTTAATTAAAATAACATTACTTTTGCATATAATTTTGAACTTTTGTTATGACATAAATTTGAACTTTAGACCACATTTCACATTAATGGATACTCAATCACATTTACATTGTTATGACATCAATCCGAGACAAGAATGTTGCCAAGAGTTTGTAGAGATAATTAAAGTTTTGAGGCAAATTCGGATTAGAATTTGATCCCTAAAGAAGTGAAAATCAATGAGGATTTGGATCGGTTAATCCTTTTATCTATGTAACTAAATTTCTGGATATAAAAACTTACCAGTAATTAAGGTGAATAATACTAGAGGTATTTAATTATAAATAATTAACAAGGCTTGAATAATACATTTAGTTCCTTCTAATTGTAACTTTTAAAACTGTCAATAATTATTTTTGTAAGAATTACAAAAGAATAACCCCAATAAGGAAACAGGTTATTAGGTCTTCCTTTTGCTAGACCATGAACCAACCCCGGGAGGAAGTCTCTTTCAACACTCAAGTCCAGGAAGGACGATTTCTTCCAGGAAGAAAGTAGAAAAGGGGCCAAACACAACAGACAAACAACTAAGAACTAAATTTCTTGACGGACCCTCCAAGTAATTAGGTTCTAATTCTAGTGCTTAGAGATTAGGGCTTTGCCACCTTGATCTAGATCTTTCGGTTGAACTTGTTAGAGTATCCTATATTGACTAAATATGAAAATGTTAAAGGATTTATAAGTGATAAGAGTCAACTATCCAAATGGTTAGTTCTAGTCATTTTAACAATAATTGACCCAAACCCAATTATTGTTAGTAAACTCTACATTTTACCCATATTAAAAAACCTTAAATGATATCAGAGTAGGTTTAGTCCAAATTATTAATTTTTAAGTTGTTCGTTTAGATGTTCAGTCCCAGCGGCCTGATCTGGTAACCACTGTATTTATTTCAAGTGATAATTGGATGTCCAGTCCTAATTGCACTTGAGGGAAAGTATTATAGTATTTCATATTGACTAAACATGAAAATGTTAAAGGATTTATAAGTGTAAGGGTCAACTATCCAAATGACTAGTTCTAGTAATTTTGACAATACTTAACTCCAACTTAATTATTAGTATTGAACTCTATACTTCACCCATATTAAAAAATCTAATAAACCATAACAAAAGAGACAAAGAAGCAGAAGGGTGAAGAATTCAGTTTTCAGAATGAAATTTACCAGAAGGCTAGCAATCGATCCAAAGCCGATCATCCAATAGCGACCCACGTAAGAATCCGCCACAAACGCCCCCAGAATCGGCGTGAAGTTTATGCCAGCCGACCAGAAGAACAGCGCGTTGGCAGCTTCAGCGGCTCCCAGGCCATACTCTCTCGTTAAGTACAGTATCATGTTTGGCATAAGCCCATAGCTTGCCACCTTCTCAAATGCCTCATTCGCTGTAACAAATTCCAAAGCAAATATATACATGCTCAACTCAGAAACGATATGCCCATAGACGCATATATGTTAGTATTGTGGCATGTGTGCTTTATTTGTAGAGTTTTCGGCCGTACCTATGATGAAGGGCATCGTTTTGAAGCCACCTTTAGGCTTGCTCAAGAGCGGCTCTTCTATCATCTTATCATGATCCTGAGGGGTTTCCATTAAGTTGATCCTTCTTCTTAATCTGCTGATGCAGTAGGATCTATTTTTCTTTAGAGGTGGTAGAAAACAGAGATGATGGAGGGAATTGAATAGCTTCAAGAATCCTTAGCTCACTGAAAGGGAATGAAGGACCATTATGGACGATTGAGTAGATTTTCATACGTGGGATGGATATATTAAAGTCCGATACTTTTGGCTGTATCTTTCATATATATTTAGATAATAACGATGAGCAGGGCTAGTAATATTAAATCTTCGGCTGAATATGACTTGTTTGAATGAGCTTTTTGCTTTTGGCCAAACATTTATTTAATTGGTCACAAAATCATGTAAATCTAGCTATATTCAAGCTGCAAAAATTATATAAGGTGAAGAAAGGAACACAAACACCAAGTTAATTAATAGTTGTCTGGATTGCATAATTTAATATATACATTTCATTATCTCATGCACGAGAATGCCTCTTTTCTCAGCTTTTTAGTAGAAGTAGATCTTTATTTGATTATCGACATTACTGTTTAATCATTGGAATGTAACACCAACACTTTATTTCTAATAATGCCCAGATGCTCTGTTGTAATTGTTCATCTAGAAAAATATTCCTACTTAGAATCAATCATGGATGAGACTACACCAAGCGATTCGTTCCTCTTTAAAACTTCTTTCACTAAGCATAGAGAACCTACGTTGGATTCACTTGTAAACATGAATTAATTCTATTGTATTTAAATTGATTCTCATATCACATGGATCTTAATCAATTCAATTCACATCCTAATGACTTCGATGAACAATATCACTTTGTTTAACTATTCTTGGATAATTGATTAACATAAAAGAATTATAGCTTTTTTAATTAAAATAAAAATAATTATAATTAGTGAAGTGTCAATTGTAAATTATCAAGCTAGCAACTTAATTATATGAAAATCATTAATTTTGAAATAAAAATATAAAATTTATTCTAATAAACCAAATAAAATTATTATATTAAGAGATTGTGTTTATTGTGAAAAGGAATTTTGACTAAAGTGATAAATTTATATAAAAATGTATGCAATTAAACATTATAAGATGGAAATTTTATATTAAGAATTTTTTGATTGAAATTTTTACTAGTAATTAAAAGTAAAATATTAGTTCATGTTTAATGAGTTTAAAATAATTAATTCTTCTTTATAATATTAATTTAAGATCGAGTACAAGGACGTTCACTTCAATGAATATCCGAATAAACTAGATCAAAATTAGTCATACATACATTTCTAAAAATTCTAAAAGCATTTGCTTAGATGTCCACACTCGAGGTGTGGCAGAAGTCCCGATGATATCTTTATTGAAGTTTAAAAGAAAAGGGCTGAGAATGAAGATGACAAAGCATAATATGTACGTATGAGCGCGTAATCGAAAATTGTCTATATATCCTTCTAGCTCTTGGAATAAAATTATAAAGAAGGAATATCACCTGAAACTCCTAAGGCATATGGTACAAACCACTACTAACTCAAAAAGCTTGTGGTCCAGTTTCATCTGCAACTAAAACTTCTTCCTTTTTCCTGTTTTTTATGCAGTCAAGCAGTACTGGGGATGACGAGGAAGAGAGGGACTGGGCAATCAGGACCATTTCAAACTAAAATGTTAGCTTTATTTTGACCTTTTAACATAAAATCGGATAAGTTCAACTTTACTTCGGTCACCCCATACGCAAATCTGATGTTACTTATTAAGCTCCAATCTATAATGAAATAGAGCGACAGCTAGAGTTCAACTCCTTAATTCTTCCCTCAGAACACTACGCTTAGTTTAAGTACTAAATTTTTATTTAAATTATTAAAGATAAAATAAAAAGCTGAAAGTACGAGCAAGGCAAAATTATATCCAATCATCAGCACTCAACCTCCAGGGAGAAGCTAGTACAGTACTAAAAAACATGCACTTCTCTTCTTTTTTGTATTTTGGTAAGTTGCAAAATTTTAAGAACTTAATTGATTATAACTATGGGTCGCATGTGAAAACTGTTTTGAACGTAAAGAAGCTGCAACTGGAGGACATAAGAAACATGAAAATCTTCAACAATAAAGCAAGGGGTAAGCGGCAATCTCTCTATTCTGTAAGGTGAAAAAAATAATCCAATGCATTTTTTATTTGGGGCATATTGGAAAATTTTATGAAAGATGAGAATGAGAAAAATAAATAAATTTTCGGCTTGTTAAATATATTCATACATAAATAGTTTTTATTAGTTGTTGGCTTGGCCCTTGGGATTAATTAAGGAGAGAAGCAAATTAGTTTAAGTCATTTTAATTAATGTTACCCCATTGTGTTGTTATAAAAAATAGAACTTTTAAAATCATTAATTGACATAGTTATAGTTCTTTATCCTTTTTGAAATGTTTTATTAGCCTTATTGAATTAAACAACTACATTAATATAGGTTAATATTGCATAAAAAAATGAAACACAGAACATAAATTGTAGAAATAGAAATAAAAGAGTGCTCTTCAAAAACTATAACAACAAAAACGGTATAAAAAAATTACATTTCCATATACACAAGACAACATTTTGCATCAGATAAATAATTTTAATTTTTTAAATATATAAATATTATATTCATAATCATCACAAGTGAACTAACTAATAGAAAAGTGAAGAGCATGTTTAAAGGGAACAAAAATAGTACAAGTTTTAGAGCTTTTTATATATTAACATTTACAAGACAAACCTCTCGTGCTATCATTTTCTAAGCAAATGAAGTTAAATTTGCGAAAATAGTTGTTGAATATTCTTAGATTTATTTATTTTTGTGTGGTTTCTATTATATTAAGGAAATCCTTCCTTTTCATGAATGTTTTACTCTTTTTTGCTCTTACCCTTCCATTCAGTCAACTTTCTTCCTTTCTCCCTCACAACTCTTCGAGTTCTCGACACTCTCTTATGTGGTGCTAGGTTTTAGTTTCTTATCGATATCTTTCTATCCCCACCTAATTTTCTTGCCCCTATTTTATTGGATCTCGTTTCCGGAATCCAACCTCTTAACAGAATACCGTCATACCTGAGCGTGGTTCCTTGTTTAACACAATTTCTCATGTTTTTTTTAACTAACACAGCTCACTTATATAAATTAGCAATTCATGATCAAAACTTATCATCTCAACCTCATCCATACACAAATTCATATTCCTCTCTATATCATCCATACATAAATCATAATTCATTAACATCA
>JANZLX010000008.1:19495772-19512169 GCA_025531955.1 Erythroxylum orinocense
TGTGGGTATCCGTGTCGTTCATGGCTGCAGCTTATATTGCGGCCATGTGGACGATTGTGCCGCAAGGGAAAAGTATGGCATGGACGCTGGTGATAGTGGTGGCTGTTGGTGGAGGGTGTACCATGGCCATTTTTGTTGGTTTAGGGGTCCTGTTGGCTAAACATTGGATCCGCAAATGGGAATGGAGGAGATCTAAAAGGAAAAACGATTCCCCGACTAGTAACATTAGTCGTGTTGAAGAGTTGCAGACAATGAAAAGGGGCATTGGCGATTCTACTAGTAATTCAGATGTTGATAGCTCTGATCAAGGAGGTTACCACTTATATTAGTACCAGTAGATCCTTAAGAGTTGCTATGATATCAGTCACGTCACGGCCCAATTAATATAAACCGTCACGGCCTACGGGTTTTCGTTAACTCATGCTTGTACTTCACCGTAGACTTACACTTAGTGTTTATAGAGTTCAGATATTCTCTCCAGTTTTACTCTGTTTTATTTTGTCTTATTAAATCTCAGTCATTTATTTTATTGGCCCTATCTGAATCTCATGCAGGACCTTCATAAATAAATGGTTGAGATTTATTGGAAACAATAAGACACCATAATATTGGACAGGAGATCTGAACTTATGTTTATGTACCCTTTTTCCATTAAATTTAAATTGAATTATTTTTTCATTCGTGAATGGAGTTGAATTCCAATCAATTATGGTTTATGAAGAGATGAAATCGTTATCTAAATTAAATTATTCTGGTATAAATCTACAAAAGGATTACTAAACTTCCACTTGACTTCTCGGTGGAGCAAACTAAAAATATAATTGGAGAACATGGTTTCTACAGCAATTATTATAACAGGCATTAACTAAAAGAACAATTAACTCACGATGATACTGTAAATTGCAAATTACATGAACGCATATTACTGTGAGAAATAGTATATAAAAGAAGCCATCAACCCAATAACTTATTTCATGAGAATTGAGTAACGCAGCGTTAGCTCTCCTCTCCATATGTGTTTGTTGCTGCTTGGAGAGTAGGTTAGCTACTTGAGGAATTTTTTTTCAGTAGTATTGTTATGTTGAGTTAGTTTTCCATTGTACTTGGTCCCTCGAATTCTTCTGCTTCTATATTATTCATTTTTCTTAAATTTCCCTCCACTGTCACTTGTCTTCCCTCTCTCATCTTTTCTTAAATTCTTTGTTTTGATCGCTTTGTTACTCTCTCCTTTGTTTGGACACGCATGCCCTTCTTCATCTTTATTTTAATCAGGTGGACCGCATATTGTGGCTATCAATATGATTTCGCCAATACAATATCATTTTCAGAAATCATATTTTTTTAATTTTTTAGATGAATATAACCCGTGATTAGGGTTTTAATTATTCATACGTATCTCTCGTATAATTACGATGAAGATATAGTTATTATCTTGATAGAGATAAGGCTTCTAAATGTTAACACTTGTATATTGTATAGATAACGTGTAGAAATTGTTTTGACCAGAATAAATATAAACCGGTCAAATTTTCGGTCCAATTTATATTCATAACCTCTTTTAGAAAAAAACGGGCCGGTGAAATAAACTGACCAGTTTCTTTAAAGGCCGCCCGATTTTTCTAAAAATAGGTTAAGTCAGATATTTTAAGTTACGTGGAACATATGGTCTATTTAATGATTCAGAGCACACTGTCTTTTTAGTTTTTAACGATGCGTGATCTACCAACATTTAAGTTCTTCTTTCAGCCGCGCACGCCAGTACTTGTAGCTGTAAATCTTTTAACTCTGAGTTTTAGTATAATGTATTATAATGAAAGTTAAGATTTTAAAGGTAGACTTCTAATTTTTAAAATTTTCAACGATTTTTTTTTCTTTTCAACTCATTCATATAATCTAACTAAAACTTATATTTTTCAAAATTTACATTCTTTATATTTTAATTAAAATTTTTAATTAACAAGCGAATTAGTATTTTATTCTTAAAAAATACTTATTTAATCTCACTAATAAATTATATTTGTGAAAATTTAGAATCTTTATTTATCTCCTTATATTTTAATTGAAAATTTTTAAATTATTATTGTTAGAATCTAATTATTATTTTATCATAAATTTGTTTAATAAATTAAATTATTAGTTAGTATATAGAAGTAATTTTTCTTAAAATAATTAAGAATGTGTTAAAATAATATTTAAAATATAAAGAAGTATATTTAAAGAACATTAAAAAAGAAATTAGAATAAATTTAGAGTCTTTTCTATTGACTTTCTGTAAATATAGCTCAACTTTTATAAGTTTTTAAGTAAATTATAATATAAAATACAATTATTACTATTATTATTTTAAATTTTATATTATATTCAATCTTAGTTTAAATTATTAGATTTATTATTAGTCTATTGTATATTAATAGACATTATTAGTGCAATTTTATTTTAATAAGGTATTTTATGTTATACTATATTTTTATTTATTCTTATAATTTTTAGTTCTTACTTATTATATACCAATTTTATACTCGTTTAATTTCTCAAAAATTTTATACTCGTTTAATACTGGTTGAACCTTAAAACCTTAAACCTTTTCTTTGACTGGTTTGATGTCTGATCTGATTTTAAAACATTAGAAATAGTTAGCATAGAAATACATTTTGTTGATTATCAAATACTTATCAAACAACCAAGAATTTTTCATCAATATCATTCAAATCATACAAACAATTTGTGTTCCCGCAGGTCATACAATTTTCTTTTACTCATTTTCTCATTTTTCTTAATTTTGCTTTGTTCTATCTTCCCCAAAAGAAAATTAGGTACGCGATAGATGGCAAAAGGTGGATGGAAAGAATAAAGATCAGAACGAAACCCTATAGAAACTAAGGCTCTCAACATGGTATTGTTCATCCTGCATATCTCACTGTTCATCTTGTTCATCTTCATTTTGTTCATCTTCATTTTGTTCTTCTCAACTCCTTGGAACATACTTCAAGTTGCATTGTGCTTTGTTGTTACTATCTTCAAGTTGCATTGTGCTTTGTTGGTACTATCTTCCGTCCCCCATTCTTCTTATTTAGTGACGAAATAATGAAAGTCATAGGTAAAGTAGGCACTAATGGTTCTCAACAAAAATTATGTACTAAATTTATCAATAGAAAAAAATTTCTGTAGGTAATTTACCAGCAGAAAGTAGTTTTTGTAAGGAATTTCTCGACAGAAAGAGAGTTCCGTAGGTAAATTACTACGAAGGGTAGGTTCTGTAGGAAATTTACCTGCAAAACACCATTCCATAGGTAATTTCCCTACAGAGTAGTTTTCTATCGATAATTTACTTATGAAAATATCATTTCATAGGCAAATTCAAATGACATCTAGATTTTGGTTTTAACTGAAAGAAAAACGATGTAGTTTGTTCAACCATAAACAACGTCGTTTGCTTATCTATTTAGACGTCGACAACCTCTTCTCTCCCAACCTTACTATCGAATGTCTCTATATCTTGGAATTTTTTTCCTCTTCCCTCGCCGTCATCATCGTCATCTTGATCTCCAGTTCATCGTCCACCATTGTTAGTTATTCCTCCTTTGCACTTGGCTTTTTATTTTTGTGTTTGTTGTTGTTAGGGAGGCTTTTGATTGGGTTAATTTTGTTTGATGTGGTTTGTGTTGTTTGTGTCTATTTCAGCTATTAATGGTTCATTCTGCGTTTAAATGTGTTCCTGTTGGTAAAGAATGCCACGTATTTATGTTTTTGTTAATAGTTATGGATGAATTTCTTATGCCTACAACATATTTGATAAGAGTTCTATCATATATTATGTTATGATGCTTGCGTTTGTTGTTGTCTTTCATTGTTGGAAAACAAGAACTACTATTTAATCTTTCACTTGATGAATGTTGATGCTCTAATAATCTCCAAAATTGTTTATTTTGTTTAAGAATGCATATCACATTTTTCATAACCTTTATTTTGTATGTTTTATGAAGCATGTCCCATTTAATGGCTCTCTCGATTGGCATGTTAGCCCCAAATTCTTTTTGAATAAGCATGTTTTTAAATTTATTTTTGAGGTTTTGTTTGATTAATTGTTTTTGGTTGGAGTTTAATTAGCTTGTTAATGATGGGAAGATTTATTGCTTAGATTGATGGAAATTAGAATTATTAATTGGAGAAAATAAAATTAAGTTAGAGTGTAGTAGGTTGTTAATTAAATTGAAGGGATAAGAATGTATAAGGGTAGAGTGGGAAGATCATTTAAGTTGTTAAGTTGTAAGGCTTATAAGGAGGGGTAATTTGGTCTTTTGGCTTCATTAAATGGAAAAATAAGGCTTGGAGTGTGTTAGGAGAAGAGGGAACGAAATTTTGAAGGAGAAAAGGAGGAGAGTGGCTCGGTTGTGAGAAGAAGAGGAGAAGAAGAAGAACAAATTTAGGGTTTCATCTTTCTTTGCTTTAGAAGAGTGTTTTTAAGAGTTTTTCAAGAAGGAAAACAAGAAAGAGGAAGATTTAATCTTCCTTTAGAGCTAAAGAACAAAAAAATCGTGGGAAGATTTTTAAGGTAAGTTGTTTCAAATCTTATGGATTTTTAAAGGGGTTTTGGTTCAAATGGCTTAGTAAAAGTTTGGGAATTAGTGTTTTAGGATAAATTTCATGCTTTGTTTCCTTAGGCTTTCCAATTTTTTTTAGATCCCTTTTGATTTAGGGTTTTGTGATTTTGAAGAAATTCAAGGAAGGCAAAAGGAGTTAGAGGAAGGGGATCTTGAGCAAGTCTAAAGCAAGGGATTTTAAGGTGGGTAACATCTTTATAGTTGAGAAAATGAGCTAGTGTAGTTACTTGTAATAAATGGAATTTAATGCTTTCCAACAACTTTAAAAATGTGTATTTATTACTCTTTTGGATAATTTGAGAATATGCTATGTGTCTTTTTCTTGTGAATGAATTGTGAGAATGTTTTTAGATTGTTTTGATGATTGTAAAAGAATGTGATTTTAGAAAGAATGCAATATTATAAGATTGCTTTTCAGAAAAGTGCCATTATGGCCAATATGTGTGAAAAATGTGAAATGTATGTTTATACAGGTTTGTGGTGGCCCCTTAAGTGAGTCAAGTGCACTTGTCTTAGGCTTTTCCCGCCTGCCCGCTAGTGGCATGGAGCTCCTTACGGACTCCCATAAGTTCACTGCTACACATGACCGCTACGTGAAATGTGTAGTACATTCTATTTGGATCCACCCGAACCATTTTTGATGTGCTTATATGATGTGAGTTGAAATTATTTGAATTTAATATATTCGTTATGTTGGTTTTGTGAATTGCTTGATTAATTGTATGTTTTGGAAAACATATACGACATGATTTTGTCAATATAAGGTTTTGCTTTGGAAATAAATGATTCAAAGATTTTTCTTGTGCTCTTGATTATAAATGTGTTACTCAAGAGCTGTCGACCTCACACCCGCATCTTTCTCCCCCATCTGTAGGTGACGAGCAAGAAAATGAGTGATCGAACCAAGGTCGAGGCATCACTCCCGTTTGTTTTTGAATTTGAAGCTATCTTTTGTAAACAAGGTTTTAGTTGCATTTTTTGAGCAAAAATCATTGTTCATGTAGCTTCTTTGTATTTTGAATTTTTGAGACTTCGATGTATTGGGGATAAAAATGCCCACTAAAGCTTTGTAATAACTCATATTTTGATATTAATAAAAGATATTCCTGTTTTATTGTGTCTTGCCAATGATTGTTCCAAAAGTTACTTTGCATTATTGTTTTTGCAACTTTCTATAAGGGTAGTCTTTGTGTGCTCTGGTTTGAGGCCAATTTCTGAACTGATATAGGCAAAATTGGATCAGGTAGCCTTCTTGAAATTGTAGAGAAAGTTCATAGCTTTCCAACGATGTATGGTATGCCATTTTTGGATGTGAGAATTGAAAGATATGAATTTTTGAAAGTTGTATGCTATATAGGATGACAATTTCTGGACAGAAGTTGTGCTTGGGTTTTTGACTCTCATGGAGGTAGAATTTGTTCTTAGGGTCTTCATGAAAATTGTAGGTTATGTTTTTATCTTTCCATTGATATAAAGTATGACATTTATGGACAATGGAGTAGAAACTTATGATGTTTAGAAGTTCTGTTATTATTTAGGATGACGTTTATCTGACAGATACTTTGAGGTGGTTTTTGACCTTTTTAGAGGCCGATTTGGTTTTTAAGTCCTTCTGGAAATTGTAGAGCTTTCTTTTATCTTTCCATTGATACCCATTTTGTACAATTTGGTGTTCTAAGTAAGAAGTTATGAATTGTGAAAGTTGGAATATCGAAAGAAGAAAGACCAGAGTTTCACAGTCAATTACTGTAGTCGACTTAGTCGACTAATAGCCTTCGACTAGTTGACTAATTGTCATATTTTTCTTACTTGCATTAGTCGGCCAATAGTTTTTGACTAGTCGACTATTGTCATGTTTTTCTTGACCCGACCTCTCTCCACTCTTTTGCTTATAACTTTTCGGTCCGACCTCCGATTGACCTGATTTTTGAAGCGTTAGATTCCTAAGACTTTCCTCTACCTCTCCACAAAAATCTATAGCTTTTGAGATAAGATAAATTGGATCAAAGTGAGAGGATCTGTTGAAAAATTTTGAACATACTTAAGTAATTTGGTGATATCTCGATCTGTAGAGATCCAAATGAGGTGATTCTTGGTTTTGAACAAACTAGAGGCATGGAACTACAACTTATCTGAAAGAATCGATTTTCAATTTAGGGCCCAAGACCTTTAAATTTTCAAATCTATTTGGGAGTAAGTGATTTTGGGTATTTTTTGGTTGAGGTTTAGCTTGGTGGGGAACACCTCCCTCGTAGGATGCGCACCCAGATGTCACGTAGGATGTCGGGCACGTGACTCGCCGAGGTGGGGTTCCAACACTATGAGACTTGTAACTTTGCTTTATTAGTTGCTGACCCAATATCTTTTGAAGAAGTTGCATAATTACCTAAGTGACAGATTGCTATGTTAGAAGAGATGCAGGTTATCAAAAGAAATTCAACATGGGAGTTAGTTGATGTTCTAGAAAGCAAAAATGTTGTCGGGCTTAAGTGGGTTTTTTGAACAAAGTATAATGCTGACGGAAGCATACAAAAGCACAAAGCTCATCTTGTGGCAAAGGGTTACTCACAACAGCAAGGTATAGATTTCGAAGAGAATTTTTCTCCTGTAGCTAGATTTGAAGCTGTGATAATTATTTTGGCATTAGTGGTGATTTAGAAGAGGAGGTTTATGTTTCACAACCTCTAGGTTTTGTTATTAATGGTAATGAGAACAATGTTTACAAGTTAAGAAAAGCTATCTAAGGGCTAAGCAAGCATCGCGAGCCTAGTATAGTAAGATTGATTCATTTTTTCAAGATAGTGGATTTACTAGAAGTGAAAATGAGCCCACTTTGTATTTGAAGAAGCAAGGTGATGGAAATTTTTTGCTGGTTTGTGTTTATGTGGATGACATGGTCTATATGAGTTCCTCAAAGTCTTTAATTGATGATTTCAAGTCCTATATGGTAAGAAATTTTGAGATGACATATTTGGGCTTATTACAATATTTTTTGGGACTTGAGGTCATACAAAGTAATGATGGAATTTTTGTATGTCAAAAGGAATATGCTGCAGATCTTTTGAAGAGGTTTAACATGGCAAATTGTGAGGTGGCAGCCACACTAATGAACATCAATAAGAAGCTACAACGTGAAGATGGGATTGAGAAAATTAATTCTACATTGTTTAGAAGTTTAGTTGGTGGTTTAAACTATCTAACACACACTAGGCCTGGCATTGCTTTCTCTATCATTATTATGTCTAGATTTATGTATAATCCTACAAAACAACACTTTGGAGTAGTAAAAAGGATTCTTCGTTATATTGCAGGGACTATGAATTTTGGCATATGGTATTGCAAAGTACCAAATTTTAGATTGATTGGTTTCACTAATAGTGACTGGGCAGGATGTTTAGATGATTGAAAAAGCACTTCTAGTAATGTTTATAGCTTTGGTTCTAGAGCAACGACATGGAGTTCAAAGAAACTAGAAACAGTAGCGTTGTCATCATCCGAAGCAAAGTATGCAGCAACATCTTCAGCAACGTGACAAGCTTTATGGCTTAGAAAACTTCTCATTGATTTCAGCCTTGAGCAAAAGAAAGCTACATAGACATTTTATGATAATCAATCCACAATTGCAATGGCTAAGAATCCAGCTTTTCATGAAAGAACGAAGCATATCGATGTGCATCATCATTTCATTCGGAAGTTGATATTTGATGGCGAAATAGTGCTAAAATTTTGCAGAACTAATGAGCAAACAATTGACATTTTTACAAAATCTCCGACACAGGCCAAGTTTCAATTTTTTAGGCAATAGTTAGGAGTATGTGATTTTGAATTAAGGGGGAGTGTTGAATAAATATAGTTAACTAATTCAAAAGTTAGTGCTGCTTTATTGCAACACATTTATTTAGTGGGTCCTAGTTGTTATTATGTTAGTAGTTAGTGGACAATAACAGTAGCTAGATAGTTTAGCAGATCGTGGGATTGAGTCCCTACCTTTCAGCATTATTGTTATTCTTAAGGTTATTTAAGCATTGTACTGGAGTCTGTCGTTTTCAAGCTCGAATAAGAAAATATTCAATTTCCTCTTTGTTCTTTCTTATGCCTCAAATCTTGCGTTTTCGTTCACCTTTACTAACAATGTCTGATTTGGCTGCAATTCGCCCAAAGTATCAGGACCATTTTCTGCAGAACAACATCATTCGATTTCTTATTAGTCATCTTTCCTTTAAGACGATTCAGGAACATAACAAGTAAGCAATTGCTAGTAATCAAGCAATGTCCACTCATTCGTTGTGATGGCTACCAATAATCCAAATCCTTAAGAGAAGAAAGAGCAAGAAGATGAAAATACCATAAAGATTGCTCATTCGATGGACAATAAAACTATTAGCCAAATGCACAATGTGGTGTTAAACACCATGACAGTGGCCGGTCCTCTTCCCAAAGGTGAGCAAACACAGACACGATCACAAGCACAAACTCATGGAACAAATCACCCTCCTAGTAATCTTGCAACTAATGTCAAAAATAGCCCGAAAACTTAAGTTCACACCACTCTCGCAATAATCCTCAGGTCTCCTTAATGGGGAGTAGCATCAAAGGAAGGGAATTTGAAGATCCAGCAACAAAAGCATAAATGAAGGCAATGGCTGCCAGAGCACTTTGGAAACTTACCAAGGGAAATATAACAATATGTCGTAGCATAATTGAGTCAAGAGCCCTACTTATATATTTTATAGTTCTATTAGAGAAAGACCTAAAGACCTTCAAACCTATTTGGCAATGGCATTGATGGAAATCACAGAAGTGGCTGAGGAAAATGCTGATTTGAGACCCTTTTCTTTCAAGCCCACATCCCCTATAGCTAAAGCAGTTGTTGACCAATTACCGAGAGTAGTTGAAAAGGCAGACTCAAAGCTTCTGATACCATGTATCAAGTCTATTGGTAACTTGGCTAGGACTTTTCGAGTAACAAAAACGAGGATGATTGCACCATTAGTGAAGTTGCCTAATGAAATGGAGCCTGATGTTACGAAAAAAGCAGTAATTGCTCTTAACAAGTTTGCCTGCACAGATAATTTCCTCTACATCAAACACTCCAAGGAAATTATAAATATAGGAGGCACCAAGCACCTGATTCAATTAGCATACTTTGGCGAGCATGTGGTTCAGCTTCCTTTGCTGATCCTGCTATGTTTCATTTAATTAAACTGTCCCGACAGTGATGTTCTTGCCAACGAAAAGGTGCTCATTGTGTTAAGAGTGGTCTACAAAGCAAGCACATTTGATTGCTGATCCTATAATTAAACCACTTATAGCAGAAGCAAAGAGTAGATTGGAGCTCTATCAATCAAGAGGTTCAATAGGTTATTATTAAATTGCAAATACTTACAAGTCTCTCTATATGCTCATGGTGGGTAATAGATCCTTCAATATATACAGGAAGACTCTCTCCTCGCAGTCTTCCACTTCTATTGGTTGAATTACGCTCTAAAATGGACATTGCCTCAGGTAATGTCCAATACTGTTGCCAACAATTCCATATTTTTTCAAAAATATAAGGAAGTTGTACACCGGTCTTGTATATCGCACCAACAAAGTCTCTATAACGTCTACGACCTCGTCTCTCTCGTACTTTATAAATAACTGTGTCAAATTCAAAATCTCATAAAAAATTATTTCTAAATATATGATAAGTACTTATAACTTACAATATTTATGTAATTAATATATAAAAATTAATTAAAAATTTTGTTATATCTCAACTCCTGATAATAAAAATCTTTTGTTGCCTAAGAGATATTCTTCCATATATAACCCCCAAGATCAATCTTCTCCTTGAATTTGGATGTTATGTTTCTTGAGCACGGTCTAGAAAAAATTAATATAATATAAAAACAAATAATTTTATATCATTTTTAAATTTAAACCTATAAGTTAATTATAAACATGTGGTGTTTCATGTATTTTCACTTATAGATTATTGACAATTGTGATGTAAGTTCTTCCATCAACTCCCTTAGCTCCTGACTAGAGGTCGCCTCCTTCATTCGCATTATTTACCCCTGATATCTTTGTCCATATAGGGATGGTAGATGGTGTAGCAACAAGTACAAAAGGT
Source organism: Erythroxylum orinocense (assembly GCA_025531955.1). Classification (NCBI taxonomy): domain Eukaryota; kingdom Viridiplantae; phylum Streptophyta; class Magnoliopsida; order Malpighiales; family Erythroxylaceae; genus Erythroxylum; species Erythroxylum orinocense. Next base: position 19,506,489 of record JANZLX010000008.1, read on the forward strand.
GATGCCTCATCTGCAAGTGTAGTAGCTAGAAGTATGACATCTGATTCGGTTGCAATTGCAGAATGTGAGGCTTCACTTGGACAGTAACTGGCTCCAAATCATGGTTTGAACCTTGGTCGCATCATATCCTGTTTTCTCTTTGGTGGCATATTTTAACCTAAAATTCATATTTAATTGAATATTCCATAAATATAACAATTTCAATTCAATATATAAAAATATATTGAAAAATTAATAATTGATTTATTGAATATAATATGCTATTACAAACACAAATTAGTCGTTATCAGTACTTAATTGTAAATCAAAATCATCATCAACTTCTTTTTCTAAAAAATTATAATCAAACTCAGGCTCCTTTTCAGATCTCTCGGCCTCCTCATCCTCACTAGATGAAATTTCAACATATTCATTATTTGGATCATTCAAAGGTTCATTCTTGTCATATGTAACAGATGTATTTATTTCATAAACATCTTCTTGAAACAATTCACTTTCAATTCTCTATTCTCCTTTTTCATGTGATTCAAAAACACCTCTAGGTTTAACTTTGCAAATGACCAACCAATATGACATATCTTGTCATAAGTTAGGAAAGGGGACATAATACACCTGGATCGCTTGCATTGCCAACACGAAAGGTTCAAATTGTCTAAATCTTCTTAGCTGGTTGATTTCAACTAGATTGTATCGGCTATGCACTCTTGTCCTAACATTTGGTGTTGGATCAAACCAGTCACACTTAAATAACACACTTCACGTTATTGGCAATGCAGGGTACTTAATTTCAAGTATCTCAATAATTTTACCATAATAATCCATCAATTTTTCCTGTATGCAAACTCCACTATTTACTGTTGCCATACTATGACCATGATATTTGTATCCATTAACGAAATACACCGGATATGATTTAACAGTTCATAAAGGTCTTTTCGTAAGATCACATATGAACTTGTTCTCTATTGGATTTTATAAGGCCTACATAAAAGAAATTATCATATTAAATAGTATAATGTCATTTGAACATGTTAATCTTATAATTTATTCATTTCAATAATTGTAAGTAAAAACTTACATATTTCTCGAATCATCAAGGAAAGTGTCTTCCAACTTCTTTATTGATATCATCCTGTGTTTTCTTGGATATTAGCTTACGTAGCCATTCCTCGTATAATCTAAAAACATTATTATGTATTTTAGTTGTGAATAACACTAAATTTCAAAACCCAAACAATCAATTTTAACTTAATGCACGAAAGGTTGAACATCTTGACAATTCAATAAAATGTAACCATGGGCAATCTCAATTTCTTCCTTTGTTAACATTCTTCTTGTTGAACATCCATATGTTCGTCTAGGATATGTAAAAATGGATAAGTTACCATCAACATCACCCGTTCCTCCCCCATCGTTGTTACTAGAAACTTTTCTTTTTCTTATGTGAACATGTGGCTCAAAATAATGTGAACAAAATATACTAGCTTCCTACACTAAATAAGCATTACATATCGAACCTTCAACTCTAGCCTTGTTTTTGACATTTTTCTTCAAGTGATGCAAATACCTACATTAACGAATAGCATTATTAGAATTTTGTTATTAAAACATGCTATTACTTCAATTACAATATTTTTGTTGAATTACCTCTCAAATGGATACATCTATTTGATATTGAACTGGATCGACAAGTTTAGCCTCGTTTGCTAAATGCACAAGTAGATGCTTCAATAGTTAAAGAAGCTTGGAGGGCAAATCCCTTCTAATTTACACAAAATTACTGAAATTTCCCTTTTTAGTTTATCTATTTTAGCCAACTTTATTTCAGATAATGTTACGCTTTTAAAAAACAAACTTAATTCTGTTATAACTTCCCAAACTTATTCAGTAGCAACTTAGAATATGCAATTGGAGTTAGCCTTTGCATAAACATATGACAATCATGACTTTTCATCCCAAATAATTTTTACTTCTTCATATTGACATACCTTTCTAAGTTTGAAACATAAGCATCGAGAAACTTTAGGCTTTTCAACCATTCACACAAAATTTTCTTTTCTTTTTTGTCCAAAATGTAACAAGCTTTCGGATATTTTTCGGTACGAAGATCTTTATGTAACTCATTCCTTCTACAAAAAAGTTTCAAATCAGCTTGTGATTTTATATTGTCTTTTGTCCTCCCTTCATTATTCATTATGGTATTGAACAAATTGTCAAAAATATTTTTTTCAATATGTATCACATTTAGATTATGATGTATTAAATTAGTTTTCCAATATGGCAAATTTCAAAAGATGCTTCATTTTCTCCAACCAAAGGTTTTACTAATGCTTGTATTAACTTCATCAGCTTCAAATTATGTAACTTTCAGAAACCCTAATTCATCAATCTCCTACAATATCTCTTCACCAGCTTTGTGAGGGGCAAGAGGTGTTTATACCATCTTATTCTTAATGAAAAATTGTTTATTGTGTCTAAATGGATGATCTAGAGGAAGAAATTTCCTGTGGTTGTCAAACTAACATGTTTTGCCCTCGTTTGGAAGATAAAACACATCACAACCATTGCCACAATAAGGACAAGCCAATTTCGCTACTGTGCTCTATCCAGAGAATGTAGTTAGGCTAAAAAATCACTAATGGTTCACATCAAAGCTGTTCTCAACACAAAATTTTATTTCAGAGACATTCATATGTCTCAACACGATATTCCCAAAGATGCTACAATTCAGATATCAATAATTGTAAGAATACATTAATTTATGCTTTGGATTTATAGGCCCTAGCATAATGACTGTTAAGAATATATATGCCTCATTCATACACATCTATGGAGACAAATTATAAGGAGTAATTACGATTGGCCGTGATGAATATTATTCGCTGGATTGACCAAAAGGTTAGAATCCATCCGTCGACAATCCCAACCTAACATTTCGACTTTCAGTTGCAAACTCATAATGGGTGATATTGAAATGTTACCATGCTAGTGCATCTGAAGAATGACTCATTATTCCATCTTTCTGTTTGTGTTCATTATGTCATCTCATGTGAGATGCAATAACATCAGAAGTATATAGTCTTTGAAGTTTCGAAGTTAGCGGAAAATAATATATTCGCTTCTAGGGTGCTAATTTTTGTTTCATAGAACACTTTTTAGACTTAACTTAGATTGACCACAAAATTTTCACTATTGTAATTCCACATCATTTCTCCAATATAACATACATCCCAATTTGCAATAATCAACCTTTCCAACAGGCAAATCAAGACTCCCTAATACGTTTCTTCATATTGTAAAAACTATCAATCATTGTATGATCAGGAGGCAATGATTCATTATACCATCTAAGAATTTTTTCAAAATTACGATTAGAAATATGCGCTCAGACTTTATGTTCAATATTTGAGTAATTGAAGACAATCGAGTCATTGTCTCATAAATTGGCCATAATTATTGGTCAGCTGACTATAGTAAGTCAAAATTTTATTTTGCATGTCGGTTTGCTTCTTCAAGATTTTCTATATTTTCCTGAAGGGTATAACCGGTTGCATCATAAACCATTTGCATGTAAGGATTTTCAATTGCACCCACATTATTTGTTCTTAATCCAATCTACCCTTCAAACTCATCGATAGGAAGGAAACAAATGTGTTTACATTTTTAATATGGAGATCTGATCTTTGGGACATCCATATATACAGGTTCAGAACATACATAGTGAATAAAAGCTTCAACTTCCTCAACAAACTCAGGATTAATGAAGCCATTAGGTGTTAATCGTCTATACATCAATCGGTCTAGTCGTTTAATATATTTTTAAAATTTTTATATATTTATTTTAAAAGAATTTGAAAAAGTTGTAGTTGTATTTTTAAAATTCATAAATTATAAATTATAGCATAACCATTTATAGTAAAGTGTAAGATGAAATTACCTATAAATTATACAAAAATATTTGTTTAAAATTAAAGATATAAAATACGAACTAATATGTATTTATTAAAAATATGCTTTTAATGTTTTTATAAATTATGTACAAAACTCTTAATTTATGTATTAGTTGTCCTTTTAGTTATTGTTGATTTTTTTACTTCTATAGTTGTATAAATATTATTGTCTTTTCATATTATATCTATTATTAAATAACATTGTAAAAGTCTATATTTTTATTACTCATATTAAAAGAAATATGCAGTTGGACTTAATATCATGATTAATCTTAACACATTTAAACTTTTTTATTTTATTTTTCATATTTACACAATATATACATTATGCATATATGCATTTATGTTAATCTGAAATATAAATATTATCCAAAGGATAGTAGTAACGAGTTTCTCCATTTCAAAAAAAAGTATTTATATTAATCTTAAAATGAATTAATCACTTTATCAATTCCAAAACAATATCTAAGTAATTAAGTTATAAAAACAAATACGTATAGTATATTATATTGGAAATAGCTATTATTTTATTAAAACTAGAATACATTTTATAAATATTTTTGATATGTTTTTATAAATTATTATTTTTATTATTTTTGAAAATAGTTATTTTATTTTTTCTAAAATCATTATATTCTAATTAATCTAAATTTATATTCATAATTTTTTCTCCTTTCCAAATTCTAATATAAGAAGATTCATTCCTAAGTCACTCTAATTAAAAGTTTGTTAAGAGTAATTCCCTACTTGAAACCTTGATATAAGTTTTACTATAAATCTTTCTCATCCTTAGAGTGTTATAAGCAAACAAAATTTCATAAAATTTATAAAATTATCAACTTTTCTCTTTCTAATATATATATTATTTCATAACTTTAAATTATAACAACATATAAGTATGATATAATAAAGTTATTAATTTTATCGAATATTAAATTACAAATTATTTATATCTTTTTATTTATACTACTTAATATTTCATTTGAATAAAACTATAAGTCATTAAATGAAAGTGTAACATCAATAAGTTCTTAATGTTTTAAGTAATATTTTAGGTATAACGAGCTAAATATTAACACAATTTATGTTAAAAGTCATTAAGTCAGGTTTAGATTGAAAGATGTTACATACATTTGCATATCATTAATGAGAAAATACATTTTAAAATTAAAATCATAAGATATATTTCTTGGTATGATTAATTAGGATTTTTAATTCAATTGATTATAAATTTGTATGAAAAGTCATTAATTATTACTAATTTTAAATTTTCTTAAATAATTTATTAATTATTATAAGAGAGAATTGATAAAACGAAATTCATTAACTATAGAAAATTTTGTTATACACAAACGATTATCTAAATCATTTTACAAAAGATGATACAATTTACAAAATTAAGATAATATCATGCAGGATAGACTAGAGAGTGGAGACTGAGAGTGTATCTCTCATAGAATAATTGTACTTGTTAGTAAGATCATCAACAGTTTGGATCCATTCATCTATATGTATAAATATTATATTTAGTAATATAATATTAAAAAAGAATATTATGTAATGTAATATTTAAAAATAAAATTAAAAATACCATCATCTTTATATATTTGATCAAAATAACCTTCAATTCGTCGATTAATTTCACTAGTTCCCTCCTCATTAATACATGTGGCTGTAGAAAAATAAAAAACACAATATTAGGTAAGATAATATAAAGATAGATCAAATAAA
>JANZLX010000008.1:19522671-19534710 GCA_025531955.1 Erythroxylum orinocense
TAAGTAACTTCAAAACCATAATATCAAGCATGATTCTTACCTATTAAGCTTCCAAATTCTCAACTTTCACCAAGTCTCTAACTTCCACTCATCACTCACGATCCTCATCATCTTAAGGGGGGTTGATGCTAGGCCTTGTTTAGGTGAGTTACAAGAAGAGAAAACAAGTGGAAGGAGGAGGAAAAGGTGAGCCAAACTCCAAAATCACCAAAGAAGAAAAGAACAACCGAAGATGGGGAGAAAAACCATAAGAAAAATCACTCATACCTTGTTTAACCAAGAAGTTTCGTGAATGTGTAGGGAGTGTAAGACAAAACAAGCATTAAATAGCTAAGGATGAGTCATCATGCCACTTGGCATGTCATGAGAGGTTAGTAAAAGAAACCCTAATAAAATGAATCTTTGACCCATTCAATTCCAATGGCCCTAATTTCAATCCCAAAATAATATACCCAATATTGTAATGCCATTGGACAACAATTTTCGATAGCAAAAATCAACCGGTTCGCCACTTGGCGATTTTTTCGGTCCAGGAATTTTCTCCGAAAAAAATCCTAAAATTGCCATAAAATATAAAACACACAATAGATCACTCAAAATAATTTTTTTTAAACACAATCTCCACATTATTCACAATAAAATTTCATTTAGGCCCAAATACCGGGAATGTTATGTATGAATGTACAGTTATTTTTCATGTGCAAAAAATTCACTATTCACAAATACCAATATGCATGAAAATTCCTAATTAGTCCCAATCACTCTCATCCTTTGCTAAATTATGATTTTACCCTTCCCGTCGGGAGTGGGATGTTACACCAATCATATTGGGCTTATGTCCATAACCATCCATCATGCAAGCCCACTCATACTCCTAACATGCATCCTCTAATGCATAAAATTAAATACATCAAAATTCATTATTTCTTGCTTCTGATCTAGTTACTCATGCACATACTAAACATATTGAGATTGATATCCATCATTATAAGAAAATTGGAGTTTAAGGACAAAAATTACCGACAAATTTGATTATTCCATCGGTAAATTCATATTGTCATTACCAACGGTTGTTTGTTTTCTGTTGATAAATCAATAGATTTTACTGATGAACTTTGTTTTTCTGTCGGTAAGTCGATAGATTTTACTGACGAGCTTTGTTTTTCCATCGATAAATTTACTAAAAAATATTTTTTAAAATTTCCCTGCATTAAATTTTATTTGATGATGTTATGGTTAATGCATAATTTAAACAGTTATGAGTTATCTGTTGATAATATTTTGATTTGTTTCAACATTGAATTTGTTAAAACAGAAAGTTGATTGATGATATAAAGTAAAAATTATCTTAATTGATAATAAAAAATTATTTTGTACATAACAAGTATTTATAATTCATACAAAATGACTACAAGTACGTTATTCATTTAGTGACCACAGATGCTCTGATTGCTGCAATGAGGTGCTACGCCTCCCCTTTAACTCATCCACCTAATTACGGAGCTGAACTATGTACTTCATCAACTGTTTCAACTTAATTGCCAATGTCTGCACTGTGCTACGAAGCTCATTAACTTCATTGGTTGCCGATCGCCTACTAGATGTTGTTGTACTGGACATAGAGGATTGGGAATAACACATGTGGCAAATGAACCTAAGTCGAATATCCTTCCACAATGGTCCCTACCACCTACTGCATGAAAATAGGTTTGAGTCTCATCATCAACTTCAGACTGCTGAGACTATCGTTGAATACTTTCTTGTATTTGGTTCTATCATAAGGCAATGTTTATGTTAATAAGTGATAATTATTAAGTATTAATATTAAAACATAAATTTCACATGCATTTAGTTCTCTACATTGGGTGTTGACGAAAGTCACACCATCATGCTTCCTATTCTTAATCTTATATATTTATAGTTGTTGTTGTACTAGGAACCATTTTTCTTTCTTTTGCTTGTTATTTCTCTGATGATTAATGTTTTAGATACTAAATTATGAGAGATACGATCATTTATAAGGAAATTTGGGAAGAAAAAGTATCATTGATAAATATGTTCAACAAAGTGCAAGAAGTAATCATAAAGTTTGAAATTATTATTTCTTCTCGACCATTGCATTAGAGGATGCTTGATTCAAGTAAATTGATACAGACAAAAGATCATCTTATAAAACTTTCAATACTTTTCAATAAACAACACATGAAAACTTGGATACTTTGAAGGTGGCAGCTTCGTTTCACCTATTTATTCATTATGATGACCAAAATCCCTTATAATTAAGGGATGTATTTGAGTTGTCATACATTATATACTTGGTGATATTGGTTATTGCAAAGAAAAGCTATAAAATATCGAAGTTTTTTTTAATGTTATACAAGCTAATAATCACTTCTAGTATTGCTTCTATGTCTCTTAATATTCTAATCTCCTACTTTATTAACAAAATCTTTGAAATAATAGCAATATAACCTTACTAGAGCCCTACGCGAATTAGAAGCTAGTAAATCTCACAGTCCAATCACTATAGATTAGTATTCAAGCATGGAAGTGTGTTTTTCACTTGTGTACATATATATACACAATCAGCAATCTCTCTTCAATACCTCCTCCATTTCACTTACTCATACACAAATCTCTTTCAAGAACCAAGGCATATCATATTATACTATAATCTAAGCATAATGTATTACAAAAATATCAATGTAAGTTATATCATATTTGAAGTAAAAGAACTGAAATTATGAAATTCATACTAAAAAAGAACTAAAATTAAATAACTAAAATCATTTTTTCAAAGAACAAACATTTCATCACACCTTATATGCATCAGAAATTCATCCCAACATCCCAACCAAAATCACGTCTTGTCCCTTTTATCACTAACATTTATACCTTAAAGTTGTTTTCCAATAACAAAATACACAAATAAATGAAAGTAATCAAATACCCAAATTAACTTTCATCCAATATATGAAAAAACACATGACAATGGTTGCAAAAGTACCTCCATCGAAGGACATGATGACAATGTTCGGAGAAGACAACACCGATGACTAGAAGAGGAGTCCACGATAGAGAAACCGGGGAGAAGAAAATCGCACGAGAGGAGACACAAATTGGGGGGGGGGGGAAGGGTGGAGAGGAGAGCTTTTGGGTGAGTTTAATGCAAAAGAAAACAACGTCGTTTGGTGTTAAACCAAATGAAGTAATTTTCTTTTACTTTAAAATGCTAAAGCTCAATTAGACAGCAACGTTTACCTTGAAAATTTACCGACAAAAAATTTTTGTTAGTAAACTCAAAACTTTTTCATTCCGCCAATAATTCCCGCCTTCTTTACTGAAGGGCATTTTATACCATCGCTAAAGTCTGTCGCAAATTTTGTCAGAATGATTTCCCTCCATATTTAGCCACAGATATTACTACCACCGCTAAATGAACTTTTTCCCGTCAATATTACCGATGGAAATTGATTTTTTGTCGGTAATTTGCAACAGTTTCTTTTCCGTCGGTAATTTTCTATCGCTAATTCCTACTTTTCTTGTAGTGAGCGATCCATTTGAAGAATATTACGAGGATTATGGCTCTCCAAGCAATGAGATTGTAAATGCAATCTTATTGCATAACAAGAAAGCCCCAAATGTAAAACTTAAACGTTTTCTTTCCACTCTCAAGTATGGATTCCTTAGACCTTATTCCACTTATCTAGTGACTATAAATGTAAGTCTAAACAAAGTTGAAGTTGAAAAATTACTGGAAGGTCTTATATCGCATCAAGATTTCATGGGACTATTGATGATATTAAGGGCATTAGACCATCAATTTAAATAAATGAATAATGATGAAAGATGATTATGAGCCCTATATTGTGCAACAAAGAAGGTTGAATCTCAATATCAAAAAAATTGTTAGAAAAGAGGTTTTTAAACTACTAGGCATCGAGATATTCTATCCCAGCTCTAATAGTGAATGTTTTAGCCTAGTCCAATTGCTTCCTAAAAAGGGAGGTATGACTGTAACAAAGAACAATAATAATAAATTGATATATTAGGATAGTCACTTGTTGAGAATATGCATAGACTATAAAAAAGTTGACTAAGGCAACCTAAAATGATCATTTTCCATACCTTTTATTGACCAAAAGCATTCTTATTTTTCTTACATAGGTGGTTATTCTAGTTTCTTTTAAATTACTATTCATCTTATTAAATAATAATATACCATATTAACATATCCTTCTAGTGCATTTTCCTATAGGAGAATGTCCTTTGTTCTTTGTAATGCCCCAATTACATTTCAATGATGTATGATGGAAAATTTCTCAAATTTTATTTAAATATTATGGAAGTGTCATGAATAATTTCTTTATATATGACATTAATTTTGATGAATGTCTGAGTGATTTGTCTAAAATGTTATAGATGCAAATAAGTTAACCTAGTTTTAAATTAAGACAAGTGCCATTTTATTATAAGGGAAGGTATTGCTCCAGGACACTTGGTATTCAAGTGAGGAATTAAGATTGATAGGCAAAGGTTAAAGTGATTAAGATGATGTTACTACCCTCTACTGTCAAGGGCATAAGGATTTTTTAAGGTCATACCAGTGTTTACTAAAATTTATAAAATGCTTTTTGAAAATTGCTAAACCTTTGACTAACCTTCTTCTCAAAGATGTAAATTTAAAATTTAACATATATTGATGTTTTTTACAGGTTAAAGGAGGTACTTATATCTACTCTAATTATGAACCCTCTTGATTGGAACCTCCCTTTTAAGGTTATGTGCAATATGAGTGACTATGCAATAGGAGTGGTTTTAGAGAAAAGTAAGGATAAAAAGTTGCATGCTTTCTATTATGCAAGTTGAATAATGGATGATTCATAAGTAAGTTAAGCTACCACTAAGAATGAGTTATTAGTGGTAGTGTTCGCTATTGGAAATTTTGGGTCATCATTTATAGGATCAAAGATTATTTACTACAATGATCACTCTTCCATCATGTATCTCTTAAACAATAAGGAAGCCAAACCAAAAATAATTAGATGGATCTTTCTTCTTCAAGAGTTTGGCTTTCGGGGGAAAGAAAGGAAGTAAAAATTTAATGGTTGATCATTTTTTAAGATTAAGGTAAGAGCTGGATAAGAATGAAACCAAATGAGTTATCTATAGATGAATCTTTCTTGGATGATCAATTGTTCACTGTATTAAAGTTAGAAGCTCTATAGTATACTGACTTGATGAATTTCCTTGCATGTCTAATTCTACCACTTGATTTAAGCTACTAACAAAAGAAAAGTTTATAGGAAAAGATTATTATTAGGATGTAATTTTTAGAAGATTTTTTTCCAAAGATGAAGTGTAAAGAATAATCTTTCATTTTCATACCTCATCTTATTATGGCCAAGATAGTACTTCAAAAATAGTCACCATGATTATCTAAGTGAGATTATATCGACCTTCTCTCATTAAAGAATTCATGAGCGCTTTTCCATCTTTATATGGCAACAAGTATATTCTTGTGACTATAAACTATATATCTAATGGGTGAAAGCAATAGCATTCCTAACCAATGATAATAAGATAGAAACAAGGCTTTTCAAGAATACAATCTTCCTAAGCTTTGGATTTCCTAGAGTTGTAATAAGTGATGGTGGTTCACATTTCATTGATTGCTAATTTGAAGCTATTTTAAAAAAAATACAGAGTGAATCACAAATTTTCCTTAGGATATCATCCTCAACTGATGGCCAAGTTAAGGTTTCAAATCAAGAAATCAATAGTATCCTTAAAAAGATGGTTACTAAATTAAGGAAAGACTAGGCAATCAAGTTAGGTAAACAATTGTAGGATTATTGTATATCTTACATCAATCCCATTGGCATGTCATGTTCAAGTTAATGTGTGGGAATTCCTATCACCTTTCAGTTGTATTTGATCATAAAGACTTTAGGCTATCAAGGTCTTCAAATTCTATTTGAAAGATATCGATGAAATGATATGTATTGTTCATTATGCTTTTTTATTAGACTATAAGGATATGTATTTGTCATTTTGAACAGGAGTAACACTACCCTATTTAAATCAAATTTACTTGCCACTTACTTTGTTATATATATATATATATATATATATATATATGTTTATGATGTGGTTTACTTCATTATCACTTTTGTAAAGATGAGAAAATGTTAATCAAATTCATTTAAAAATGTCATTATTGGATGCGGAGATCAATTTAAGTTTTTGACAATTGTGTTTCATTTATGATTTCATATGATGATATTTGATTGTTACTCTTCCATTACATTATACTTATTATATCTATATGTATGGTGTTTGGTATTATCTATCCATTATTAAAAGCTAAATTGTGAATTGTTGATTTTTAAGATACACACCTATGATTAGATGAGGATCACCTCCACTACTACCGAGGAGGCCAAAGGAATAGTCATATTATAAAAGGTCTTAGTGCCTGTTTGGATGAGCTTTTAGGAGGTTAATAAGCACTTTCTCCACCACAAAAGACTTTTTTTAAGCAAAATGAGTATTTGACTGTAAAATAAAAAAGCACTTCTTTAATAGATGACTTTTTTGGCAGTCAAAATATAGCTTTTTTAAGAAGCTCAAATTTGGAACTTCTCACAAAAGCATTTTTTAGGTAGATTTTTCAGATCAATAAATAGGCCTAGTTTTTAGACCTTTTTGTCCTTATGTTTTACATATAATTTCCAAAATACCCACAAACTCATCTTCATGTTTATTTTGATATTTATATAATATTATTTAACTTTTTTAATATTTATTTTTTATATTACTTTTACTTATGTTATAATCCATAATAAAGATTTGGTTAGATATATTTTCATTTATGTTTCATATGGTTTAAAATTATACAATAATTAATATATTATGCTTTACATATTGTTTAATATACTGTAAATAATATTTATATGCATAAATAATTTTTATTACAAAATAAAATATAGTTAAAATCAAAAGTGTTTTTTTTATTTTTATGTTGCCAAACAGTCTATTGTATAAAGCTCTTTCAAAAAATCTCTTTGTTAAATGTCAGTCAAACAGTCAACTAGCTTTTTAGAAAAGTTCTTCTAAGAAAAGATCTATAGAAAAAGCTCTATTGACAAAAGCTCTACTAGTATAAGCCCAACCAAACAGAGGCTAAAGTAGATGCCTTTGCGTCTACGACATGCACAACAGCTCTAGGACATATTCACCTTGCTAATAGTTTGTACCAGAGGTTCCACTACTGGCACCCCTTGTGGTATAATAGGAGCAAAAGCAATTAGAGTATCCTCTCTTATGATTCACCATCAAGCTTTAGTTGAAGCGCTTCCAATCACTATGCACCAAGAAATTCAAGTCAATGCAATATATTAACTAAGATGTGATATGGGAGATTAATCTAGTTGACTGGGTGATAGAGGTCATCTCCTTTAATGGACAGCTAGAATTTTTAACATCCAAGAGATATTATATCAGGAGCTAGTCTTGGAATTCATGTGTACCTTTTAAGTCAACAATAATAAAGCATGCTAGGAGGATGATTCAATGGTTAAGTTTTAGCTTAGAGGCATATAACATAGTCTTCATTATAATCAACATGGAGTTCACGTCAAATTATACTATAAAAAATACCCCTACACATTGCAACCCATTTAGACATTACTCGATTGGGATTACCTAGAGGTCCACTCGAGGAATTACTAGAACACTATGGACATGGTGCAGCTTTGTAACCTAACTTGGTCCAAGGTCTCAAGCTTTTGTTTCCTAACTATAATATACATTTACAAACTTCTAGTCCACTCTCTTTATGCCAAGTAGGAGAAAATAGGTATAGTTAGTTGTTGGGACCTTTTTCTAACATACTACATGTGTCTTTTAGTGTGGACACTCTTAAGGTATGCATTTATATAACCCATCCACTATTACATACACCATGTCAACTTCTAGGCCATTGGATGTGAATTAGTGATTACATGACAGGCCAAGCAATTGGGAGTGCTCAAAGATAAGAGAGACTTTATTATGATTGGTGCGCCCACTCCTCTCACTATAGAGATCTAATGACCTATAATAATGGTGGACCTTTGAGCATATGTGTGGGGCTAACATTTTATGCTTATTGGTGCAAATAGTTTGGGAAGTTTGCTCATATGAAGACCTAGTGTAGAGCATACACTGATACTGACACCATCTCAACCTTTATGTTGCAAACTGATAGTTTAGCCATCCACCCTTTCTTATATAGACCAGTATATGCATTGGTTAAGAGACAGTTTAATGAGATTGGCACAACATCTAGGTGCAAAGGTCCTCCCTCCACTAGTCGAACCTATCGAATAAGAGATTATATATAAAGAACATGGCATCAGATTAAGGAGCATGAGATAAGACACAAAGAAGCCCATGGGTAATGCAAAGCCAAATGAGAGAACAATATTGGAGGAGGTTGAGTATGCAGTTCATCAGGAAATGGAGGAGTTTGCTATACTATTACGTCACGGAGAGTAGGAGACAATACTACTATAGTTGGCTCAGAGATAAAGGACAAAGAGGACACACATGAAGTGACTATTGAGTCGTCTAATAGGGATTTGGTGGGCATAATCTCTACAGATGTTACAATATATCCAAAGGCAGTAGTGCTCTATACCCTACCTTCAAATCCTCCTCCTCAAGATTAATTCTTGTGATTATCCCTTGTTTCTCTCTTATATTTTGGTTTACCTTATTTTCACTTATATTTTTCCAGACATGCCTATCAATGTCAAAAAAAGCTTTACTGGAAAATTGAATATCATAGAATTTCAACAAAGCTTGTCTTATGTTTCTTATATCAAGGAATTTCCTCTCCCTTCTTAATTTATTTTAATTTTCTTTCATGCTTTATACATTAAGGACAATGTCCCTCTTAATTGTGAGGAAGGGATTGCATATTATAACCATACTTATTATTTTATCAATAATAATAAATTCTTGGAGATTTATTTTATTTTGAAAGCATATTAATGGAGATAATTCACTATGAATTTGATTATCTTTGTAATTTGAAATGTTAAAGGTAACTAGCTATAAGTATTGATGATTACGAGAATTCAAATTTATGGACACTTGATTAGCATCATAATACTTTTTATATAAATTGTATATACATCGAGTAATGAAATTTCTTTAAACATTTTCATTATCTTGAAAATAAAAAATTATGAATAATTTAGCATTAAATAATTTTACTCCATTGGCTTCATACCAATAGAAAGGTTAAAGTTAAAGAATGATACTAGTAACCATTTGAGACAGTTACCTAGTTAAGTCACTGGGAGTGTTCATGACAAGGGTTTTACTCTTGCTTTAAAAGGCTATTTGACTTATCAAACAAGCTTCTAAATGCTCTTATGACATTCAAATTTGATGTTTTCTTTTATATGAATAAGGGGTGTGAATATGTTCAAAAGTTTATATATTTTTTTCTCATGTGGGTTCATCTTATATATGGAGTTAAGTTTTGTAATTCGGGTTGAAGTTTGAAAAACCATAAAGTGGACTGAATTAACTTATGAAATAATACAAATATTTAATTGCCTAACGCTTTAATGGTCTTTGAGATTAGATGAGTGGTAGAGAATCTTAATTGGCATGTTTGATCTACTTAATGCTTTTTAGGGATTGCTTTCTATTTGAGTTAGGATGATGAAATTTGATTTTTCTTAAAGACAAAAAAAAAAAAGCTTAAGTGTGGGAGAGGTTGATATACACTAGATAGACTTTACTTTTAGCATGATAGTATTATTATGTAGATATTTTAATAAGATTTGATAATCAAATGAGATATATTTTGATTAGGTCTTATTCTAACTTCTTTAAGGAAAAAGAGAGAATTTGGAGAAGATTCAAGTCAATTTGGTGCAACTTTGGAAGTTGTGAAGAAACTTAGTAACACAAAAGTAATAGAGTATCTTGTTGCTAACCATGTTTTATCATGTTCTATTCTATTTCTTAAGGAAATCTTTCATCTACGAACCACGATACATACATAGTCTTATATTGAGGTCATGTTCAAATAGAGTTCATTATGTTTTCTTTGCACAACAAATATACCCTTGTAATTAGGGTATGCATGGTCCCATGTTTAGTCTTGTGTTGGCAATGATGATCTATGTAAAAAGTTCTAGAACGTGAGACAAGGTAATAAGAAGCATACACTATCATATGTTAAGGTTTTGTTAAACATAAAAATTAGGGTTAAATTTATTAAAATAAGAGGAAGTAGGAATTAAAAGGATAATTTGACATAAATGAGTATAATAGCTAAAAAATTCAATTTGAAGCCAAATACAAGAGCTAAAGATTAGGTTAAAAGAGAATTATAAAAGGAGCAAAGACTTATAATAAGATTCATCAAAAATTAAAAGATTCAAGATTCATAAAGATGTTTTCGTTATTTTTTGTTTTCTCTTATTTTTATGTTGTTCTTTTTTGTTTATTTATAAACTAATTGGGGTTTAGATCTGGGTGAGATGGGTCTTACGATGTATTGTTTTAAATTGATATTTTGGTTTAATGAAAATTTTAATTTTTTTGGGAACTATTCTTATTTTTATATTGATTGAATTGAAGGAATAAAAGTTAATGGTTCAATAACTAGATTCATAAATTAAGATTGCAATCTAATTTGTATTTTCATCACAACATGGACAATGAGTGTTTAATAGGTTGCTTGAGAGAAAATTACATGATCTTATTAAGTTAGTTAAAAACTATCACTAGAACTTTTGGTCCCCCCGCCCTTGCGAGTCACGTGCTGACGTCCTATGTGACATCTAGGCTCGCATCCCATAAGATTGGTGAGCCCTCACCAGGTCAAACCTCAAAAACAAACTCATCTCACTTACTTCCGAACAGATTTTGGGATTGATCATAAAGAAATTTCAATAAGACTTCTTCACAAAATTTGTTCCCCATTGTCTTATGATTCTAACAACACCAAAAACACTCAATTTGGTTCAGAAATAAAGAAGTTATAGCCAAAACACTGTCAGGCTAAAAATAAACCAAGACTGAATACTATACCCAACTTCACTTCAAAAATTGAAAATCTTAGGTCCCAAATTGAAAACTTATTCCTTTAGATGAGTTATAGCACCGAGTCTCTAGTTTAATTTAGGAACAAGGACCAACTCCATTGGAGCTCTACTAATAAAGATATCGCCAAAAGACTGAAGTCTGTTCAGAAAAATGTCCACTCATACTCTTTTCTCTGATTCTCTCATTTTGATTTAATTCATATTTTCTAAATTAATAACAAAAGTTGTACATTTATTATGGAGAGGTAGATAAATGTCTTAGAAATCCATCGCTTCAAAAATCGAGTCAATCGGAAGTCAAACGAAAAAATTATGGCCAAATAAGTGGAGAGAGGTCGGAATCGGCAAGAAAATCAGAAATCGGCCGTGTCGCATAGCACCTACACCAAACTTCCACAACTCACATCCTCCAACTACTACATCCAAAAATAGCACATTATACATCATTGGAAAGCTATGAAGCTCCTCTATAACTCTCAAGAAGGCTACTTGATCCCATTCAATCTACATCAGCCCAGAATTTGTCTCAATGTACAGGATACACAAAACTAACCCTATGAACACATCAGTCTAGAATTTGACAGCACCTGCACTTAACTTCAACAACTCACATCTTGTTGGACCCCGAACTTTAATTGGACGTTAGAACTATTAGATGAGGAATTGGCAGTGAATGTAGTAAGTTGTGTTACATGTTTTACAAGGATATTTGGAGGTTAATGCATGAAATAAGTGTTTTAAGTATGCATGTGGTGTGGGTAACATCTTTATAATTGAAAAAGTGAGCTTGTTCAGTTACTATTCATGTAACTCCTGTGAAATTTCAATTTATGAGACTTGATGAATTTGGGGCTAGAAATGCCCACTAAAGCTTTGTAAGAACCTATATTTTGATATTGTGTTTTATTGTAAGAACCTTCGAGTT
>JANZLX010000008.1:19583131-19594071 GCA_025531955.1 Erythroxylum orinocense
TTTCAGTGAAGGTTAGGGATCGGGATCAGTTCGCGTCTGCATTGCATTCCTTCTTTTTGTACTGAAGTGTACTTTTCATAACTTTTTGTATAATTTTGTATTTGTCAATGACTCAAGATGCTTTGAATTTGTGAAAGGGCCCAAGTGGCCATTGAAAATTGTGTATATTGAAATTGTTTATGAAACAATGTGGGGCCAATGTGAGTATCGTCTTCCGCATATATGTTTGTGAAGAAAAAAAGTGTACCAATTACTGAATGAGTATTTTAGCACGCCACTCTCGTGAAGCACAGACTCGGATATCACCGTCGATGTCAGGTTCGGGTCTTGCGAGAGTGGGGTGTTACACTTATCCACCAACTGTTGTAATTGAATCTTCAACTATTTCAATTCTATTGGTGTCATACGATACAATGGTATAGATATTAGGGTCATCTCTAGGACCAAGTCAATAGTGAAATCAAATTCCCAATCAAGTGGCAATCTAGGTCACTCTTTCAAAAAAACATCGGGGAACTCGTGCACAATAGGGACATCACCCAATTCAACCCTCTATGCCAAAGTGTCAATCATATGTGCAAGGAATGCCTGGCATCCCTGATGAATCATCCTCTTAGCATTCATCACCTATATCAAATAACTCGTTAATACTCGTCGGCTACTAATAAATTTAATTGGGACTCCATCCTGAGGTTCTAACTCTACCTCTTTCTTAAAACAGTCAACCCTAGCACAATACCTCTCTAACTATGCAATCCCCAACATCACCTTAAAATCCTAAAGATCGAGGGGAATAAGATCCGCCTCTAATACAACATCGCCTATCTTTGTCTCACAAGCTATATATACTTCATCATAAGCCACTTACTCTCCAAGAGGAGTGACTATAATAAGAGGAGGATCTAACAGCTTCAGGGGATGACAAATATCCTCTAGCTCAGGTTGTAAAGGTCTATCCTAACGACGACTTCCCCTTATAAATTAAAGAAAGAAGACATGTTTAACAAAAGAGATCAGGCTAAGCCTAGCTTATCTAACACCCCAACGTCCCAAAGAATGTCGACAAGTACTTTGATTGAGGTTGAAATCATCCAACCGTTAAGGACGTCAACTTAACGATCCGAGACTCAACTTCCCGACTAAAGACTTTTAACACCCACACTCAACTCCTAAGGCTCATGAACTTTTTGAAAATGGAAATAACACTTTTGAAAATGCAAAACCTTGGCTTTGATACCAATTTAATTGTCACGACCTGGTACCACATTGGAACAACAGCCGCATAATCGAGCTAAGGACACTCACCATATCCTTAATCCGACTATGCAAGGCTAACTGAATATCTATTCTTTTTTCCCTTTTTTTTGAAAAATTTGGGCAGCACAACAGCTTTATTTTTAAAAATCCCAAAACCTGCAAACCATTTCAGACACATTTCTATATTCACATCCGACCACAACTTTAGAACTTTAAAGTCCACTCAAGACAATCTCAACTTCAGGCAATCTCAACTCAAGGCAAGTTCAACAACAGTATCAAAAGTTCATGCATAAAATCTTTTACAACAACCAAAACAATCAAAGGTTGAGTTTAGAAAATTATAAACATATCAACATGACAAAGGTAATAAAACAGTAAAATAATAAAACAGTTCATAAGCCACTATGCTACTGAAGTACAAAGCCGAAACTACCCACATGCGGTAATATCCTGAAACTACCAAAAGACTGTACAGTCCACTCAGAGCTTCAAATTCACTAAATTAACCTGCATGGTTAGAAAGCAGGGGGTGAGTACACTAGTTACTCAATAACTAGGAAAAAAAATAGATCACAAATAGAATTCAATACACACTAAGACAATAAGAATGATCTTATAAAATAAACATACAACACTTAGAAAACACATAGGCCCAGCCGACGACTCAACATATATTGGTTAGGAACCATATAGGCCTAGCCTATTAGTTCACTCATCTGGAGAACACAGGACCCAATTCCAGTACGTAAAAGCATAAAAACATCATATGTATCCATCAAATCTCAATAGGAAACTCAATATCAAGATAAGCCAAAACAATCATGTGTGACACCATTAGTCGGCCAAACTAATGTGCACACCCACCGATACTCGGTGTTGGCTCTACCTTCATCCTTAGTGACTCCGGACTACAGTCAACAAGAGCATCATGACCCTAGGTGACGACCTCGTCGGTGTCCAAACCCTAGGTGTGGAATCACCCACAAATCCCGTAGAAAGGTGTCGATGCGGCGATTCGACTTTCATGTACCAGCATCAAGGGTACGGGAGTAGCTTAATCATAATCAGTTGTGGCCAACACACGATTGGCCAATCATTTCCTCACCAATCACAAAACAAGTCATATATAATAATTAAGTACAAAAATCAAGTAAGGCACTATGCCTTTATTTATCGGTCTAATCGATAAAATGAAACCTTATCATAGCTCTAAGCCAAAAGATAACAAATACATGCAAAATACATGACTCGATTATGCATTTGTAAAGTCCAAAACATTATTTTATGCAATAAAAGTCATCTTTTAAAATCCAAACGCAAAGTAATTCAAAAATGTAGTTTTAGAAAAATAAGTCGTTATTCATTGCATTTTATTTACAGATTTGTTGAAAACGATATCATTTTTCAAAATATGTAATAAAATATCAGTTTCAAAAACAATGTTGAAAAAATTTTTCATACAATAAAAGTTATCTTTTGTACTTCGGGTGCATAGTTGTTCAAAACAATGACAATTATTAAATACCTAAACATATTAGCGTCTATTTGAAATTCAATTCTACCATATGTTGCCTGGGTTCAAAATTCACATACCAGTCATCATACTTGTCTTAGGATGTTCTAATCCTATCTGAGAAATACGGTTTCCCCAACTCACCTCCAAAGAAGTTATACACTCTCTTAGCTTCAACAATCCTAGGCACGGGCTCCTTAATTCACTGCTCTTGAGCCTTTATACATAAAAAGGATATACAATGAAATTGCTACCTCAACATAAATTTTCTATTTATACATACTCATATAGGTGTATAAAACACAATATCACTCCCTATAAGCTATAGAATTTGAACATTAAACTTCGCACAGGTTTACTTCCTTACTAGTCACATTAACTTTTCTTGCATTTTCTAAGGCATTTTAATGCCTTTAATCCCATACTTACTCATTTTTAAACATAATTAAGCTGATCTTTATCCAAACATATTAGGCTTTACTTGTCAATCTAAGCAACAATTCAAGCTCACTATAAGTAAACATAAAAGTGTTTTCTAATGCATACCATTGTAAAGCCTTAAATCCAAAATCAAGTTCACTTAGGCATTTTATCGAACACCTAATGTGAATGATTTTCAAGTCACATTTCCAAGACTTTATCATAATAATTCTTGCTCCTATCATGTCATATAGTAACACTTCCAATCAATGACACATTCCACCACTCCATTCCAACCAATTTCCTTCATTTAAGCTTCATTTTATCAATTGTACAACTCATTACATTAATCCACCTCTTCTCCACCATTTTGACCTAAACTTAACCAACACACATCTTCTTCATTCTTCATTGTCAATTCACATCATACATACATAATTGACATTATAGAGTTCATTTAAACCATCAATTTCAAAAGATATTCAAAAATTTACAAAGTTTCGCCTAAAGGGAACAATTTCGGTTTTGACTTAAAGAACCCTCTCTATGATATATTTCATTCATCTAAACCATGTTTCCTTCACAATCAAGCATGTTGAACAACATATCTTAACACCAACTCAAAATCCTAATGTAGAGAGAGATGAGACAAAATTTACCTAAACCTTCCTTTCTAATATCTTCCAATCCTTTCAGAATTTCTCAAATCTAATGGTAGATTTGAGTTCCTTGACCCCAAATTAGCTTATAACACCTTGGTTTAACTTGAAAAATCAAAAAGAAGGGTGAATTTTGGTGATGGTCAAAACTTCCTCTCTTCTCCTTCTTTCTTATCTTTTCTTTTAATTCAAACTAAGTGTTTTAAGTCTTAAATGGGGGGGTGCACGTCCATATACAAGAAGAGTCTATATTTTTTACTCTTCTTTGACTAAAATATGGTGAATTGACCATTTTGCCCTGAGGTTGTATGAAATTACCATTTTACTCTCCAAACTTTCGTAAATTTGCAATTAAGCCCAAAATTTGGGAATCACTAAAACTTTTAATTTTATTTTGGTCCTTGGACTTTTGAAAATTATAATTAAGCCCCTTGACTTTACAAAATTGACAAGAATTGAAAAATTACAATTAAGTCCTTTAACTTTTAACAATTTGCAAATAAGCCCTTATGTACTTTAACTTTTCCAATTAAGCCTTCTAAGTGTCCAATAAGTCTATAAATCATGTCTAAATCACCTCTAAGGCATTAGAACACATTTAATTCTACCACCATAGTCATATTCATCCAATGGACTCAGTTCTACATAAATCTCTAAGATTTCACATACCGATAAACTCTAAGTTTATGTAAGGGCATATAACATTATAAATCATTTACATAAACACCCAAATGACTTACATACATATTTAAACTCATACACAACCGTGTATATATCAATATACAGTAGCATCTCCAAGTACCGACCAATACAAAAAGGCTCAGAAATTCTGGCGTTACAATAAACAAGAAGCGAACCTGCTACCACATCTGGTAAATCTTGGGCCTCTTGCCTAGTCATGGCATAGACCCTGACTTGGACTGTGCTCGGTTGCCCCGCCCCTTAGTTCTTATGGAAGAACTCCCAGCTCTCCCTCCGACTCTACCTCTGCCTCTCTATCCAGATCCACCACCTATGCTTTGTTGGACTATAGTATTACTCCCAGATCACCCACTAATAGCAGACTGAGTCCCCAAAGTAACAGGACAATCCCTAATCTGGTGGTCCATGGAGCCGCATTTAAGCCATGCTCCAGTCAGTCTCCAACACTCACCACCATCCCTCTTCTCACAGTGCTCACAAACTGGAAATTGATTCTGTCTTGTACCCCTTCCACTGCCAGTATGTGAAAACTTGCCCCTCTGCCTAGATCCTGATTGTCTGGATCCACCTGATGATCTGAATGCTCTATTCTGGCGCTTCCTGAAGCTCTTGCCATAACTACCCAGACTCTCACCTGGCCTATTCCCTCTAAACCCTTGCCCAGTCTTAGTTCGTTTCTCCCTCATCAGCTGCTCAATTCTAATTGAAGCATCTCTCAGCTCAGTAAAATTACCCATATCTGACCGTGCCAACCTTATTCAGATCTCCATATTAATTCCATTCTCAAACCTCCTACACTTGTCTTCTTCTATAGGGATTAGAGCAGTAGCATAACCTATTAATTCATTGAATCGAACCTCGTAATCAGCCACTAACATCCTGCCTTGCTTCAATTCCAAGAACTCTTGCATCTTTATGTCCAAATAGATCTTAGGCATATAATTATCTCTGAAGACCCTCAGAAAGTCTTCCCACTTCAATTAGCAAGACCTGGTGGCACTGTCGGGGATAGTCTTCTACCACTGGTAAGCTGGGACCTACAATAATGACACTACGTAGTCAAACCTCTCATTTGGCTCGCAATCCATCTGATCAAATACCCTTTCGGTCCTCTTTAACCACCCTTCGGCCTCAGCAGGGTCTGTGCTGCCATAGAAGTCCACAACTCCTTGCTTCCGCAGCCTATCACACCTCCTCTCCCTTCTTTCAGAAACTCTAGGAGGCATCTTCTCTGATCAAGGTACTAAACACTCTTTACTAGCTCCTATCAATCTTTGGTCAACTGGTTGCTCAATTTGATCACCTAAAGCGGATGACCTATATCAAAAAATATTTTCAATCATTATTCGCATTTCTCACAATATTTAGACTTAACATTCCTATATGTCCCAACAGATGTCAAACCATGCTCTGATACCACTTAAATGTAGCGCCCCTTATCACGGGGTACACACCGAGGCGCCCAGAGGTCATTCCTGTTGGACCCTGTTTTCGAAGTCCAACATTCGGATTCAAAAAGCATGGAGGACTCATTCCTTATAACTTACTGAGCATAATTGGGGAACCCCTAATCGGAATTTCGAACCGGCCTCTTTAGAACATTTGCATATCCATGCCTCTAGCTTGCTCCACAGATCAAGATATCTCCAAATTACTGAAGCATGTTTAGAAAAATCCAACTCATAACCTTTTAATCGATCCACTCACTGTACCCGCCCCATTATTTTCACTAAATCTCTCTCCATACAATTTAGATAGCTTCAAACTTTGGCGGAGATGAAGAGCGAGGTCTAGTGAATCCATTGGAAAGAGGACTTTGAGATCTACAATTTTCATGAAGACCTCAAAGGCCAATTCTATCGTCTACCTTCTGTATCGTCTCATTTTCTATCATCTGCTTTATTCCGTCTGCTTTTCTATCGCCTGCTTTCTTCCGTCTGCTTTTCTATCGTCTGCTTTCTTCCGTCTGCTTTTCTATTGAGAACGTCTCCACTTACAAGAATCATAACTTTCTACTCCTTTGTCCAAAATTTTTGTCCTTTATATCAACGGAAATATAAGAAGAAAATATACGATTCTCATAAAGATCCTAAGACCAATCTCTCACTTTAAGAGGGTCAAATTTCACTCAAAGTTTCTGCCCCTAAAAGTCCATCCTAAACAACATCAAAACTTCAATTAATCATAACTTCTAGCCCCGATATCGAAAAATTTCATACCTTATGGTGTTAAAAAGTTGGAAACATAGCTACAACTTTCATTAAGACCACCTTGGCTAATTCTATCTAGATCAGTACGGTTTTGCCATTGAAGTTTTCAAACACCATTCTTATACTTAGGATGGCTTATCAACACATCAACTTAACATATTCACCCACTACTACATACCCTTCGATACTATTAAGCTCCACCTCAACCAATTTATCTCAACATAATTCTAAACTCCAACATGCTATTCCCAAGCAAATACCCATCAGCAACCTCAACAAGGAAGAACATGCACATACACATTCCTTTTTCGCAAGTCAGACACAATCTCACACACCGTCTATAAAACAACACAATCATATATAAATGAGAATACTAGTATTCTCATTTTCATTTCCAATCAAAATAATTATTCATGCATAGCTTTAATTAATACATGAGATGCTCAATGTTTGATATGCTTGTAAAGTTATCCAAAAAGGCTAGTCACTAACTTAGTACAAAAGTATCTAATGTTTTGGAGATTTTCCGATGCCTTGCGAGGTTCAGCGCTTATCTTGATTTGCACCTGATGACGAAAAGTGGGGTGAGCAACTTGGCTTAGTGGCTAATACGTTTATAGCCATCGGTAATGAGCTATACAACATACATAAAAACACATATATCAAGATATCCTAATCATTCGCAGATTTATCATATAGTTCATAATTAACCAAATTTATCACATAAAGCATATCATGAAATCTTCTATTAATCATAACACTTTATATTGCATCATACTCAACAAATCACAATGAAAATGCACAATCAATGGCTAGAGAGTTTTCGTGAACAAAACGGTTTACACCGTGAACAAAACAAGTCCGATTTCTTAGGATCTCGTGGCCTCAATCCGGCAGTCGAGAAAAGGCTATAGGTCAACGTGCACGTGACTAACGAAACGGGTTTCTCTCTTTCCCAATCACAAAAAATCTATGCCCAATATAAACAATCGCAAATTTGTATTTTCATGCTTCTTTCATTTTTCAAATCTCTCATATTTTCATACTTTTCATTCATTTCAAGAAAGCATGACCTATTTCAACATACATTGTCAAATATTCACCACAATTCAACATTTACAAATTTAAAATAATCACATACACAAATAGGGCGTTTGTCCATCACACAACAACCATAAAAGTATTACCCACCTAAATGTTGAAATCCAAGCTCAAGATTGCCCTTCCTCTCTCTCTTGAGTGAGGTTTCCTTGATTCCCTTCAATTAAACCAATTTCTATTTAATCCATACATTCAAAGGAAAATTCATAAAATCAAGAATCAAAGCAAAGCTAAAATTAACTTTAAACCTAACCTACCCATAGCCTATCTAGGCTAGAAACCAAAACCCTAACTTAGAAATCCCAAAACCAATTAGGTTTCAGCTTTCTCTTCTTTCTTCCTTCATTTCCAACACAAACCTTATCCTCTATTTAATCCCCTTTTTTAATCTAGCATGACAAAAGTGAAAACTTACCTCCAAGAAGTTAAAATCTTCTTCTTTTTTCTTCTCTCCAAGCTTTCACGATCTTCCCTTCTTTCTTTTTCTTTTTCACGTATTTTCTCTCTTCTTCTTTACGTTCTACGACAACTCCCCTTCTCCTTCTTTTAATTTAAAACACCAAACCCTATTCTTTCCAATTTTGCCCTTCACTTACAAGCACTTTCCCATTTTGAACTTGTTTGTCTTATATGTCTCTACACTTCCATCTAACACCACCTAACTTAATTCTAATTCTACCACTTTATTCTAATTTCTAATTTCCCTTCAATCTTGCTAATTTAAAGAATCAACTAAAATAAAATAAATAAAGAAATCAATTAAATCAAAATAAAGAAATCAATGCCTTTCTAATGCACGTATAATTTAGGTAATTATATTAATACTTAATAAGCTACATATCTAATTGTCCTATCATCTGATCATATTCTCCCTTTAGAATCTGATCAATTTGTTGTTTTGTGATTGTTGCTTCTTCCTATATTCTTTTTACCTATTCTTTTATTAGCTCTCTGACTAACTTTGATTGGTTTCATTTTCTTATCATGTCTTCTCTCATTTAATTGTACTGTAACTATGGTCTTTTGAACATCTCAAAATCCTTTTCCAATCCATCTAATGGCTCAAAATACCCGTACTCTTGAAGTAAGATCTCTAATATCCCTCCATCTATAACCACTTAAACCCCACCCCCTCTTGCCTTCTCTTATTAAGTAAGGAATTATGTTGGATCCCATTATCGAAACCCAACTCTCTTACTTAAAATTGTGAAACTGAAGGGTTATAAATTTTTTTTCATCTTTGAATCCATATAGACATCATCAATTCATCTTCATACTCATAACATCCCAAAATTCATTCTGAATGCTTCCATGGTTCACTTATACAAATCAGACACTATGCTTGAACTCAATTCTCTTACTTGCGAACAAATTTGGAAATCATGAAATCATAATTTCAATGCGACTTCTTCATAGAAATCATAGATCTATGTCTCTAGTTTGCTTGAAAGAAAGAATCACTTCAATAGGAGCTCTATAGCTCAAGATATGCTTAAAAAGCTCAAATCTGCTCAAACTCTAATCAAAAGAATCACTTCAATCGGAGCTCTATAGTTCAAGATATGCTTAAAAAGCTCAAATCTGCTCAAACCCTAATCATGCTCTCCTAACTGACCTCTTACTTGCTCTAATGCTAACTTTCTCAAATCAATTCCAAATGCTACAAATTTTTATGTAGAGATAGTTACATGTATTAGGAAACCATTGCCTTAAGAATCACCTCAATTGGAGCTTGGATGAGGGAGTTATGATAAAAAGAATACACCATGTTCACACCCCAAAATCAAATTGAACATACTTTGGTGCGATTGCTATAACTTTTTCTACAAATGTCCAAATGCTTTCGTTCTTCGACCGTTGGAAAGATGACATCGAGATCTACAACTCGGATTAGAGGCCTTAAAGCAAGATTCAGCCTCAAAACTAGTCAGAATTGCAAAACACTATAGCTGACCCGAGCATGTTCGTTAAACGGACATGGACTGGCCAAACACTCCATTTTCACCCGAGAAGGTCCGTTAAACGGACATCCATGTCCGTTTAACAGACACACACTGCCCAAAGTGTCCAAAATAATCCGATAAAGTTTGTTAAACGGACATACACTGGGCAAACACTCCAAAACCCTCTTTCAAGCCTCTCCAATGCTTCCATCTCCTTCCTAACAACATAAACACTTATAAACTCCATAAATTTCATTTCTTATCATGCAAATTTACTTCATACTAACTCAAACATCAAACTTATTTCATCAAACTATCAATTCTTGGTCCAATCAAAGTCATCAATTCTCCTCCTTATGAAAAACTTGAACTTTGTTTCAAAATCATTTATTCTAATGGAACCTCATTCTTGTCCATCCATAAATCCTATCCTTCCTTTTTATAACATTTCATTTACACATATATCAATTCACATGCAAAGTTCATCAAATTCCATTTGGTTACTTCCCTTAAAGTCAAACCTAAATCTCATCCATGAGAAAACTTGAAGTTTGCTCCCAATTCACTTCTTTTATTACACCCTCATTCTTATGTATTTAATTACCAATTGAAGTTCATCAAATCATCAACCTCAACTCATTCAAAACCTTTCATGGTTATCCTCACCACTTCCCTATCTTTCTTGCCCATATTGACTCACTATATATGTATATATATATTCCAACCATTCATGCTCACATTCATCATAGCCATCTATATGAAATTTTACATTTCCAAATACAATTCCATTCTTTCATTAATCATCATAATTCAAGAGTTTTACAAACTTTATTGGCATTTCCAAGCCAAATTACAAAATCAATATCAATATCCAAATTACATAACATACAAAACCCAATAATCTCAATTTTCATTGGAAGCCTTGCTTTACATCAATTATTCCAATCCAAGCAACATAAAACATGCCAAAAATCAGATTTATGACTTGGTCACTTTTTCTTGATCGCTTGCTCAAAACCTGTATGTGGAGAAAGAGAGGGGGTGAGCTTGGGAGCTCCGTGGGTAATATGCTTATAACAAAATAACGAACAAAAACCTTTCAAAAGTCCTTTATCATGAAAATTTCCTTTTT
>JANZLX010000008.1:19594401-19610399 GCA_025531955.1 Erythroxylum orinocense
GAATCAATTAATTCCTAGTTGCGCACCTAGAAACTAACGAATTCAATTAAAAAGATAAATCTGAAATTATCCAATGTACGTTAACAATATGAAAAAGATTAAGAATATCTCACCATAATAATATGGAACATGGATCCCTCAACCAAGACAAGAAAATTAGTTAATCATAATTAAATTAAAATTAAAAGAAATAATAAAAGAAATTGTTTCCATAACTGATTTTTATTGAAACTAACAAAATAACAATTAAAATTGTGCAACAATTGAAAGGCAAGAACCCAAAAATCCCTAAGCCTACGGTTAACTATTTGGAAAGTGCAGAAGAAATAAACTATGAAAACCAAGTAAAGCAATTTGCGGCAGCCTTAGGAGAATAGGATGTGCGATGACGTGTTGTGCTGTTGAAATAAGAAGAAAATCAATTGAGGCAACGTGAATAGAGAAGAAACCAAAAGGTGGCAGCAAGGAAAGAATGATGCGATGATGCTGATTAATTAAAAGCAATAGGAACCTAGGATGCGGCAACTCTATGAAAACAAAAAGAAACGATGATGCTACTGGAGGACTCAAGACGTGGCAAAGAAGAATCACTTGTGTGGCGGCAAGGAAAGGATAAGTATATGCGATGGTCTGTTCAAGTAATGAAAAGCAAGAGAAAATCAAGATGGGCAGCCTAGAAGATTACGACGATACTGTTGGTGAAAACAGAAAAATCAAATCATGGAATCACAAAGAGTCAACGTGCGGCAACTTCTGGAGACAAAAGAATAAGCGATGGATTATTTTGAAAACAAGAAATCAGAAGCAGGGGAGGTGCGTTAATTGCTGGAAAAAGAGAGAATATATGGTGGTCTCTTTGCAACCCTAACTCACATTCATCTACTGCAATCAACATTAGTCTCCTTCTTGAGTTAAACCTCTTCATTATCTTGATTTGACTTGATCCAGATTAATTGGTCTTTTAATTTTGGTGGAAGACATCTTGAAAAGAAGTCCAGCAGATCTTGGATGGTTGTGTTCTAATTAGAGACAAATTTTGGAATTTTGCAGATTTAGGATTTCTTCTATATTTTTCCTCTTTTCGATCCTTTTTTGTCTTTTTGGTATTGACAACCACCTGTGAACATTTAACAATTAATTCCATTAATTTACGAACACAAATTTCACAAATCAACCAAAATAAAGTCCAACATAAATGCAATTTAATTGACTTAACAAGCAGTGTTGTGATGGTGCATGAATGAGACTATCAGTGGCAATGTGGCAACGATGGAAGCTATAGGTGCGACATTAGAGGAGTCACCGTTAGCAACTTACAGCTGGAGGTAGCGTCGGTGGTGGTTAGCTTAGAGAAGGATGGCAGAAGCTGCAACTTCTTTATGGCTACTAAGGTTTCAATTAGTATTGTTCGGATTTTAAGAAAATAAGATGGAGGGTGCTTCACAGCAGGTTTAGGAATGAGTTTGTCTAATCACAAGGATAAAGTCATTCCATAGTTAGAAGAACTAGCGTTTGGTAATGAGGATAAAGATATCTTAAACCTTGAATAAAGATTGTTTGAACATAAGTTTAAGTGTGACATAAACTAAGAAAAAGACAACTTATTTACAATATGGATTAAAGTAATATTACTAAATTAAGTTATTTTAAATAAGGAATAATGTTTACAAGAAATCTCTAGCCAACTTTCCAGTTGTTAGCCCATTAAAGTGGTACGTGAGTTGTCCACTGACATGTAAAAGGTGGGCTTAATCCTTAGGGGTATGGTAATATATCTAAAAAATTATTATAATATCAAGTTGATCCAGCAACGAACCTTTGTTGGGTGTAGCAGAGCCTAGATTTTTTGTAGGGACATCCTATCCTAGTTGGCGATGCAAAGCAAAGAACCTTACTAGGGTTTGACGTGTTGTGAATCCCCGTGCTTTCGAAGAAAGATAACAAATTTTAAATTGTATCTTTTCTTGTCTTTTTTTTGGTGATTCCTAATTTTTATCTCATATTATCATGTTTTCTCTCATATTATGCCAATTCTATTGAGTCTGAATCATAGTAGCTAAAATCCTTGAATGGTTCAACGAACTTGATTTCGTTTTCGAGGATTTAACTTTGAAAAGAAAATGTTCCATACTAATGGGCAAATGATTATTCATCTCCTTATCACCTTTCGTAATTCGGTATTGGAGCAGATGGCAACAACCATCATTTCATCCGACATACGTCCTTAATTTAGTTAAGTTCCAATCATAATTTTAAAATTATTTTAAAATCTAAAAACTCATTCCAAAATTAAAGTAGTTATTTTCTAAATATCATTCAGATTAATAATTAAATTTATTCCTAACTAATTTTAGAGAAGTAATTTCTAACATTAGAATTAACTACTTTCAATTAGAATTAAATTAATTAATTAAAATCTTTAAAATTAAGAAAATTTTTTTCTTAAATTATTAAGAAAGGTGTTACTTAATTATATTTATTTATTTTAATTTGATTGAAATGAATAAAATTTAATTGATTTTATTTGTTTAGAGGATGTATTTATAACTAATAAGTTTCTTGATTTATTAAAGAAGATATTTTTCTTGATTAAATTTTGAAAAAGTGTTTTCATTTATTAATTTAAAAAATTAGCTTTCTTTAATATTTTGAAAATTTTTTCTAATTTATTAAGGAAAGATTTTCTAATTAATTAAGTAATCAATCTCTAAATAAATAATATAAATGATTTTCTTAACTAAATTTAAAATTTTTTATTTAATTTTGAAAATAGTTTCCTTTTAATTTTAGAAAATAGTTTACTAATTAAGGAAAAGTAATTTCTAATTAGATTAGAAATAGTTTTTGAATTAGATTAGGATGTATTACTTATATAATTTTGAAAAAAGGAATTTTTCTGAATTGTAATAAGTAAGAAGCATAGTTTATTGAAAATTGTTTTCAATTAAATACTTGGAAATAGTTTCCAATTAAATTTGAAAATTGTTTTCAAATCAAATTAAATTTTTATTTGGAATAGGATTTGGTTTATTTACGAATCTATGTATTGAATCTAATTTAATTTTTCCAAGAAGTTGAAATTTTTATTTTAGATTACAAAGATCAATCACTATAATCAAATTAAGCTTCATATTTTATGCATATAATTTGATTATGAATGCATAAGTTACATTATTTGTATGATTGATATATATATATATTAGAAGCATGTTAAACTGCACATTTAATGTATGTGATATTATTACATGTAATTTTGTGTTTAATGAGATTAACAAAATTAAATCCAGCGCTAAAATGTTAAGTACATGTTGAGAATGTGATTTTTGTTTTTCGTTGTTATAAGAATAAATAGAGTTTTGTTTACTATTAGCATTATTAAGTAAACTCAAGGTCGGTTTAACTCAAGTATGTTAAATTTTATGACAATGGGTTCTACTTAACTAAATTTGTGTGATTTCTATGAGCACGCTCATGATCACATGAATTTAAAGGTAGGGTTAGGAATAATATATAAGATATGTTTTGGCAAGAGCTATCACCTAAAAGACCTAGGACTCACATGAGATGTGTCTAATAAAGTTATTATCTAACTAATTTAAGTTGGTTTGCTCAGCAAACTTAAGATTAACTAAATTTGAATAAGATATCTTTATGAATAGTTGTGAGGGCTATTATTTCGAATAAAATAGTGGAAGTAACTAAACATGTGATTAAAGTCCTAATCTCATTTGATAGTCATGGCATAAAATTAATTACTTACTTTTTTATATTGATATTATGTTCTGAGTGGATTTTACCTTGTTTTGTATAGTTAATACTAAGTTAGTGAACCAAATTTATTACACATAGGTAATGTTTAAGAAGATTTCTTAATATTTGATAGAAAAATTTATATTTTTATTATTTAATTTTGCTATAATCCTTGTTGAGGATTTGGTGTTAAAGTTTTAGAGATATGTTAAAATCATATAGATAACAAAATTTATTGACATTTTAAATTGAATAATATCTTATAAACTTTGATGACAACATGTAAGGTGTATGTCAACATCATAATAGTAAGATATAAGATGTCGTATAATATCCTAATGAAATTGTTTTACTCAATTTACCTTACTAAAAGCATAGTTGTGGACTATAATTAAAGGCATTTTCTATATAATCATAATATTTATCATTAGAAAAAATGATTGCATGAATTTTCTAACCTA
This sequence comes from Erythroxylum orinocense, assembly GCA_025531955.1. Taxonomy (NCBI): domain Eukaryota; kingdom Viridiplantae; phylum Streptophyta; class Magnoliopsida; order Malpighiales; family Erythroxylaceae; genus Erythroxylum; species Erythroxylum orinocense. The sequence goes on from JANZLX010000008.1 coordinate 19,598,613, forward strand.
TATGTGATATGATAGAGATCATATGTATTTCTAATTCATGCTTATGAGTAATTGATATTGAATTTAGATTCAACATTATTATAATGTCCAATGCATAATAAGGAATAGATTGTTGATTAAAAATAGTTTATTCAAGTTTACTTAAGTATTTCGTATGTCTTAGATCAAAGGAGACTTATGTTTAACATAATCGGCAAGAATACAAAGTTGGATAATCAAGAATATTCTTTTATGTCATGTTTGTTATATCAACATAATGAGAATCATAAAGTTACATATAAGGACATATGTATCCTTTCGATTATGAACTGTAGAAACTTATGAAACTTGTTAAGTTGAAGACAAATCAAATCAACCTTCGATGAAAGGATGATGATAGTATTAAATTATTAAATTTATACATATCATGTATTAGATAGAATAACAATTTATAAAAGGATGATACTTATATTTCATTATATTACTAATGAATTTATAAGATATAGTCATATATATGTATTAAATAAAATATTTATTTTAGTATTTTGAAAATTTTAAATAGTTTAAATCTAAGTAGAAACTAAGCAATGAGAATGCTAAAGCACTTCGATAAGGTCAATATGGTGAGTTTTAAATTTTTAGTTATCTATAGAGAATGAGATTCTCTGGTAAATACTTTCACAATAAAATTCCATAAAAGTATGGATTTATGAAAGGAGGAAAATAAAATATGAGATATTGTATAATGTAATATTTATTTCTTTTATAGTGATGCCTAGTATAATGACTTACTTTCAATAGTTCCAATTAAATCAATTAACAAGATTTCATATTAGCTATGAAATGCTAATTCTTTGAAAGAGTCATAGTTAATGGTTTAAGGACGTGATGCTTAGCTGAAGCATGAATTATCTACTAAGTTTAGAACTAAATTAGATAACAAAAAGTTATGAGATATCTAAAAGGTTGGATATAATCTTGCAGACCTACTGAACAAATTGTTTGTTTCAATGTACGTTTATATGAGAATGGTTATAAAGATAAGTAATGGAAGTAAGATGAAATTTGAAATGCTCAAATCTCATGATAATACATCCAAGAAATTTGAAATGCTCAAATCTCATGATAATACATCCAATTGGAATTAGTGCCTTTGTTGATACATTTGATAAATAGTTGAAAGGCTACAAGATATTGAAAGAATCACTTTCATGATAAATTCAAAGAGCTTATTTTGGAGATGGTTGTTAATTTATCATATTTACAAGAAGTCTAGTGGGAGTATAGTTGTCCTCTTCAGTGAGAGTATGTAGAAACATAATGGTCATAGAGAACAATAATTCTAAGTTTCAATTATTGAAAATATAGTTGTCCAAGAACAACTCTTATTGGACATGAAAAGGTAATAACTTGATTCTTGGAATTAAATCTATAAAGATAGATTGGAAGTAGTTTACCTATTCTAAGTCCAAGTACACAGATAATGTACTAAAGATGTTTAGTATTTAAGATATCTTATACTTGTGAAGTATTAAAGATATCCATTATTCTATTTATGAGTTGATATTTGAGTTAACAATGATAAGGATATCAACTTTAGAATTAAATCCTAATTGAGGTCTATTTTACTTTGAATAATATCATTATAAGATTAAAAAGGTTCTAATGTAGCAACGGTTATTAATTAATTCATAATACATTTTTATTTAGTGGAAATTATTATTTACATTAAATTTTTTTTCATGAACTTGATATAATTCCAGGCATTATTCAAGACAGTAATGTACTATAGAACATTAGAGCCATTGGGAATGTAAAACGAGTTGAGGTCTCATTAAAGATCTGAGGATGTATTTAGGCAAAATTTTCTTAACTATAGTGATAGTTAAGATGAAAGATGTAAGAAAAGTAAGTGCTCACTATAGAGAATCTTTTAGAATTCTCTTATTAAGCCATTATCATAGCAATAGCATGATAGAAATACGGTAGTATGGTAAATGATACTTAAATGATAGGCTTAGTGCAAGTGGAAGATTGTTGGTTTATATCTTATAACCAATCGACTAATTATATTTTACTAAAATAATTTAAAGGCATTCTTTAGATGTATATGGTAATGTCCATGGAATAATTATACATTACAAATGAAATTATAATGAGATTATAATTATATGATTCATATTGCAATTATACATTATCCTTAAATTGTTCTTAATCATTTTTCTATTAAGACTTTACATTAATATAATGTAAAATGACTAGCAAACATTATGTTTTTCCTTATGAAGGAAGTAGTCGATCTCATAGGCTAAAGTATGGAGATACTTAACTAAACGTGTGGGTATTTGTTAGAGAAAAAGATCACTAAACTAACCTTATATAAGACATCTGTTTGGAACATTACTTGTATGTCTATGGAAATTATTATTATGATGATTGTATAAGTAATCCTTTGACTTAAGATCTCCAAAGTTATCTTATATAATGATTGTTACGTTTTGATATTATTATGACCTGTTTTAGTTAAAGATAGCTCAGCTAGTAGTCATTGAATGTAGCATGAACTATTCGGAGGTAGTTGTATGATCAAGATAGGATTCTTCACCGTAAAGTAATTAGGGAGAATGTTATGTTGCTTTTTATTAGTATTGATTCCAGAAATCCTTTGCCAAGGTGGCAAGACATTTTTTAAATAGTTTACAAATGTCATTAATTGAATCAATAGCTAATGGTAAATATGATTGGACTCAAAATAGAGCAGACGTTAATTTCGTGCTATCTAATTGGAATATCGTATGATGAATGGATTGAATTATACAGAAAAATCATGCACAGAAAGATTAGTCAAAACTACATTGACATTCCTATGGTCATGAAATGTTGCCAAATGTCAATCTTGATATATGGATATAGATTGTTTAATTAAAGAATTAAAGATAACTTGAGGGAGTTTAATTTATCTAATAATAAATATGATTTAAGGTTATAATTTATATCTATTGCCAACATATTTGGGAACCTAATGGGTCACACATAAAGAACGAGTTGAAGAGAGCAAAGATATTTTAACAAAGTTAAACATGATTGTAAAGTTTAAGAAAATTTATGATTAAATATGAGATATTTAATAAATAAGGATCAATATGAGATATTAGATCTTATTTGGGCGTAATTAGTATTTAATTAGAATTGTTTATATACTTATCTAAAACCTATTATAAATAGGCTTAAACTCTAATGGAGCTAGCACTCCTTGCCTAACCCTCTCAACAACAATTATAGAGTTCTTTCAACTCATTTTGTGGATATCATTAGAGGCCAAATATTTGTGCAGCTGTGGAAGTTAAGATGAGCTAGTTTTAGAAACAGTTTGAAGGATACGACAAAATTATGGTCAATCTTTGGGATAAATTACAAATTATGGTTCTTCCTTTATTATAATTTATATGTTAATCCTTTTATAAAAATTTTGGTGATCTTGGCTTTCAGGAAATTAAAATATGAAAATTTTTCATAATTATTCTGTTGCACACAGTGTTAGATCCTTACCTTATTTCCTAACACATAGGCCTCACTATTCCTCTTAAAGATTCTATTTAATGTATCTTAATTTACATGAAATAAAGAATATGTTAATTATATCCTAAATAATATGTCATCTCCTAGATTTTATTAGTTGCATTAATAACATTTAATACAACATATTATATAGTTCATGATGTCATTCAGGAGCTTATTTGTGATAGCTACTATTATTGAGTATGCTAGATGGTAAATGAAAAAATATAGATGCGAAAATTTAGTATGCATTAGAGAGTAAAAGGTTCCAATTGCCTTTAAATTAAATATAATACACGTTAAAAGAAGGCAAAATAATGCTTATAAGATGTGAAAATATAAGAACCAATTATTCAAATTATCTTATTAAACACCATGGATTATGAATTTGTACGAGATTTAAAGAAGCATGAAACTGTTAAAGAAATTTAATTTATTTTTGGTTACTAGCTTTACAGTCACGTTAATGATCAAATTGAATTACTTATAATCAATTCAACATATATAAGAAATGGTTTGATCATATAAGATATTTTAATTATACCTTATAAACATGATAGGTTAATCAAGAGATGTTATTTTCAAATTCAGTTCAAGCCAATTAGATATGTGATGTATTGTTATTCAATGGTAAAGTTTAATTACTCTAATCTCAGTATTAATTTAAGTCTTATAATATGTTTTTTTAATGAAAATGATTCATTTACTATAGCTCACTATTACAAAATGTACAAAATAAGCATAGATAAGTTGTGAACCTAGTCTGTCCCCAAAAATGATGGAAATTAAGCAGAATATAAGTAGTCTTTATCGTTCTAATGAACTATATTGCACATACAAACATTAGAGGTGTCACCTTGTTCTCATGCCTAGTGTTAACTTATGGTCTACTTTCCTTGTCACTACAATAATGCGTATTCCATTCGGAATTATATCTGCTATTTGATGCTTTCCTTCTTCAACTTGTTTAAATATTCTTCGATTTCTTTCTCTCCAAATTATGTAAATGGTAGTGGTGAAGGCTACCTTAAGAAGGATAGCATTTGCTTTACCACTTTTAGTCCTCTCGACGAACTACCTTAACGTGTCTTCCTAATCAAAGATTTGATTTGCAGCATCCACCATGTATTGAACTCTACTTCAAATAGACTTAGAATAAATACAATAGAAAAATAGGTGAGTTAGCATATGACAGATACCTTATTAGCTGAGTTAAACCACTGACATTTGGTTCGAAGACAGTTTTTAATATCTAACCATACAGTGACAAAGGCTTTGGGGTTAATGGTATTTTTCAATATGTGTTCAAACCAAGGAACTTTTTGTAACCCGGTTTTGAGAATTTGGTGACAAGAAACATTGGTGAAGACACCTTTTTGGTTAGGGAGCCAGTAGATGCTATCAGCAGAGGTAGTACAAGCGAGAAAAGGTAAGTGTTCCTGCAGCAGTTCAAATCCTTTGAAATTCCTTCTCTAACCTCCATCCTCCATAAGTTCAGATACATAAGCATAAGTTGTCAGACGTAATCTCAGTCGAGAGTATAATGGGTGATCTATTAATGGGTTGATATCCAACTAATTGTCAAACCAAACCCAAGTTTCTCGACCATTGTTTATGCAATGTTTGATGTAAGGGTACAAGGTATATCTGATCTTTAAAACTTCATTGAAGAAACATGAAAACTGCTAGGAGTTTTCTACTTGCCATAGATTTCGATTTTAGAGGAGGACTTGATAGACCTATTGTGTCCACAATGCCTCTTTATCTAATATCAATGTCCAAAGTTTTTTTATTGATCAACACTTTTTACATAGTACTAATAGAAGGAATGCTAAATCCACTATAAATCTTCGAAATAGTGACATCACTCCACTTGAATTTTGTTTTTGTCCTATTATCACATTTTCTAGACCATAAAAACGCCTTAAGTAATTATTCTATGTCTTTGATGATTTTCTGCAGTAGGATTGTGTGTGCTATCCAATGAGTGTGAAGGCTACTTAACACTAAAATTACAAGAGTAATACGTCCAGCATAAGAAAGAAATATGTTCTGCCAACCAAGTACTCTCTTCTTTATTCTATCCAATATAGGTAGGCAATCTGCATATTTTAACTTGGATATGGATATAAATACTCTAAGATACCTCATCACTGAAGACTGAATGGTGAAACCTGTAGCTTTATTAAACTCAGCGGGGTTAGGCACATCTGCTGAAAGTATCAAACAACTATTCTTCATATTAATTTTAAGGCCAGAACACTATGAGAAAGTCTTAAGGCATTTTAAAAGAATGTTCATTGAGACTATATTAACAGGAAAAAAAGCATAAGATCATCCCAAAAATAATATAAGTAGGTTTATTCTCTTGGCATTTCTGGTGATACTTGAAGCGCACATTAGAAGCCATTAAAGAATTGATAAAGTGAGACAAGCCTTCCATTACTAGGGTGAATATATAAGGGGAAATCAAATCGCCTTGTCTAAGTCCCCTAGCATTCTTGAAAGACTTGGAGGGAACTCCGTTGACCAGCGCACTCAAAGAAGGAGTTTGAATACATTCCATAATACATTTTATGAAAACTAGTGGGAACACTAAAATTTCAAGCATCATTCTCACAAAACTCCCGTTTACCATGTCATACGCCTTATAGAAGTCGACTTTCATCATGCATCCTCTAACTGCTCTTCCTGTAGAATAGTCTTTCACCAGTTTTTGAAGTAAAAGGATGTTATCGCCTATACTTTTGCCTGGCACATAAGCTCCTTGTTTTAATGCAATTGATTCCCCAATAGCCTCTTTCAATCTATTAGTTAGCAATTTCACAATCACCTTATATATCGAGTTGTAGCATGAAATAGGCCGGAACTCCTCTAGATACTTAGGATGTTTCTTCTTAGGTACAAGACATACAAAGGTATTGTTCATCTCTTGCAACATTTTTCCATTTTGGAAAAATTACATGACTGCATCGACTACTAATTGCCCCGTGATGTCCCATGTTGTTTGAAAAAATCAAGTTTTGAACCCATCCAGTCTAGGAGCGTTGAACGGGTGGAGATTGAAGACTGTCCCCTTTATGTCGTTAATAGCTACTGCCTCAGTTAATCTGTTCTTCTTATCATCCTTTGTTGCCCATTCTATGATTCTTTTCATACTGTCAGAAGGTAGACTTATACTCTTTTTGCACATCAACTGGGCAAAGTACAAGCTAGCCATGTTGAGAAGAGTTTGTTGATCATTATGTAACTTCCCATTGTTGTCTCGTAAATGAACAATCCTATTTATAAGAGTTTGTTGTGTTGGAATGGCTTGTTTTACAAAACCTGCTGTGTTGAAATTGGCTTAAGATCTTGCAATGCCAATCAAATTGAAGAAGAAAAGAAGAGTTAAAGTCAAGATAAATCATCCTAGACTTGTCAGAAAATTGAAGTTGATGATTTTGGGCATAATTCAGGGCTGTTTGTTTCGAGGGAATGAAGAGCAATTTCAGATAAGTGAAACTCAGTGGAAAAGGGAAGATGAAGGCTAGATAGAAGCAACAATAAAGAATTGAGAATATGTAGATTGAAAAAAACCAGAAGTTGCAGCAAAAAACCAAAGAACAGATGCAGAGCAAGAGGAATGAAAGAGCTGAAGCAAATACGTTAGTTTAATTAGCATAATCAAGAGTAGTTAAAGTTAAGCAAAAGTGCAGCAAGTTCAACCTATCAAGTATTTCACTTTCATGTCTGAAAATCAAATTTGGATGTCAGGATTTTGTTGGCTGAAGCATTAAAGGCTGTTGAAGATGTCAACTTTCTATTTTAGCAAAGAAGACAATCTGGATACTTTGGTGTTTAGCCAAATGCAGAAATTCTTGTACTAGACTAGTTTTTAACCATTGGTTCTAGTTTTTACTTTTCAGCATTATCAGAAAATGTATCAGATGAAAAGAGCATAAATATGAAGCTCATGTTTTACTTTCTAAGCAAGAGAGAGTGTATTCTAAAATCTGAACACATCAATACAAAGTTCAGTTCATGTTTCAAGTCTCTTCTTGTTATGCTTGTTTTTTCCAGAAGTTGAATTTTAGAGTTTGAAGTACCTTTTGTGGTTGTTCTGTTTTCCTTAAAAACTGATACTACTTTGAAGTTATTTTGAGAGTAAACATCGAAATTTTTCAACATTCAGCAGTATTTAATTTCAGTCCATGCTGTTTAGCTAGTTTTGTCTTTTCTGTTTTGATTTTCTAGCAACAAGTTTAGAAATGAAGTATTAGTTTTGAAGAAGCTTTGTGTTTGTTCTATTTTGGTTTGTCGATTTTGTTGAATTTCCAGAAGAAAATCAGTCTAGAGAAGAGTGAGTAGCTAGCCTAGGATACACATACAAAACTAGAAAGTTGTACCAGAAGTTCATCTTCGGTACAGAGCCAACATACCATTTCCATACATATACCCTAACCATACATACACAGATCCATGTGAGGAAGTAGCAATTTACACACATTATACATTCTGTCTACAAGCTGAAATTGAAGAGAAGTTCAAAGAAAAACAACGATTTACAGCAAACTTACCTCTGTGTTGAAGCAGACAAGGTGTTTGATTATTTGCCAAATCCATCTTCAAGCTCGGTAGGGTGTGCAGAGGAGGTTCCACCTTCAAGCCCTCAAAGTAGCAGCTTTCCTGGTCAGTAGAGAGGAGAAAGGAAGGAACTTTCCACAGGTTCCATCTTCAAGTCTTCAAGGGAGTGATCTTCCACAAGATGCTATAGTTGCTACCAAATTCCCAAACATTTATACAATAGGTCCACTTCCTTTGATGGAAAGACACACACCCAGATACGATTCCAAGTCGCTTAGATCATGTTTATGTAAAGAAGACACACATTGTCTCGAATGGCTTGATAAAAATCGTCTAATTCTGTTCTATACATAAATTATGGTAGTGTGGCTATGATGACTACTGAGGATCTGAGAGAATTTGGCTAGCAGCCAGCAAGCAACCATTCTTATGGATCATCAGGTCTGATATATTACAAGGAGATTCTGCAACCCTGCCAGAAGAATTTCTGGAGGAGATTAAGGATAGAGGGTTGCTAAAAAGTTGGTGTGCACAAGAACAAGTTCTAGCACATCCGTCAGTTGGTGCTTTCTTAACACATTGTGGATGGAATTCTACTGTGGAATCTATAAGCTATGGTGTTCCAGTGATCTGCTTGCCATTTTTTGCAGATCAGCAGACTAATTCCCGATATGCTTGCACTACATGGGGGATTGGCATGGAGGTGAATCCTGATGTAAAACGAGAGGAAGTTGCAAATCTTGTTAGGGAAATGATGGAAGGCGATGATGGGAAGAGGATGAGAAAGAAGGCTTTGGATTGGAAAAAGAAAGCAGAAGAAGCTACTGATATTGGAGGATCATCTTACATTGGTTTTGATAGATTGATCAACGACGCTCTCACTTGTGGTCCCAAGCTACCTCAAAGCAATGGATTCATAGAAATCTCCAAATAAATTTACATTAATCCAATTTGTCTGTTTCTGCTAAGACGAATCACTTGAAACCAATAACGTCCAAAACCTTCCAACGAGGACTTGACAATCCATGATTGTGTTTTGCGTAATGAAGTATTATGGATTTTTTTTTTCATTAGTAATTTAGCAAAATAATTATAGAAGTTATCTATTCTTGAAATTGTGAATTACTGTTCATGTTATAATTATAAATTGTTATAATAAATATGAATACTACAAATCATTATACAAATTAATTGTTGTTATTTGATGGAAGTGAGTATTAAGGCCACTTTAACAATTCAACTAAAATTTTACGTCAGATTTAGTATAAAAGAGAATATTCTAATAACCTTTTTTATATTAAATTTAGTGTTATTCTAATCACCCTACACTAAATTTGGTGATCAAGTATTTTCAAAGAATATTTAAAAGTAATTTAGTTATTAACTAAATTAATTTATATTTATACAGTAATTTTTATTTATTTATTTAAAATAAAATAAAATAATTATTTTTAATTAATTAATATATACTTTTTATTAAATTAATATTATTTAATATATAATTAATATTATTGCAACAAAAAATTAATAACATATACAAATATAATATTTTTATTACACATTTAACCTCTAATCCTTTGAATTACCATATCGTTCTTATAAATATTCAATTAGTACGAAGTTCATAATGAACTTCTTTATCTTTAATTTACTTATGCCTAGCAAGGAATTCTAGAAATATAATTATATCGTCTCTATTAATATTAATTTCAGGAGTTGGTCTTTTGCTCCAATATTGTATGACCGCTTGAGTATCATGTTCGTCCTCAAATTTACTTTTTATTCTTAAAATATTTTATTAATAAATATATAACACTTATAAACAAGAATTATAAATAAATATTAAAAATAAGTTTAATATTATATTCAGTATTAGTGTCATTTTAAATATCTCAATAAGATTTTTGTAATAATATGTTTTGTGTAAAGTAACATATATTTTAAATTTAATAACTTAATAAATTATGTAAATAAATTAAATTGTGAGAAGGACATAAAAGGAACGTATAAATAAAAAAATAGTCAAAGATGTCATTTTACAACTTTTGGTGCATGAATAGTAACACACTAAATTGATGTCCAATTTTACTATTTGATTACACCAAAATGATGTCCAATTTTAGCGTCTTCTTTAGAGTGAATTTATCACGCCAAAAAATCAAATTTAGTATTTTAATGTGTTGGTTGGAGATGGACTAAGTGTTTAGTCCTATTTTAAAACTTACGATAATTGCAAATGTCTTGGAGATGGCCTAGGTGTTCAGTCTTATTTTAAAACTACAGTAAAACCTCTAAAAATGAATTTTTTTAGACTTGAAAAATTATTATCTTATACGGAGTTATTAATTTATCGATAAATAAATATTTTATTTATTTATTGATAAATTAATATTTATTAATTTATAGAATAATTTTTATTTTGTAGATTATATTCGTCAAAATAAACAATTAATTTTTTTCTGTAACTAAGAAAAGAAAATAAATAAACAACTAATAGCATTGTATCTAAGTTTATTAATCTTGTCAAAAATAAGTTTATTAATTTTAGGTTAACGTGATTCAAAATAGAGTGCATATAGGTACATTAGAATATGAATTGTTGTGAATTGTTTTAAGTCCACAGTACTGTATAGAGTTTATAAATAGATACATATACTTTAACTTCATATACTAAAATATAAAAATTCATATATTATATCTTTTCTTCCATGGCTACTCATTTGAAAGGTGTAAAAAAGTCTACGTTAACTGATGAGATAAAAAAAAGCATTATGTGAGTACAAAAATCAGCATCCCTCTTTAAGATAAAAAGATTTGCAACAATGGATTTAACAAAAGTTTGATCTCTCTATTAGTCAATCAACAATATCAAATACTCTTAAAAAGTCAGTCGAGTATTTGCTAAAAGAAATAACAAATAGCAATGTTAAAAGGCACAAATCAGCAAAATATTCTGAATTAGAAAAGGAATTATATGGGTGGTTTCTCCAATGTCAAGAGAAAGTGAACATAACTGGAGAAATAATTCAAACTAATTAAGCAAGAAAGTTTCTACAGAAGATATATGACGATGCAAATCGAGAATTTAACTTCTCAAGTGGTTGGCTAGAACGGCTCAAGGCGAGACATGAGATTAAATCTTATAGAAGGTTTGATGAAAGCAGTTCAGTAGTCATGGAAAATATTGAAGAAGCTGTACCTGAAATTCAAGCCAAATTGAACAAATTTCATTGGAGGGATATCTATAATATGAATGAAATAGGCTTATTTTATCGTTTGCAAACATATCATTCACTAGCTACAAAGCAATTAGAAAGACGAAAAAAGAACAAGGAAAAATTTACTGTTGCTGTTTGTTGCAATAGGGATGGCTCAGAAAAAGTACTTCTTTGGATTATTGGCAAGTAAGCTAATCCTAGATTCTTTAAAAATGTGAATATTGACTATTTTAATTGTCATTATCAAGCCAACAACAAAGTATGGATGAATGGATTACTCTTTGAAAAATATGTTCGTTAGTTTGATGATAGAATTACAAGTAGAAAAGTGTTGCTTATAGTAAACAATTTTCCAACCCATCCCAAGATTATTAAAGGCTTGAGAAATGTTGAATTATTCTTTTTGCCTCCAAATACAACATCAAAAATTCAACCATATGATGCTGAAATTATTCGATCACTTAAG
>JANZLX010000008.1:19613126-19631232 GCA_025531955.1 Erythroxylum orinocense
AACTTCCTTCTAGAGAAATGTTCCTCATTGTCTTAATTTCATAATGCCACCAAAATCATTAAATTTGGTGCACTACAACAGAAATTATACTCCAAAACATTTCGGACTATCATTATGCTAACATATTTTCCAACACTTTACTTCCATCCAAAAATTGACATTCTTAAAGACTAAATTAAAACTCAAGTCCTTCAGAACATTTGTAGCCCTCTTTTCTCTAGTTTAATCCAAATCAAGAATCACATCATTTGGATGACTAGAGCACAAATTATTGCCAAAATACTTTCAGCTCTTATTAGTCCAAGACTAAACACTAAACCTGACTTCAATTCAGAAATTGAAAGTTTTAGAGGCTAAATTGAAATTCACTTCCTTCATATGATTTGTAACCCCATGTCTCTATTTTATTTTGCCTCAAGAATCAATTCAATCGGAGCTGTATAGATCACGAATTTCTCAAAATACTTAACAATGTTCAGAAAATTTCCTAACTCACTTTGATTAAATCAATTACCCTCAATTTAATCTAAAAATTCATAATTTTCTATGTACAGATAGAGGAATGTCTTAGGAATCCAACGCTTCAAAAATCGGATCAATCGGGTGTCGGACGGAACAGATATAAGAAAAAGAATGGAAGAAATTTCAAAAATCACAAAAATTAGAACCAAAGATCAATAACCGGCTCTCGATCGCGAGCCTCGGAGAAAAGTCGGGTAGCGAGTGCGACCCTCGAAGAACAACGGCCGACTCGCGGTTGCGAATGGCTCGCGATCGCGAGCCGCTGCGCCAAAAGGGCCGGTCTCGATCGCGATGGCTAGGGATCGCGAGCCACTGGTTCCGAATTTTCTCCTTTTTTTTAAACCAAACCACTGAACTTCAAAAATTCATAACTTTTCACTCAAAACTCCAAAAATTGCAAATTTTACATCACTCAAAAGCTTAATAGAAGCTCTACAACTTCCTTGAGAACTCAAAAACCAAAACCAACTCTAAAGGGGTTAAAAACCCAATCAAACTTTCTGCCCCAAATAATAAATCCTTAAACAATAACTAATTCTATCTTTCAGCTCCAAAGTCCAATCATGTCATATGATATATTAATGAAAAGATCAAAAAGCAACCTACAACTTTCATGAAGGACAGAAAAATCAATTAGGTCTCTAAGGAAGTCAAATTTCCAATCAAAGGCTCTGTCCACTAATACTCATCCAAACTTCCAAATATTATATCTTCCAATTTCCACACTCAAAAAAATAACATATTATACATCATTGTAAAGCTATACACTAGCTCTACACCTTTCATGTAGACCACCTAACTCAATTCAAAACATATCAGTCCCGAATTTGCCTCAAAACTGCATACACAATCTTACACTTAAGAGCATTTTAAAAAACAAAGTAACATACCCTTAACTTCGGAAGATCATAACTTTCACTCCCGATATCGAATAATATCATACTTTATGGCATCAGAAAGCTTTCAACAGAGGCTACAATTTTCATGAAGATCATTTTCTTAAATTCAGCTTAAATCAAAAAGTCAACTTTTATCTCCAAGAAGTCAAACTTTCTCAATTCTTCATATTTTCACACTTTTTCTCTTTATTTATTGATTTTAAACTTCCATTTCAATCAACTCATTCACTTTACTCTCATAACCCAAACAAATCTACTCAAATATCAAAGTCATCAAAACCAAGTGTTTCTTTTCTCATCAATTTCCTTAAGGCACAATAACATCTATAACAAAATTCATATACAAAGACACTCATTCAATTTAATTTACTATTTCGAAATTCCACTAAAAGATCAGGGTCCAATACTGCTCTTCCTGAAGAATAATCTTCCACCAGTTTTTGAAGTAAAAGGATGTTATCGCCTATGCTTTTCCCTGACACATAAGCTCCTTGGTTTAATGCAATAGACTCCCCAGTAGACTCTTTCAATCTATTAGCTAGCAATTTCTTGATTACCTTATATATCGAGTTACAACATAAAATAGGTCGAAACTCCCCTAGATCCTCAGGATGTTTCTTCTTAGGTACAAGACATACAAGGGGATTGTTCATCACTTTCAACATTTTTCCATTTTGGAAAAATTCCATGACTGCATCTACTACTGATTGCCCCATGATATCCCATATTGTTTGAAAAAGAAAACAAGTTGTGAACCCATCCCGTCCAGGAGCTTTAGACGGGTGGAGTTTGAATACTATCTCCTTTATGTCATTAATAACTACTGCCTCAATTAATCTGTTCTTCTGATATTCCCTTATTGCCCCTTCTAGGATTCTTTTCATGCTATCAGAAGGTAGACTTACACTCTCTTAGCCTATCAACTGGGCAAAGTACAATCTAGCCATGTTGAAAAGAGTTTGTTGATCATTATGTAACTTCCCATTGTTGTCTCGTAGATGAAGAATCTTGTTTGTGTTATGTCTAGCCAATATGGATGCGTGAAAGAACTTATTGTTTTCATCTCCTTCTCTAAGCCAGATCACTCTTGCTTTCTGCCTTTGAATGGAGTGCTGAAGATTTATTTCTTGTGTATAATCTCTAAGTAAGCTTTGCTTCTTCACCCTACAATTAATATCATCTGGGTTATCATAGCAAGCATTTTGTGCTTGTTTCACTTGCAATTTTAACTCCCTTAGATTTTGATCCTTGGCATAGATGGAGTCTTTTATTGCATGCTTGATTTTACTTATTCTTTGCATTAACTAAAATGTCTTGTATCCTTGAACTTCATATTGCCAACATTCAGCTATTTGATCCATAATGCCTTCTAAATGTAGTACTCCATTGCAATGAATCAGCTGAAAATAATGATTTGAGATAAGGTTGTCTCCATAGTGAACTGTTGATTGGGAGAACTTATGCAACCATTATGAATTAACCAAGCATCTATCAAGTTGTTTCCTAATGCACATCATTCCCTATTGATTATTGGTCCAGTTGAAAACCCGATCAGTAGAGCATAAGTCTATTAGATGTACCACACTTAAGAGGTTCGTAAGTCCCTTGGTATCAACCATCATATAAGATTTCCTCCCTTCAGCCTCATTAGGATTTAGAATGCATCTGAGATCTCCCACAACCATCCACGAGGACACAAAAGAATTTTGAATTCTTTGAAGATAATTCCATAACAGGTTTCTTTGGAATGAAAAATTGGACGAATACACCAAGGTAAGTAAAAATGTAGTATACTGACCTTTTATTTTACAAGACAAGTGTACAAGTTGATTGCATTCTTCTTCTATTTGAACTTTCATCAAATTTGAGTTATAGGAACATACGATGTGCCGATTATAGTGAGATTTATGGTTGGACAAAGTCCTCCAATGAGCCCCCAAAAAGTTCTTAAATACTTTCAAAGAAGAGTCCTTTATTTTGGTTTCTAATAAGCCAAATAACATCGGTTTCTTCTCTTTGGTAAGATCCCTCAATACTAACCTTTTCAAGGGATCATTTAGCCCCCTCATGTTCCAAATTAAAAAAGACATTCAAGGGATATCACCCTTTTTTTCCCTTTTTCTTTGCTACACTTTGTTTAGCAGCTGTTAAGATCGTGTGAATTAGTTCAGCATCTGCTAAACCATTAACCAAATTATTACCTGAATTATCTGGCTTAGAAGTTGTTGTCTCCATTTCTTCCCTGTGGTCAATACTTCTTACTACTAAAATCTCTACTAACTTGACAGTGTTTTCTTGGTTTCTAGTATTCGAAGTTTGATTACTACATCTCTTAGAAGTTAGATTAACTAAGGCTAGCATTAGAAATTTCTTCCCTTGAGGTAGTTGGGTTTATCGCTCTTCCTCCCTCTATTCCATCCCTTAGCTCAATAGCTAGCAATTCATCTGTATCTCGCAATACTAATTCTTCGTAACTTCTAGTTTGAAACAAATTTCTTGTGGGTTGCCATTTTTTCCTCGCATTGGGTTTCGAAGGATAAGTAACCAAGATACTTTTTTGGACCATTTCTCCTTTAGCATTCAAGCTTAACACCAATAAGCTATCCGATAGGGGGGACTCCTTCGAGATTTCAATACATACTTTTACATATGCTACTCTCTCTATATTGGTTGTGGGTGTGTTTACGGTCACGGTTTTGCCTAGGAAGCTAGCTACATAACTCAATCCTTCTAGCGTCCATAGCCCTATAGGTAAATTATGTAGGTGTACCCACATTAGAAAGGTTTCTATGCCCTCTCGATCCATTTCCAGCCCTAGTCTCCACCTCTGCAGAAAAATCGGCTGATCCCCTATATATTAAGGATCATATTCGACAATGTCTTGTAAATTACGGCCACTCTCAAACTTAAATACGAAAGTCTCATCCTCACAAAGTCACCTTTTCCAATCCCTTGTGACTCCATCTGGATTTTGCTTATGCATTTATCACTAGAAACGCTGGTCTTTTATTCCAAAAGAATCCAACGAGGATTGACCACTTGTTAACACCTACCTCCAGTAGTTCTTTAGACGGACAAATAACCAAGGTTTTAAATACCGGACCAAACCGTCCGGATCGATAGGAAAAGTTTGAACTAGCCAGTGGTCCAATTTGGTTTCACCTAATAACCTCTATGTATAAAAACCGACCGGTTCAAACCTTTTCCAATCAGACCAGATGATCTGGTCCAATTTTTAAACACCCGTGAGCACGCCTACGAAGCACGATGGTAAGATGCTTCCCCACTTGTCGCCATTAACACCATTACTAAAACCCCCATCATTTGAACCTTCAAGCTATTCCTCAATCTCCTGATTTATTTCGTGGGGCAAGGCAAGCTGTATATTTGTCGTAGTTGGACCGAAAATCATATTATCTATAGGAAAAAAAAAGCGATGATGGGAAGGAAAATGCGTTCCATTTGTCTGAAATTGAAGATGATAGGTTACTGTTGGTAGAGAGGCAAAAAGCAAGCCAATGATGATAACGACAACAAGAAAAAGAATGAGAAGGACTTTAATTATATTTTAAAAAATATTTATTAATCACAAAGTTTATTTAAAGAAATTTGATAGGTAATATTTTTAACTCTATTTCATATCAATTTCTGGTAGTTATAAGTTTTGTAACATTTAGAACTCCATTTAATCACAAAGTTTATTTAAAGAAATTTGATAGGTAATATTTATAACTCTATTTCATATCAATTTCTAGTAGTGATAAGTTTTGTAACATTTAGAACTCCATTTCATATCAATTTTTGTAACATTTAAAACTCTATTTCATATTAATTTATGGTACATTTAGAATTCTATTTCATATCAATTTTTGTAACATTTAGAACTTTATTTCATATCAATTTCTGTAACATTTAGAACTTTATTTCATGTCAATTTCTGTAATATTTAGAACTTTATTTCGTATCAATTTCTGGTTTTGATAGTTGATTTATATATAGTCTTTCAACTATTCAATTTGTTGATCTAAAGCACCAAAATTGAAAACTAGCAATATTTTAGTTAGGCTATTTAAAGTGGAGCAAAGTTTAATAATTGAGTAATATCTGTTGGTCTTTTGTGTATCCATTATGTTGTTGTTTGTCTTCTTTATTACAATTGATAATGAGAATTATTTAAGTTGTAAACTTTTTCCCTGACGATAGTATACCTAATTATTTTTTAATACTTTTTAGGTTAAATCATAATGGAGAATATGGAACCATCCTCTACTCGTGGTAAGTCTGATCCAGCATGTAATTATTTTTCTTCTTTTCAAGCATCTGATGGGAATATCCAATATAAATGTATGTTTTGTGGTAGAATATTTAAAGGGGGAGGAATTTTTAGAATAAAAGAACATCTTGCTGCTGTTAAGGGTAATTTTGCTTCTTGCAAAAAAGTACCACTTAATGTACGTGATATGATTGGAAAATATTTACAACAATAAGTAAAAAAGAAAAAGCAAAATAAAGAGACTCATGAGATATCTTTTGGAGATAATGAAACACCATAAGTATTAAATAAAGGAAAAAAGAAAAGCTACTATTGACATAGATTCTTATTTTTCTCCAAGAACTATTCCTGGTTCTCAACTTAGTTTAAAAAGTTTTATGGTTGATAAGGATGTTATTTTATGATGTAAAAGAGCATGGGCTAGATGGTTCTATCATTTATGTATTCCTTTAAATGCTTTAAATTCACCATATTTTTAAGAAGCAATTAATGCTACAATAGCAATAGGTTCGGGATTTAAGGTACCATCTTATTATGAGTTACGTATGCCTTTGCTTCAAGATTTAAAAAGCGAATGCTAGTTAATTGTGGAAACATATAAATCTAGTTGGGGATCAACAGGATGCACTATTATGGCAAATGGGTGGACTAATCAAAGGCAAAGAACCTTGATTAATTTCTTAGTTTATTGTAACATTGGAATAAATTTTATCAAGTATGTTGATGCTTCTGACATGGTGAAAAGTGCTAAAGCTTTCTCTGAATTATTCTCTGAAATTGTCGAGTGGGTTGGACCAAAGAATGTTGTACATTTTGTTACAGATAATACAACAAATTATGTATCAGCTGGATACTTATTACAATCAAAGTATGGGCATATTTATTGGTCTCCATGCGTTGCTCATTGTATAAATCTTATTTTAAAAGATATTGGTAGTATGGGACATATTTCTAGTCTTGCTTCACGCGCATCTAAGATCAAAATTTTTGTGTATAATCATGTCACATTTTTGTCTTGGTTAAAAAAACAAGAAGATTGGGTTGAGATTGTTCGTCCTGCTGCTACCAAGTTTGCAACTACATTTAGTACTTTGAAAAGTATTCATGAACTAAGCAACTACTTCAAAATTTAGTGACAAGTAAACACTTTTAAAGCCATAAATTATCAAAGAGTGAAAAAGAAAAAGAAGTTTGTGCTATTATTCTAGATAATAAATTTTGGGATGCTTGATTGATCATTGTGAAGATTGTGGCTCTGCTTATAAGGCTATTGAGGATTGTTGATTCAGATGAGAAGTCATACTTGATATATATATATATATATATATGATGGTATATATAGAGCTCACAAAACAATTATAAATATTTTTAAAGGGAAGGAGAAATTGTACAAGCCTTATATAGATATTATTAATCGACGATGGGATAAGCATTATTGGCCCCCAAATTTTTTTTATGAATAAGCATAATTAGATTAATTTTGGGTCCTGCTAGATTAAAGTATGTTGGAATTAATTAGCATGTTAATGTGAATGAGATTATATGACATAGGTTCAGGAAATTAAAGTGTTAAGGTAAGTTGCATAAAGGGTAGTTTGGGAAGATCACTTAAGCTTAAAAATCATAAGGCATTGAAGGAGGGGTAAGTTAGACATTTGAGATTCATTAAGAGTATAAAAGGGAGAAAAATTAGTGTCTTGTATTGAAGAAGAAGCAAAAAAGCGAAATTGAAGAGAAAAGAGAGAGAAAGTGTCGTTGGAGAGAAAGAAGAAGGCTAAGCTAGGTTTCAACTTTTCTTAGTTTTAAAGGGAGATTTTGAGAGTGTTCAAGAAGAGAAAAAGGAAGAGGAAGGTTAAAGCTTCCATTAGAGCCAAGAAATCCATTGTTTGATGGAGATTCAAGGTAAGTTTGTGTTTTAATATTTAGATTTTTGAAAGGGTTTTGGTTCAAAGAGCTTAGGAAATGTATGGGTTTAGGTATTCTAGGATCAATTTTCATGCATTTGGTTCTTTGAATTTTCTAATTTGAATGTCTATTGATTTGGGATATTTGTAAATGTTGAAGAAAATCAAAAGAGGCAAGAGGGGTAAGAGAAGAGGCACATTTGAGCAAGTTTTCAAGCAAGGAAACTAAGGTGGGTAACATTTTTTATGATTGAGTTAATAAGCCATTAAAGTTTCTTCAAATAAATGAAATTTAATGATTTCCAACTACCTTGATAATTTGCATTTATTGTCCTTCAAAAATGCTTTGAGAATGTGCCATATGATTTTGTATGTGAATTTATGTGAATGACTTATGAGCTGAAATGAAAATGAATTTAAAAGGCTTCATAATAGTTGTATTTATCGCGTTTGAATGATTTGGGAAATGTTTATATGATTGGTATAGGGTTTTGGTTGATGAAGTGTGAAATGATGATGAAATTGCATATGAAATGTTCCATGCTCATGGATGACAAGTTTTTAAAATGTGTCTGTTGGGCAATTAGTTTTCAAGTTCAGGAACTACATATTATGTGGATTTGGTGTATTCCATCCAAGAATGTCACGTGCAAGTTGACCAAGTTAAAGCTTCTCCTGCCTACCAGCTAGTGGCACGAAACTCTTTTATAGACTCCCTCAAGTTTATGACTACACAAGATCATTATGTGGAATTGTGTAGTTCATCATGTTTATGGATCTGCCCAAACCATTATGATGTGTTTATGTGTTTACATGTGTTGACAAGTTTGATCAGTGTTTGACTTATATGAATTGTGAATTGGTTTGACAAGTTGAGAAATAGATGTTTTATGGATTTTTGTGAGAAATTGTTATGATCATGAAGGTTTTCAATGGTCTTTGTTTATTACCGATTATAAAATTGTTACCCACGAGCTTTCAAGCTCACCCCCTTTCCTTCCCATGTTTAGGCGATGAGCAAGGCATCGAGTAATTGAGTCGAGAGTCAAGGCATCACTCCAATTTGCATATTTTGTTTTTGAAGCTAGATTTTGTAAAACAGGGCTTTAGTCGCATTTTGAGCGATTCTAGTTTATGTAAACTTGTTATTTTTGGATGATGATGTATTGTAGCTCAAAATGCCCACTAAAGCGTTGTTTCAACACTTATTTTTTATGTGAATGAAATACATATACATTATGTTTGTTTATGGCTTTTTAATTCTTTACATTGTTAATTTCAAGTTTTCATAAGGGTAGGAATTGTGTTCTGAATTGAAGGAAAAATCTAGAATAATTTAGGTAGAATTGGTCAAAATTACCTTCTTAGAAGTTGTAAATGATCTTTCTATCTTTCTAACGATATAAAGTTTGTAATTTTTGGATATTGGAGTGGAAAGATATGATCATTACAAGTTGTGATGCTGCATAGGATGTGTGTATAGGACAACTATGGTAAATGATGGGAAATTGTGGTTTTGATGAACCAAATGGGTTGAGAATTGAGAGTTTTATGAGATCAATTTGGCGTTTGAATTGATATGAAGTGATTTTTCACTAGAAGAGCTGGATTTGGGAAGATTATGAGTGAATATGATGTTAGATTAGATGTAGGAAGCATTGGAGAGGCTTTGGAGTCGTTTGAGAAACCCCTATGTCCGTTAGACAGACTTTAGGTCCGTTAAACGAACCTTCTCAGTTTAAAAATGACCCCAGCATCTCCAATGTCCATTTAATAGACATCATGTCCATTAAACGGACTTTCACGGGTCAAAAATGGCCCCTAAACCTGTGTATGTCAGTTAGTCGGATATTTATGTCCGTTTAACAGACATACCTTGTACACTCGCGGTAAATTGCATTTTTGATCCTTTAAATGGAAAAAATCTTGCTTTGTGGTATTCATAAAAGTTTTATATCTAGAAGTTTTCTTTCACATCATCTAAGAACGAAATCAATCAAACATCTCTATTGAAAGTTATCGTAATTGCTCCAAGTTAGGTACAATATGATTGAGAGTATAAACATGTTTGATTCTTTCAAGCAAAACTTACTCATCCGACCTCCAAATGGAGTGACTCGTAGACCAAAAGATTCCTAACAAATGTTTCTATCTCTCCATAAAAATAGGTATCTTTTGGAGTTAATTTGAGAAATTTTGATGGAGAAACAATGAGGGGTCGGTTGGGAGAGCATGATTGGGGTATGAACACGCTTTGGCTTTTTAAGCATATCTTAATTTATAGAGCTCTGATTAAGATGGTTCTTGCTTCAAAACAAACTAGAGACTTAGAGCTACAATTCATTTGAAGAAGTCAAATTGTAATTTTGGTGGTTGACTAGTGTGGGCACACCACCCTTGTGAGATGTTGGCTAATAAGGGTTCATTGAAATAACCCTATAAGGGAAACCACTCACGCCTTATGACTTTGGATAGTTGGGTTCCGAAAACGGGGTTCAACACTTGTGGAATCAGAGCGAGTAGGTTTAGGCCTATGTTTGGGACTAGGTTTAGGAGTACTCTAGGCACGGAATGGGTAGTTTTCAATTATGAAATGAACATGCATTATTTTTTTAAAAATGAACAACTTGCATTGTTTTGAATTATTTTATATGATTTGAAATTGTTTTGCAAGAACTAAAGATTTTCAATGGTTTTATATTGAAGGAGTGATTATGCCGCCTAGAAAAAGAACTCGAGGAGTTCTGACTCGATTTGGCTCTCATCGGGAAAGTACGGATGAATCGTATGTCACATAGGACGCAGGGACATGCTTTGCTCCTGATTCTGAGGCACCTAGTGTGTAGCATGAAGTGCCACTGCCTCCTCCTCCTATGCCTCAAGTAAACCCCCTACATCCACAGTTCTTGCAAGCCTTCTCCCAGGCTTTGACTTATGTTATAGACCAAAGGTCACAAGCTTCGGTGCCAACTCCAGTGGATAGGAGTAGACAGTATGATAAGCTCCGCAAGTATGGAACAGTGGATTTTAATGAAACCGCCAATCTTGAAAAGGCTGAAGCATGGTTGAAGAGGACCGAGAGAGTCTTGATTAAGATGAAGTGCTTTGATGAAGAGAAACTAGAATATGCATTTAGCTTGCTGCAAAGGGATGCTCTTCATTGGTGGGAATCAGTACCCCATAGTTAGGTTATACCTCCGGTGTTGTCATGGAGAGACTTTATGGAAGTGTTCAGAAAGAAGTATCTGTCCAGGGTTTATGTATAAGAGAAGGCTAGGGAGTTTCTAAATATCACACAGAGGGACATGAGTGTGAATGAATATGAGCTAAAGTTTACTCAGCTGCCACGGTATGCGGCTAACATTGTTGCCATTGAGGAAGATAAGTGCCGCAAGTTCGAGGGAGGACTTCATCTGGGGATCAATGAGAAGGTTCTGATCTATAACTTTTTTGATTACCAGTAGTTGGTAAATGCTGCACTCCAGTCTGAAAAACTAGAGAATATAAAGAATGAAGTGAGCAGGAAGAGGAAGAACCGGGAGCAGTCTTCTAAGAAGGGAATGAGTGCTCCAACACCTGAGAGGAGTATAAGGACTTATCATACGCAAAGTGAAGTGTGAAGTAGCGGCCCTACCAAGAACAGGCAGGCAAGGGCAGTTTCAGGCCAAGCCTCAAGTGTGGGAGGCACGGGAAGGGCAGGGAGGAGTGGATACACAAACCTCCAATGTGAGCATTGTGGGAAACTTCACAAATGAGAGTGCTTCAAGTTTCTTGGAGCATGCTTCCAATGCGGGGAGAAGGGATGTAACATCCTCTTTCCATACTAAGGGTTAAAACCAAAAAATTCAGTAGATATGAGCTCAAAGAGAGAATTAAGGAAATACATTTCTTGCTCATGCATAATGTTAGTGTATATGCACTTAAAAATTGAATCTTTGCACCTTAAAATGTGGTACATGCATTCATTGACAACTTCTAGGTATAATTGATGTTAAACGTGATTTTATGGAAAAAGAGAAGTAGAGGGAGTAGAAAGAGTGATCTTGGTATGAGCTGTGATAAGGAAAGATTTGGAAACAAAATTGGTAATGATATGGAAATTGTTCACTGAGTGTGCTTCAGTTTGATAGCCATAATTTTTTTTTCTAGTTATCCAAATAAGATGATTCTTTGCTTGCATTAAACTAGAAACATATGGCTACATTTCTTATGAAGACATCGAATTTCAATTCTGTCTCTAGGAGCCTCAAAATTTCATGAAGTTGAGAATTGGGTGCAGTATATTGGTGAATGAATGTAAAATTCGTCTTTGGATATTAGGGGCAAATTTGGGATTGATATAGATAGATTTTGGCAAAGTTTCTTTTTTGATAGTTGTAGATCTTTCTTTTAGCTTTCCAAAACTATATAGTACAGAACTTTTGGACTTCTAGGCTGCAAGTTATGGTCCCTATAAGGGAAGATGTATCTTTTGTCTTTTTGCTTCTTCTATATTTTGATCCTTTTGTGTTTCGCTTCTTCTGTGATAACGTGACATGGCCTGTGATGACGTCATATCTTCTATGTTTTGCTTCTTCTACTTTTTGCTTCTTCAGTGATGATATCACATGGTCTGTGATGACGTTATATCTTCTATGTTTTACTTCTTCTACTTTTTGCTTCTTCTGTGATGACGTCATATCTTCTATGTTTTACTTCTTTTGCCTTTTGCTTTTTCTATTTTTTCGCCTGACCTATCTTCCGTTCCATTTCTGACCCTTCATAAGATAGAATTTTTCTTCAAGTCTTCATGAAATTGTAGATCTTGAAGTCTTCTTTCGAATCATCTAAAGAACACACAAATTCGATATTTATAGGGAAAGTTATGGCAATTTCCCAATCTTGTATCGTTTGATGACATCACTTCGTCTATAAATGACATCATATCTTGTGTTCCTATTTTTGACCCCTTAGATGATAGAATTTGTCTTCGAGATCTTCATTAAAGTTGTATATATTAAAGTCATCTTTCCAACCATTTGAAGAACACCTTAATCTAATATTTTTAGGAAAAGTTATGGTAATTTTCCCAATCTTGTATCGTCTGATGATGTCACTTAGTATATAAATGATGTCATATTGTCTGTTCCTATTTTTAACTCCGTAGATGATCGAATCTATCTTTGAGGCCTTCATTAAAGTTGTAGATATTGAAGTCTGGTTTCTAACCGTATAAATAACAATCCAATCCTACATCTATAGTGAAGGTTATGCCAATTGTTCCACGTCAGGTTCATTATGATTAAGGATAAAACCAGATTGGATTCTTTTAGCCATAACTTCTTCTCTAGACACCCAAATGACTTGATTCTTGAACCATTGGACTCGTAAGACATTTCTATACATCTCAACTTAAAAAAATCATAGCCATCTGAAATTAAGTGAGAAAGATTGAGTGAAAAACGTGGAACGGGTATAGCGTGTGTACTCTTAAATAATATGAACTGGTGTTATTTCACTGAACATACTTCAGTATTTTGATGATTTCTGGATCGGTAGAGCTCCAAATGAGATGATTTCTAATTTGTGGTAAACTAGAGACATGGGGCTACAAATGGTTTGAAGAAATTGGAATCTAATTTAGTTTCTAAGATGTTTAAATTTTGAATAAAAGTTATGCCTAGTATATTGATTTGGACAAGAGCAGTCCAAAAATGTTTGAAGTGTATCTTTCGAATCACTGAACCTAATTGAATGATTTTGGTGACATTAGAAACTTGAGACAATCGGGGACAATTTTCTAGAAGAAAGTGTTATGTTAGAATGTTCAAGGGTGTTGTTGGCAAGACACTTAAGTATAAAAGACATAAGGCATAAATGGAAGGATAAATGGGACAATTCTCAATCATTAAGGGCATAATTGGAAGAAGAAGTGTTGTCTTGCTTACAAATTCAGAAGAAAAACGTGAATGGAAAAGGAAGCAGAAGAGAATAACGAAAATGAGTAAGAAAGAGAAAGAGAGTTTGGTGGTTTGAGAGAAAAGAAGAGAGTTGATCTAGGGTTTAATTCTTCTTGGTCTTCAAGAAATATTTTGAAGTTGTTCAAGAAGAGAAAAAGGAAGAGGAAGAAAAGAGCTTCCATTTGAGCTAAAGATCTTTTCATTTGGTGGAGAATCAAGTTAGGATCATTTCGAATCTTTTGGATTTTTTGAAGGATTCTAGTTCATGGAGTTTAGAAAATGCTTTGGTTTAAGTATTCTATAATCAATTTTTGTTATTTTGCATTGTGGGATTTTCTATTAGATTCCTATTGGATGAGAATTTGGATGTTATGAGATCATATGAGGCCAGAAAAGAGATGACGAAATTGAGTTATGATATAAAGTAAACAAGTGTTCTTGAGGTGTAAGCTTATGAATAAGATAGACATATGCAAAGGGTAAAGATTGAAAGGAGAATTTAGAAAGATCATATACAAATGAAGTGTAAATCTAAGTTCAATTAGACACATATGAATTATGAAATGGGAATGAGCATAATATGTGTTCTAGAACATATATCCGGGATTGTCATTGAATATGCATTGTACATAGTCCATTTATACAATTATGCATAAATAAATGCTTATAGTGTGCAATTATTAATGAGTGAGAAATGGGTGTCTTGCGTAAATAGGTTGTGCCGGTCAAGTGTTCGCATTCAGGTGTCCCTAAAATTTGGAAACAAATGCTAATCTGGAGCATACTGTGAGTAGAGTGAGATGGTCTCACTTCATTGTTTGTTATTTGAATTTTTGTATTAATTGACTACTAAATGATAATGTAAAATGTGAATTATGTGTTATGTGAATGGGTGAGCCATCGATGATGGTCACTCATTGAGTTCGCAAAATTCACCCAAAATTTGCAAATATTTTTCAGGATCAGAAGAATACCCCGTTAGGCTAACGGGAGTATACCTACAACATTCAAGTGAAGAATAGAGGTCGGGATTAGTTCGCGTCTGCATTGCATTTCTCAATCTTGTATTGAAATTTATATTCCGCAACTTTTTGTATAAATTGGTATTCCGAAATGACTCAATTGTTTGTATTGGTGAAAGGTCCCAAATAGCTATTGAACATTTTGTTGATGGTTTTGTATTGATTGAAAATGTTTATGAATGAATGTGGGCCCAATTTGAGTATCGATTTCCGTATGGAATGGCTCCAGGAGAACTAAGGGAGCTTAAGGAATAGTTGGAAGAACTATTAGAGAGGGGGTACGTAAGGCCAAGTTCATCACCATGGGGAGTGCCGGTTCTGTTTGTTAAGAAGAAGGATGGGACATGACGTATGTGCATCGATTACCGGAGACTCAACAAGGTGATTGTTAAGACCAAGTACCTTCTGCCTCGGATTGATGATCTACTTGACCAACTGAAAGGAGCAAGGGTCTTTTCAAAGATTGATTTCAAGTTAGGTTATCATCAGCTCAGAATCAGGGAGTCTGATGTAAACAAGACAACTTTCAGGATACGTTACAGGTATTATGAGTTTTTGGTCATGCCCTTCGGATTGACCAATGCTCCATCTACATTCATGGATCTTCTAAATAGGGTCTTCAAGGAGTATCTGGATCAATTTGTTATAGTGTTTATTGATGACATTCTGGTTTATTCTAAGAGTGAAGGGGAACATGAGGAACACCTCGGGATAGTGTTACAGGCATTGAGGGAGAAGGAACTTTATGCCAAATTCAGCAAGTGTGAATTTTGGCTTCACGAGGTGATGGTCCTTAGACATGTGATTTATAAAGATGGGGTACATGTTGATCCAAGAAAAATTGAAGTAGTGGTGAATTGGCATGCACTGATGATAGTGGAAAAAGTAAGAAGTTTTTTGGGTCTGGTAGGGTATTATAGGAGATTTGTTGAAGGATTCTCGATGATAGCTGCTCTTATGACCAAGTTATTGAGGAAGAATCAGAAGTTTATCTGGAGTGATAAATGTCCGAAAGCTTTAAGGAGCTTAAGCACAGATTGACAAGTGCTCTAATTCTGACTTTGCCTACGGGGGAGGAGGGTTATACAGTTTATAGTGATGCATCAAGGAAGGGTTTCGGTTATGTTTTGATGCAGGGAGATGAGGTAATAGCTTATGCCTCGCGGCAGCTAAAGCCTTATGAACTAAATTACTCAAACCATGATCTGGAATTGACAGCAGTGATTTTTGCCTTAAAGATTTGGAGACATTATTTGTTTGGGTGTAGACGAGGATTTTTACGGATCACAAAAGTCTTAAGTATTTATTAATTTAGAAAGAGCTTAATTTGAGAAAAAGAAGATGGTTAGAGCTACTCAAGGATTAAGACCTATTGATAGAGTATCATCCAGGAAAGGCAAATATAGTGGCGGATGCTTTAAGTAGAAAATCATCAATAGCCCATGTTCAGACAGTTTATCTACCTTTATTGGAAGAGATGGCTAAGCTTAGGGTAAGCTTGAAACAGGAGGAACCTGAGTGTATTATTGCTAATTTCATAGTAAGACCGATACTCAAAGAAATGGTTAGGGAGTTATAAGCATAGGATACAACATTAAGTAAGCTTAGAGAAAAAATTCAGAATGACAAGAAATCTAAAGTGGTAGTGAGAGATGATGGACTCATGGTTACTAGAAACAAAATTTGTATTCCAAATGTCAAGGAAGTAAAGGATGAGATATTGGATGAGGCATATAATGAGCCTTATGCCATACACCCAGGTAGCACCAGGATGTATAGAGATCTAAAAGAGCAATTCTGGTGGAAAGGCATGAAGAGAGATGTAGCAGAACATGTGAGCAAGTGTCTAGTGTATCAGCAAGTCAAGGCTGAACACCAGGCACCTTCTGGAAAGTTAAGGCCATTGTCCATTCCTGAGTGGAAATGACAAAGGATAACTATGAATTTTTAGATGGGTTTGCTGAGGATTAGTAGGAAGCATAATGCCATATGCGTAATTGTTGTTCGGTTGACAAAGTCAACCCATTTTCTAGCGATCAAATAGACAGATTCTCTACATGTGCTAACAAAGAAGTATATTGATGAGATAGTAAGACTATAATGGGTTCCAGATTCTATAGTTTCTGACAGGGATCCTCATTTTACTTCTAGATTCTGGGGAAGCTTACAAGAGGCTCTGGGAACCAAGTTGAATTTTAGCATGACTTTCCATCCTCAAACAGATGGTCAATCCAAGAGGACTATTTAGACCCTTGAGGGAATGCTCAGGGCATGCATGTTAGATTTCAAAGGAACTTGGGATGAGCATTTGCCATTGGTCGAATTTGCTTACAATAATTCATACCATTAGAGCATTCAGATGGCTCCTTATGAAGCACTGTATGGAAGGAGGTGTAGAACTCCGATATATTGGGACGAATAAGGAGAAAGGTCAATATGATTAAGCAATGACTTAAAGCAACGTAGGATAGAATGAAAAGTTATACTGATGCATACTGAAAGGAGATGGAGTACGAAGTATGAGAAAGTCTTTCTTAAGACATCTCCTTGGAAAGGAGTTATGAGGTTTGGCAAGAATGGTAAGTTGAGTCCGAGATATGTGCGTCCTTATAAGATTGTTGAGAGGATTGGACCACTAGCCTATAGGTTGGCGTTGCCACCGGAATAGTCACAAATAAATGATGTCTTTCTTGTTTCCATGTTGAGGAGATATAGATCATATCCATCCCACATCATTCAGACCACTGAGTTTTAGTTGATAGATGATTTGAGTTATGAGGAGATTGCAGCGAAGATTTTGGACACCAAGGAAAAGGTCCTCAGGACCAAGACAGTTCAACTGGTCAAAGTCTTGTGGAGAAACCATTTTGTAGAAGAGGCCACATGGGAGCCTTTGGAGATCGTAAAGGAGAAGTATCCACATCTTGAAGTACTAAAGAAGGACTAAAGATATTTTTCTAGTTTATAGAGAAGCTGAACTGAGAGTTCAGGGTTATTCGAATGCCAAATTCAGCCAGATCAAGACAATAATAGATCGCAGTTAGGGTACATTTTTATTCTTTACGGTGGTGCAGTTAGTTGGAAGAGTTCTAAACAACCATCCATCACAGATTCAACGACCGAAGCAGAGTACATTTCAGTATCATAGGCAGCAAAGGAAGCAGTTTGGATTAAGAAGTTCATCACTAAACTTGGAGTGGTTCCTAGCATTGTTGAGCCCATAGTATTGTATTGTGACAACAACGATGCTGTTGCACAAGCAATAGAACTAGGTGTCATCAACGATCCAAACATGTAATCAGGAAGTTTCACTTGATCAGGGAGATAGTGGAGCAAAATGACATAACATTGGAGCGAGTTCCCACATAATAGAATCTAGCAAATCCTTTTAAAGAGAATCTAGCAGATCCTCTTACTAAGCCACTGTCTTAAAAGAGACATGATAGACATATGGATGGCTATGGTATTCTATACATTAGCAATTGGCTTTAGTGCAAGTGGGAGATTGTTAGTTTATGCCCTTGCAGCCAATTTATTTTGGTTGTAA
>JANZLX010000008.1:19647072-19662394 GCA_025531955.1 Erythroxylum orinocense
CATATACACATGTGAAAATGGGATGGCTATACAATTGTGCTTTTATTAATGTGTGTGCAAATTGTGTTTTGCATATGGATGATACAGGATAGAATGTCCACAGCTAGACGTCTCCGGATCATGAAAGCAAGTGCTAATCTGGAGCGTACTGTGAGTAGACCTAGATGGTCTTATTTATTGGTTTATTGTTTTTGTTATAAATTGAATGAGTATTGATTGGTTTTATTGATTGTAATTGAATATGGGTTCTGAACAGGAGGTCCGAAGATTGTGTACTGGAAATTGTGATATTGAAGTGCTCATTGAATGTGAAGTGGATGAACTAAGTGTACATAATGTGTTTGTTAAATTGTTCTGAATGCACAATTGCATATGAATGAAAGTGTGTTTTCTCGACTTAATTGTTAAATGCCGGACTTAGATTCGAAGATATCGGAAAATGATCAAATGAATTTATGTAAATGTGAGTGTTGATATCAGGAATGCATAAAACATAAAGGTAGTTGTGACCAGAGTAACCGCCAATTAAAGCTACGAGCTCAACGATCAATAAGCCCTATATGAGACAGTTTTCTATGAGCCCTATTTGGGACAGTTATTAGAGCTACAAGCTCAACGATCAATGAGCCCCATATGGGACAGTTATCAATGAACCCGATATCCAATGGCAGTTTAGGCACTCGGTCACAACAAAGAAATAAATGGAAATAAGGTCTCATGTACATATGCATGCATGATATGATTGATTTAATTGCATTAAATGGGAATGTGACTTTGCATTGAATGGGAATGTGGAATGTGAAATTGTATAGAATGTGAAATTGTATCGAATGGGCATGTGAAATTGTATTAAATGAAATTGTATTGAATGTAAATGTGAAATGGTATTGAATGTAAATGTGAAATGGTATTGAATGTAGGTAAATGTGAAATTGTCGTGAATGGGAATGTGAAATTGTATTGAATAGAAATATGACATTGTATTGAAAGTGAATGCGAAATAGTATAGAATGTAAATGTGAAGTGTGATAGTGATTTTGAAATGTGACACAACGGGCATGAAATTATGTGTTATGTGACTGGGTGAACCATCAATGATGGTCAATCACTGAGTTCGCAAAACTCACCCAAAATTTGCATCTATTTTTCAGGATTCAGAAGAATACCCCGTTATACAACGAGAGTATACTTACTGGCCACAAGGGACAGTTAGAGGTTGGGATTAGTTCGCGTCTGCATTAGAATGTTTCTTTTTTTTATCACATGTATTCATCGAATTCTGTACAGTGTATAATTGAATATTTCAGTATGTAATAAGTGACAGAGTATGAGAATTTTAGTAATGGGATTGTTTACAATGTGGATATGGCTGTTTATTTTGATTTGTGCCAATTGGAAGTGATTGGATGTGTTTTTGCATTTTGAAATGGGCCCCAATGGCCCCAAGCGGATTGTTTTGTAATTGAAAAAGGTTTAAAAATGAAAAAGGGCCCAAATTGACTATTGAAATTGCATTGATGGTACTGTATTGAAAAAAATGTGTTCTCAACTGTTAACTTTATTAGGCCCAAATTGAAAATGGATTTCTGTCTATGTTAATTTTTCAAAAAAAAATTATACCGGTTTGTGAGTGATTGAATGTTCTAACATGCTACCTTCGCGGGCATGGACTCGGATATCACCGCCGACGTCAGGTTCGGGTCTTGCGGAAGTGGGGTGTTACAATGAGATTATATTCTCAGCCAAAAAAAGCCACATTGGATCAACCCAAATAGAATTTTTAGGAATGAACTTTTATGAAGGATTCTATCAACCTAGCCTACATATTGCTAGTGAATTATTACATTTTCCTAATAAAATCTTAGCTTAAACAAAAACAATAATTCCTTGGAGTTATTAATTACATCAGAGATTTTATATCACATGTGGCCGATTATACCATCTCGTTATCAAAATTGTTGAGAAAAAATCCACCACTATCGAGTAAAGAGTATACTAAAGTTGTACAATACTTAAAGCAAGTGAGTTAACATAAACCTCCTTTAAAGATTCCTAATAAAGGACAACACATTCTTCAAACATATGCCAATGATCATTATTAGGGAATTGTCTTAATTGAAGAAGTTGATAAGAAGCAATATAATTATGGTCATGCTAGTGACCAATTCAAGGAATTAGAAAAGAACTACCATCACATCTACAAAGAGATTTTGGCAGCAAAAGAAAAGCATTAAAATTTTTAATTTTTACTTTAACCCATATCACTTTGTGGTGGAAATAGACAACATGAACTTCCCCAAGATCCTTGAGCCTAACAAAAAGATTTTGCTAGACAACCAATTACTTTGTTGACAAGATTGGTTCTTTTACTATAAATTCACAGTCTTTCATATCAAAAGCCATAACGGCATGCTTGCTGATTTTCTCTCAAGACCTTAAAAGCCAATCTAACTCCTTA
The DNA here is from genome assembly GCA_025531955.1 of Erythroxylum orinocense. Taxonomy (NCBI): domain Eukaryota; kingdom Viridiplantae; phylum Streptophyta; class Magnoliopsida; order Malpighiales; family Erythroxylaceae; genus Erythroxylum; species Erythroxylum orinocense. Next base: position 19,649,531 of record JANZLX010000008.1, read on the forward strand.
CTCCTGTTTTGAGAAAACCAATTCTTCTCCTTATCTTCCCACTCATAGATCTCTATCTTTATGCCAAGATAAAGAAAAAAATTCCCTCCGATTACCAAAAATCTACCTAAAAACTTATAAAAGATTGTTGTTTTTCTCAAGAAGAGTCTCTTCTATTATCTACATCTTGTTCTTACCACTATGAACATCCATCTGCATCTATGCCACTTTGATATTCTAATACCTTATCGCACTTTGCATCATCTTTATGATTCTCTCACTAAATCGCCCATGTGGCATCTTTAGGCTTATCTTCCCTTTATTCATATCCTGCTACCTTATCTCCATTACATGTTTATCAACATTTGGCCAATCCGGCCAATGCAAATTCTCTGTTATGGACATTCTTAGAATGGTCCTAACCATTGATAAAATGAGGCATCTGATTGAGTCAAATACTTAACAGTCATACAGTAAGGCAAGTATGCTTTACACTTGTCTCTTTATAAGGATCATATGTAAAGAAAGTTTTGGACTATAGATCCCATTTAAGATCTAAGTTATATGGGGAAGGATTGATTAGTTCAAATCCCTAAAAGGTAGATCTTGAGCGTGGGCGCTCATTAAAAGAAGAAGGTTTTTATCTCAGCTAGCATAATTGAGTTTTTAACTACAGTTATCTTTGTGTGATCTTAATTAACAAAGATTCAATTCTCAAAATCACTTGAAAGGTATATAGGCTGGAAATCCATAATACATCTCCCTTAAGACTTATTGGTGAAAATTTTCACTAGCTTAAGAATCATAGTGAGAAGAGCATTTCTCAATTCATGTAATCTAATAAGGTCACGTACTTGAATGATTTTTCAGTTATCTCGTAGCCCTCTAAACAAGGGTTCCATAATAGTAGCAAAAAATTGCATTTATGCATTTAATATGTGTTTTTAATAGTTGGCGAAAATGGGTCCATTGAAAAACATAGCTTGGAGTTGTTCCGCTGGTACTGCATTGGGACCAAATTATTTAATACTCCACTCAACTTGGCGGTATTACGATACAAACCCATTAGTTGAGATAGAAACGTCAAGAAGACCCCGAGCTTAGAAAAGGCCTAAGTCCGAAAATTAGAAGCACCATAAGAAGCAAGTACAAACCTAGATATGCTATTTCATTCACTGCAATCTCTGATGTATATAAATATATATTTAGGAAAAGGTAAAATCGCTAATGCATGTGGTTGATTGTCATGGATAAGGGGCAAAATGGTGATAAATGTAGTCACCCAAGTTGAGGGATAAATGAACAGTAAGGAATGGGTAAAATGATCGGTAAAAGATGATGAAACATATGGGAGGTGTTGCATTGCGTGGTATTAGAGAAGGTGACCCCATTGTACCATAAGGTGACCCATGTCTTTTATGGGTCCATCTCTCTCAAAATGCTCTCGTTATAAGTTGTTGGAGTCTGATTGGGAGATGACGAATTCGAAGGCTAAGCTAAGCTCCCGCAGACCCAGAAAGAAAGAGCTAGCTCATGCTCACGCCTCTCTTTTTCCTTCTTTAGTACGCTTCAAACAATCACTTCCATTATCCTTTTAGCCTTCTACTACTAAACTGGGTATTCACTTTCCTTGCCTTTCTTATTAGTTCACCGAGGCAGAAAACTCAATCTCTGTTGTTCCTACTCTTTTGTCTGTTTTCCTAAATTATAACAGTACCTGCACCGCTCTCTCTTATTACTAGACCTCATCCTCCAACAACTTCCACGGTTGGCCTTCAAAAACTTACTTCGCCCACCAGCAATGTCTGATCAACCACTAATTATAGTTACAGAGACAGACAGCAGCTCAAACTCATTGTCGTCGTCCTCCCCACCGTCACCGTCCTCCCCAGGCTCATCAGCCCATCAACTGTCTAACTCTAACCAATCCAAACCCCAACAGCCAGACCAACACGATCCACAGTCACCTTCCAAGAAGATCAAACGCATTCGCGACTCCAACAAACACCCTGTCTATCGAGGAGTTCGCATGAGAAACTGGGGTAAATGGGTCTCTGAAATCCGCGAGCCTCGTAAGAAATCTCGCATTTGGCTCGGAACTTTCCCTACCCCCGAAATGGCCGCTCGAGCCCACGACGTGGCCGCCTTGAGTATTAAAGGCAACTCGGCGATTCTCAACTTCCCGGAGCTCGCTCACTCGCTTCCTCGACCCAACTCCCTCGCCCCACGTGACGTTCAAGCCGCCGCCGCCAAAGCGGCCCAAATGGACAAGTTTGATCGCAAGTTGGGTTCCTCAACCTCATCAATGTCATCCTCAGCCACATCGTCCCTGTCTTCGCTCGTGTCCGCCATTGATTTGTCATCATCCACAGGGTCTGAAGAGGAGTTGAGTGAAATCGTGGAGTTGCCGAGTCTGGGAACAAGCTACGATACGACCGAGTTCAAGAGCGATTTGTTGTTCGTCGACACGGTGGACGGGTGGATGTATCCGCCGCCGTGGCTTTTAAGCGTTGATGAATGTTGCAGTGGTGGGTATCATGTCTCCGACGAGTTTACAGTGAGCGAGACTGCGAATATCGTGACTCCTATGAACTTTGGGCAAGGTTCGTTATGGAATTACTAAAGAAGTGGCTATGTTTGCGGATGTATTTTGTGTGCAAGTGCGTGTGCTTTCCATTTGCTTCTTAATTACTCACCTACTTCTTGTTTTTGAGTTTCTTTATCCATTTTGTGTGTGATAAAGGTCAGACTTTCAGCCCTCTTCATGTTTTTCTTCGAAAGGCTAAGTCTCCGTGACAACTCTGTGTTTGTTGCTGACTGCCTCTTTCCAACGTTTGTAATTAGTTGTACAGTGTTAGGGAAGATGGGGAAAAAGAAGCTAAATTCCTGTCTTTGGTTGGTGACCATCCTATTCCTGTTCCTATTCCTATTAGAGTTTTGCTTTTCTTTCCTTATTTTTGCGATCCAGAACTTGCCTCAAGGGGCTAAAGTACAAGATAGATAAGGGTGCCAGACTCCAGGGAGGTGAGTGAGTGAAGTCGTACCTTAAAAAGCATAATCTAATGAAAATTCTCTGTGCTTACGAAGCAGTTGACTGTATCATAATCTCCTACAGTCTGTCTGCCATCGATTACCAAAAATAGTAAAACCAAAAAATCTATTATCAATTTGGTATTAAGTTATAAATAAGAAAAACAGGAAACTCGAATTGTGATAGCAAAACACGTGGAATAGTTCAAAGTAGTGAACCCATCTCATTTTCCGAGAAAAAGTTAAAAACACATTCGTCCATCAAAGATGGGTCCTAAGGAGATCCTATACAATTTCCATGGCATTGGCATTGCATTGCATCTTATTGAGGATTCGATTAAGTCCCCGGCACAACGATGATCCTTTTGACACTGACAAATTGCCACGTATGGGAATTAGTCATTTTCTCAGATACCTCTCAAATTCAAATATACCCATATATATACTTACGTACACACATATTCCCATTAATAACTTCAAACAGGAAAATTCTTCAGATGGACATATATATATATATATATAGGTTGTCATCAGCGATCTCAAGGTTTAAATGCGCGTTCGTCCGTGTGCGTGTGATGCCTCTCTTTGCCTTAAGTGAATATGAGACAAACTGCAGGAACAAAGCCTGCAAGTTTTTTAAAAGAAGTAATATGATATCTAATGCACAATATATATATACATGTTCACTTTCTGGCTATCAATGTCAAATAATGAAGCTGTTGAAAGCTCAGCTATCTGATCTGACCTGATAGAAAGGACACAGGCCTGTCTCAATAAACACATTTGCTTTTGGTTTTTCACCTTTTCCTTTCGTTGCTTCTTTGCCTTTTGCTATACGTGTGACCTTGTGGATATATAGGGTACCATTTCTTGGCTTCACTAAACACTTTTGCTTTCTCCAAATACAATACCATAAAAATGATACAGGGTTACTCATGGAAATATGATTTTGGGGTCCAGCGACTGGTTCTTCGAGCACGATGTTTCAAAGTCTATGCTGTCGTTGGATCAAAAAGTAAGTCTATGCTTAATTTGTGTCGTTGGATCAAAAAGTATCCTTAGGCACAACCTTGTATTATTTAATTTTATTCACGTAGAAACTACATAAATGTATAAATGATATTTAATAAAATAAGATAAGAACTGATTAATTATAAACGAATCTCCTTAAAAATACTTGTTTTGCATGCAGATAGTAGTTTTAAGATGTTGAATTCTCTCCATAACTATTAGTTCCAAATATTGAGCTTGTTCTCATATTTAGTTATAATTAATAATAAATTATTCAATTTAAAATCATATTGCATTATCTTTTATTTTATTATATAAAAATACAAATTAATAGATGCAATGATTAAAATATTAAATAATTTGTAAGAATATGTTCATTTTATTTACTATTTATACTTATTTTATTTATAAATAACTATTTTATATATTTAGAAAAATACAAAAACAAGACATAAGCCTCCTCTATGCTTTAAGTAACTTTCAAAATATTTTAATTTTTAAATTCTTTAAAATTTATTTGTAATTTTTAATTTTCTAAAAATTCCTTCACCTAGATTTTTCTTAATTACTATATATACGCCAATTAAATATTATTGATATGATAACCTAATTCAATTATTAAGTATGATTGAACTAATTAAATTTAAACTTGAATTGAACTAATAATTTATTTTAATTATCTTAAATTATTATTTTCAGTCAAGTTTAATTGAATTTAAGAACTAAGTTGAGTTGTCGTGTCAGCAATATTTGATTAGCCGACGTATGATATTTATGTGTTTTTTCTAATGTTTTCTTGAATTTTTTTCAAATTTATAGAATTTTAAAGATTATAATTTTTTAAAAGTTATTTAAATAATAAAAGAGAATCGTATCTTTTATCCAAATATGAATTATAAATAATTATTGATTAATGGCATTAAGTTCAACAACTAATGAGATTGCAAAGAGTTTAGCAGATTAATATGTGTCCAACGGAACAATATAAAAGGAAAAGTTAATAACATTGATATTAAATATAGCGGGTGATATTATAAGAAAAATTGATCAATAATTATTCATTAATATTTAAAATCAAACAATTAAATTTTATATTTATTATAAATTATAAAATTTTAATAAAATATGTAATTTAGTGTTATGTAAAACGAAGGAATATTGTCGCATATATGTATTAAATGTTATTATTCTATATATTATGAGTCATAATATATATGATAAATAATTAAAATTTTTATTAATTTTTATTGAAAAATCTTCCCATTATTTAATATCATTCCATAACAAAATAAAATTTTAACAAAAGAATTTAATTTACCAGTAAACTAATTAATTATATTATTCATATTTATATATTATTAATTATTAATTGAATAAATTAGCATTACATATTAACATTTGTTTTATATTTTTTAGTAATAATAACGAGATGTAAAATTGATAAATAAATAAATAATATAAAAAGTAGCTTTATAAATTTTTATTAATTGAAAAATAAATCCAATTAATTATTATTTAGTGTTAAATTCATTAAACCCCTGTGACATTTTATCAATTTTATCAGCTGACTTATAAAAACTATCAATAGTTTCTTGTAATTTTGATTTATAACACTTGTTCTTCCGCTCTTAATTTTTATTAAAAATTTTAATATTAATATAATACATTAATAAATTATTATATTGTACTCATATTAATTTTCATTCACCTCCATAACATAATTGTGTTCGTGGAGTGTCAGGTGCTTAAAAAATGTTTAAAAAAAACAAAAATTGATGATAAAATTTAACATAAAAGAAAAGGAGGTTGTTGAATCCTTATATTTATTGAAACTAATCTTACGTTTGACTTTAGTGTGTGTCAAAAGTTATTCATTTCCATTTCCGTGCATTGTAAAAAGGAAGATACTAATTGAGGCAAATTAGGAAGTTGTGCTGTTGTCCATTAGTCTTGTACGCATCAACTACTCAATTTTTAGGCAAAACCAACCGTCAATGCCTGGAAAGAATTTATTCAACTATTCATGCTTCCGGCAACATTGGAAACCCAAGCACCTGTCGTCCCAACCAGGTGATCAGGTCAGGTATGATCTGAATAAAACATGGTGTAGCAGCCAAAAGAACAGTATCAACTCTCCGGTGTTTAGTTCCTCTTCTTATTTCTTTCAAAAGATGTGATATTGATATAATAGAACAACATCTTCTGTCTAGTTTTATAGTGTTTTATTGTGTCCAGTAAATTTTAACCATTTATTTATGTGAGTTTCACGTAGGGTTTATATAAATACACGCGGGACCTGTATAAATAAATAACTGAGATTCACTGGACACGATAAAACACCATAAAATTGAACAAAAGATATGAAATATAATATAATGCACATCAACGATATTTATGCGACGAGTTGTGGCAGCATTACCTAGCTAGTTCCAGGCATCTAATTCTAATGATTGAAGAAAACTTGTCCTTACACTACAAAATTTCACTCTTTATTTGTCAAGGAATTTGAATTTGATCGCACTTCATCTATCATTAATTAGGTTATGAATCTCAGAATCTTGATCCACTGGGAATAAAAATAAACAAGCTGATGAGATCAATTAATTAAATTAATCAGCAACTGGGCAATTATGCCTATGCCTATGCCTTCCATAGCATGATTCGTATTGCTTATGTCATTCTCCTTTTTCTTCTTGGGAAGATCCTATGAATATGACTTATCGTTAGGTGAATGCTACTGTGACTCGAAAGTCTTCATATGATGAGTTGGATAATAATATTTTGGTCGTTTATTTTATTTGTCCCCCCCTAGGCCCGAGGGGTCTTGGAAGGATACTAACTTTCCTCTTACATTTTAACCTTTAAAATAAGGCAAATTGTCACGTGTTAAATCTAATTTAGTTTAAAAGTGGTGGAATCATTGTCCTCCAAATATAGGGTATGTATGCCTACCTCGTTATACTCATATTATCATTTCATATTTCTATATGGGTAAACTGTAACGTTACACACAAATTTCCTATTTACTGATCTAAAAAATAAAATTATAAACTATGGTTGACATTTTACTTACTTACCAATCGATTTCAGAGCATTTGGCATGACGTGAATTATACGTATTGTTTTAGGTACATGCAAACGAGAGTAAACAGAAGTCTAGGAAGCAGATACTATACATACGTCGACATTGTAAAGCCTAATCAAATTAATCTATGCCTGATGGTAATTATTTAAGTTAGGTGTGGGGTGAGAGGGTCCATCAGTAGGCCTTGAATATATTGGACCACTGATGCCTATTCAATAATTGTACCAAGCACAAGGACGTTCTATGATATATGGTAAACTCCCAGTTTTCCTATATGGGTCAGATTTTTTTATGAAGGAATAATAATACTATATATATTACAAATAAAGTAAAGTGGGACTGACCATAATGTTTAAAATATTTTCCTTCGCGTTCAAAAGTGATTTAGGAAGAAGTAACGCATGGACTGAAGGACAACTTTAAACAGGGTCCAGACGCCTGTGAAATGCCGCCATTCAGGCCATACAATACATCCTCGTTCTCAAGTTCATACAAAAAGCTCCATGAGAACAAAACACACTTTTCTATCAACAATTGCCTCTTTTCTTCAGCTGACGTCCAAACAAGAGCATTTGGACCTCGCTGCGTCCAGGAGATGTTTTGTTCATAATATCTGTTCTACTTCACAAAAAAGTATGGTTAAAAAGTGGCGCTGAGGATCTTGTTCGTTCCCAAGCAGACAACTTCACTTTCCAGGCTCCAAATAATTCAGGAAAAAAAGCTCATCAACAACATTACTCATGCAGATTCTTCTCTCTTTTTTTATTTAGTTTTATTTTGTTTCAAGTTTTGTATCTTCCATGCTCTCTTATATATGCATTTATTGAAACATTGTGATCGAATCTAATCTTACACGCAGCAAAAGAAAAATAAAACTTCTATGATTTTTCGAAAGATGGATTTTTTAATCTATAACTTAAATAATGTATAAAATATAATAAAGTATAAATTAAAAATTAAAAATTAAAAATTAAAAAATCGTATTTTATTAGGAAGTTTAATATTTTTTTCTATAGCTCCTCTCAGACTGATTTCTAAAACAAGTTCATTGTCACCACTATAATCATAAGTGTCTAACCTCTAAAATTATTTACATGAGTAAGCGGGAGAACTCCACACTTAGAGTAGAGAAGCGTAAGATCCAATATCTTATATTGATCCTTGTTTATTCAATATCTCATGTTTAAATTTTAAAGTTTTTCAAACTTTATAATCAAGATTAACTTGATTAAATTATATTTTCTCTATTTAATCATTCTTCATATATGACTCATTGAATTTTTAAATATGTTAGACTCTACTTGTTTCTAGAGTCTAACGCTTGCTTTGATACCATATATATTGGACTCTGGAAAAAGAGACATTTTCAGCAAAGTTTTCAAGCAAGAAAATTAAAGTGGGTTTTATGCTTATAATTAAGTAATGAGCCACTAAGGTTTGTTTTTCCAAATCAAGAAAATAAAAGGATTTCAATTAATTGTTGATTTTATTGCTTTTGATTGATTTGAGAAATTGTTACATATTTGGTGTATAAAATTTTGATGATGAATTGTGAATTGGTAAATGAAAGGGTTTTCGAAAAATTGCATGTTCATGAAAAAAAAAGCTTCCGAAATGTTGTCATTTGGGCAATCTGTTTTCAAGTCATGAATTACATGTTATGTGGGTTTGGTTTGGTCTGTTTTGTTCTGTCAAGTGCACTTGTTTAAAGACTTTTCTCGCCTGTTCGCTAGTAGCAGGGAGTTCCTTCATGGACTCCTTTACAACTACACAAAACCACTATGTGGGATTGTGTTAGCTCATTATGTTCACGACTACGTAGAACCATTATATGGAAATGTGTTAGTACGTTTTGTTACTGACTATTCAAACCATTATGATGTACTTATATATTTACATGTGTTTACATGTTTGATAAATGCATGATTTATGCTACTTATGAATTGTTTGATTGACAAGAATTTGAGAAACATGTGTTTTATGATTCAATAAGAATTTTCAATGGCAATGAACTTTTTGAATGGTTTTTCTTATTATCCGTTATGAACTTGTTACCTACGAGCTTTTAAGCTCACCCCCAGTTTCTGTCTCACCCTTAGGAGAAGAGAATGAGATCGAGTGAAAATGAGTCAAGGCATCAATCCAAATTTGCATGTTTTGTTTTATTTTGGAGAAATTTATGTAAAACAAGGCCGTAGTTGCTTTTTGAGCAATTATCATTCAAGTATCTTGTGTATTTTGGGGAATTCGCGAAATGATGTATTATGGCATGAGATGCCATTAAAGCTTGTAAACACTTATCTTATGATGTTAATGAAATATGAATTTGTATGAATGATATGAGTTGAGTTAGAATTAGATGTATTTGAAGAAGTTTTTCGCTTGAGTTGATGAACTTTGAACATGAATTGTTGTTATATATATAAGAGAGATACTATAGAAAAGAAAGATAGGGATGTTAAGAATCATGAGATGTTGTTGAATATGAAGAGTCAAATGAATTGAGATTGAGAGTTTGATGAATTCCAATTGGTAGTTAAATTGTTATGAATGATGTTGTAATAGAGGAAGTGAAATTAGGATAAATTTCAAGTTTTTCATAAGGGTAAAATGTGTGTTATGACTTCAGGAGAAAATCTGTATTCACCTAGGATGAATTAGACAAAGTTATCTCATGAAAGTTGTAGCTTATCCTCTTAACTTTCCAACGGTATAAAGTATGCAATTTTTGGATATCGAAGTTGAGAGTTATTATCATTAAAAGTTAAAATGTCGTAAAGGATGTGTATACCTAACAACTAGAGTAAGTGAAGTGGTTTTTGCACTAGAAGGGTTGAATTGGAGGAGATTATGAGAAAAAGGGATGTTAAAAGTTAAGATGTCATAGAGGATGTGTATACCTAACAACTAGAGTAAGTGAAGTGGTTTTTGCACTAGAAGGGTGGAATTAGAGGAGATTATGAGAAAAGGAGACGTTAGAATGGATTTAGGATCTATTGGAAGGGTCTTGGAGGGTGAAAATTTTTGTTACACCCAAAGGTTACACAGTATGCCTGTGTGAAATCACACAGGTCGTGTATTCCTGATGCTGAAAAACTGTCAAACCAGAAAGTCACATGGTCTGACTGTGTATATTCACACGGTCCGTGCTTTATCCAAATGACAAAATTTCACTTGGTATCTTCACAAACTTTGTAGAGATAGAAATCCTCTTTCAAACTGTCCAAAAACGACTTTAATCCGATATCCCTAATGAAAGTTATAACAATTGCATCACAGCAAGTACAAATGATTGAGGACGTGAGCATGGTTGATTCTTTTGGCTATAACTTTATAACCCGACATCCAAATTAAGTGATTCTTGAAGCAATGGATTCCTAACACATTCTATTATCTCTCCAAAAAAATTGGTATCCATTAGGGTTCATTTGAAAAATATTGATGGAAAGAAAGTGAGAGATCGGTGGAAAGAGCATAATAGGGTTATGAACACACTTCGGATTTTCAAGCATATCTTGAGCTATAGAGCTCCAAATGAGATGGTTTTTATTTCAAAATAAACTAGAGACATAGAGCCACGAGTGTTCTGAAGAGGTAAATTTGTGATTTGGTGTTTGACTAGTGGGGCACGCCACCCTTGAGGGATGATGGCTAATGAGCGTACATTGACATAACCCTACAAAGAAGCCTACTCACACTTTATGAGGGTTAAATGAATTAACTCTACAGGGTAATATGAACACATTTCATGATTCCGAAGAATGTTAGAAATCCGGAAATAAGGAGTGATGAAGAAAATCACGTTTTATGATTCAGTGAGAATTGAGTTCTAGAAACGAGACCCAACAAAATATGTTGATAATGGATGTAAATTATTATCCTAAATTATATTTGAAAGTAGATAAATTAAATTTCTTTAATTTATTTTTAATCTTTTAACTAAATAATTTGTATCCATAAATTAAGATTGACATCTAACGACTCATAATTATTATTCAAATATTAAGAATGTCAAATTAATTTCAACTAACATTTTCATGTATAATTTTTTTGTATAATCCAATCTTTTTATCATACAATATTTTATAAGCATTGAATTAATATTTACTTTATTTGATTATGATCATATTAGTTTTCAATCATTAGTAATTGATTATATTAATAAATTTTGAAAATTATTTTAAAAGTATCAATTCACCTTTATTGAGGACTTTCTGAATTAATATCAATCAAGAACAACAAAAAGTTCTTCCTAATCACTTTATAATAATGAATTATATGTTGATCATACAGCTATCTTTTTATAGTCATACTATATCTAATGATTACCAATTGAGCTATCTTTAATTAGGATATATCTAAATAATATCAAAATACAACAATACCTATATAAGATATTTTGGAGATCTCAAACCAAAGGATCACTTATACAATCATCACAATGAGAATTTTCATAAACATACAATTAATGTTTCATATGAAATTATCACATTAAGTTAATTCAGCGACTTGTTCTCTATTATGCACTGAAACGTTTGTTTAAGTATCTTTATTCTTTAGTCTATAAGAACATAGTGTCTTTTATCCCTTATGTTATTAATGTCTAATCTCAATAGAACAATGACTAGGAATAGTTTAGCGATAATACATAAATGTAATATAAATACCATAATTATGTTCCTATCATAATTTTATTTGTAGTGTATATTTATCTCATCGGCTTTATCTTATACATCAATTAATTAAACAACTATTCATAAGAAAAATAATGTCTTTAAATAATTATGACATAAAAACTACAATGAATTATTTGGCTATATTATATTAACTAACAATCTCTTAATTGTACTAAATCATTCAATTAAGTGTCTTATACTATATCTTTGTATGACGACCATGTTATTGTTGGAACAGTGGTTCAGTGAGAGAATTCTATAAGATTCTCATTTTCCAAGGACTTGTTTAAAACCTTATTTCTTTCATCTCAATTATCATCATTATTAAGAAAAAGTGCCAAAATATATACTTAGATCTTTGATGAGACCTTAACTCCCTTCACACGCATAACAGCTTAAATATTCTATAGTACATTATTATTTCAATAATAAAATGAACTATACCAAGTTCATGAAAGAACCTTTTAATTCAAATAATCATTTTTACTAAATAAAAATTGTTATAACTTGAATAGATTTGATACTAAATTAAAACCTGTTTAACTTAAAATAATATATTGTTTTTAAGTAAAACATACCTTAACCAAGATTTACTTCAATCAAACTAAAGTTAATATCTATATGACCTTTAACTCAAATATCAACTCACACATAGAAAAATGAATATAGTTAATACTTCATAATTATTAAATCTATCAAATACTAAATACATTTAGTGTATTATCTATGTACTTAGACTATAATAGGTAAACAACTTTCTTATATCTCTATATATTTACAACAACAACAACAAAATATCCAGTACAAATCCTGATAGACCGCGAGATCTAAGGAGGTCCAATAGTACACAACCTTTGTAGTGTCTGAGCCACTCTGGGACCTGCAGCACTACCAGTCAGTGAAGGTCGGATCTCCGGAACTATGGCCCGAGCGATTCGATCAGTCAGTGCTGTGGTATCCCCGAAACTATGGCCCGAGCGATACCCACTCAATGCAGGTATTGTCCTATTTGGTCAGAGGCGTGAGTCACGACTCGAACACATGACCTCAAGGTTTTGTTTCACTTTAAGTGAATGCCTCTCA
>JANZLX010000008.1:19683230-19700750 GCA_025531955.1 Erythroxylum orinocense
CTAAAGGATTTATTCAATACTTACTTGTTAAAAACTCCAAGATCTTCAACTATCCCAAAACCCTAAACTCCATGCAAATCACGTACACCACTGTATAAATGACCAGCTTCAGTCTTTTTCTTAGGGAGGAAGAATAAATAGCAGTGATGGTAGAGTTGTGGGATGAAGAAAAACAGAGAGATCTCTTTGAATAAATAGCATGGAAACATTTCAATGACAACCATTATAAGTTTGCAAATGAAAGTCGAAATGTTAGGTTGGGATTGTTGACGGATGGATTCCAACCTTTTGGTCAATCAGGCCAGCAAGATTCATCATGGCCAACCATACTTACTCCTTATAATTTGCCTCCATGGATGTGTATGGAAGAGGCATATATATATTCTTGACAGTGATTGTGCCAGGGCCTACAAATTCAAAGCATAAAATTGATGTATTTTTTACAACCATTGATATCTGAATTGCAGCATCTTTGGGAATATGGTGTCGAGACATATGATGTGTCTCTGAAACAAAATTTTGTGTTGAGAATGGCTTTGATGTGGTCCATTAGTGATTTTTCATCATATAACATGTTGTCTAGATAGAGTACAACAGAGAAATTGGCTTGTTCTTATTGTAGCAATGATTATGTTACATTTTATCTTCCAAACAAGGGTAAAACATGTTGGTTTGACAACCACAGGAAAATTCTTCCTGCAGATCATCCATTTAGACGCACTAAACAAAAGCTCATTAAGAATAGGATGGTAAAAATACCTCCTGCCCCTCACAAAGCTGGTAAAGAGATATTGCAGGAGATTAAGGAATTAGGGTTGCTAAAAGTTACAAAATTTGAAGCTGATGAAGTTAATACAAGCATTAGTAAAAACTTTGGTTGGAGAAAACAAAGCATCTTTTAGGATTTGCCATATTGGAAAACTAATTTAATACATCATAATCTAGATGTGATGCATATTGAAAAAAGTATTTTTTCAATTTGTTCAATACCATAATGAACATTGAAAGGAGGACAAAAGACAGTACAAAATCACGAGTTGATTTGAAACTTTTTTATAGAAGGAATCAGTTACATAAAGATCTTCGCACCGATAAATATCCAAAAGCATGTTACACTTTGGACAAAAGCAAAAGGAAATATTATGCGAGTGGTTGAAAAATCTAAAGTCTCCCGATGGTTATGTTTCAAACATGACAAGGTGAGTGGACATAAGGAAGTACAAATTATTTAGGATGAAAAGTCATGATTGTCATATGTTTATGTAAAGGCTAATTCTAATTACATTTTGGGAGTTGCTATCGAATAAGGTTTGGGAAGTAATAACAGAATTAAGTTTGCTTTTCAGAAGTTTAAAATCATTTGAAATCAAGTTTTTTGAAATGGAAAAACTAGAAAGGGAAATTTCAGTAATTTTGTCCAAGTTAGAAGGGATTTTTCCTCCAAGCTTCTTTGACTATATGGAGCATCTATCTGTGCATTTGGCACGAGAGGCAAAACTAGTTGGTTTAGTTCAATATCAATGGATGTGTCCATTTGAGAGGTAATTCAACAAAAATCATTGTAATTGAAGTAATAACATACTTTAACAACTAAATTGTAATAAACCTATTTGCTAATATAGGTATTTGCATCACTTGAAGAAAAATGTCAAAAATAAGGCTAGAGTTGAAAGTTCGATGTGTAATGCTTATTTAGTAGAGAAAGCTAGTATATTTTATCCTCATTATTTTGAGTCACATGTTCACATAAGTGAAAGAAAAATTCCTCGTAATGACGACAAGGAAGGAATAAGTGATGTTGATAGTAACTTATCGATTTTCGCATATCTTGGATGAATATTTAGACATTCAACAAGAAGAATGTTAACAGAGGAAAAAATTGAGGCTGTCCATGGTTATATTTTGTTGAACTGTCAAGAGTTTTAGCCTTTCGTGCAGTAAGTTGAAATTGATTATTTAGGTTTTGAAATTTAGTGTTATTCATAATTGAAACACATAATAATGTTTTAAGATTATACGAGAAATTGTTACGCGGGCTAATGGTTGACAAAACACAGGATGATATAAATAAATAAGTTGAAAGACATTTTCCTTGATAGTTCGAGAAATATGTATGTTTTACTTACAAATATTGAAGTGATTGAATTATAAGATTTAAGTGTTCAAATGACATAATGTTTAATATGATAATTTCTTTTGTGTAGGCTTTAGAAAATCCAATAGAGAACAAGTTCATATATGATCTTACAAAGGGACCTTTGTGAATGTTAAATTTTATCCGGTGTATTTTGTTAATAGATACAAATATCATATAGAATATCATGGTTATAGTATGGCAACAATAAATAGTGGAGTTTGCATACAAGGATAATTGATAGATTGCTATGGTAAAATTATTAAGATACTTGAAATTTAGTACGATGCATTGCCAATAAAGCGAAGTGTGATATTTAAGTGTGTCTGGTTTGATTCAACTCCAAATGTTGGTACAAAAGTGCATAGTCAATACAATCTAGTTGAAATCAACAAGTGAAGAAGATTTAGACAATTGAAACTTTCTTGTTGGCAATGCAAGCGATCCAGGTGTATTATTTCTCTTCTCCTAGCTTACAACAAGATAAGTCAGATTGGTTGGCCGTTTGTAAAGTTAAACCTGGAAGTGTTTTTGAATCACGTAGAAAAGGAGAATAGAGAATTGAAAGTGAAGCGTTTCAGGAAGATAT
Source organism: Erythroxylum orinocense (assembly GCA_025531955.1). NCBI lineage: Eukaryota > Viridiplantae > Streptophyta > Magnoliopsida > Malpighiales > Erythroxylaceae > Erythroxylum > Erythroxylum orinocense. The sequence continues at coordinate 19,685,954 of JANZLX010000008.1, forward strand.
TTATAAAATAAATGCATCTGTCACATATGACAATAATGAACCTTTGAACGATCCATCCAATGAATATGTTAAATTTTCATCTAGAGAGGATGACGAGGGCTAGAGATCTGAAGAGGAGCCTGACTTTGATTCTAATTCTTCAAAAAAAAGATGATTTTGATTTACAATTAAGTGATGATAAAAATTAATTTGTGTTTGTAATTGAATATTATATTCAACAAATTAATTATTTCCTTTTCAATATATTATGTAAGATATTGAATTCAAATTGTTATATTTCTAGAAAATTCAATCAAATATTAATTTCAGGTTGAAATGTGCCATCAAAGAGAAAACAGAATATAATGCGACCAAGGTTCAAACAACAATTCGAAGCTACTTATTGTTAAGGTGAAGCATCACATTCTGCAATTAAAACTGAATCACCTCCTCCCCTTCCAACTACTACACTTGCAGATAAGACATCACCTTATATACCTTCTATTACACCATCCACCACCCTTACATCATCCACTACGCATATAGCGATACAGATATCAGGGTAAACGATGTAGATTAAAGAGGCAGCCACTATTCTGGAGCTGAGGGACCTGATAGAAGAACTTACATCACAATTGTCAATAATCTGTAAGTGAAAATACATGAAACACTATACGTTTATAATTAAGTTATAGGATTAAATTTTAAAAATGGTATAAAACTATTTGTTTTTATATTAGGTTGATTCCGTCTGGACCGTGCTCAAGAAACATTACATCCAAATTCAAGGAGAAGATTGATCTTGAGGGTTATGTATGGAAAAATATCTTTCAGGCCACAAAGAAATTTTACTATCAAGAGTTTGAGATACAAAAAATAATATTATGTTCTTTTTTAATTAATTTTATACATTAATTAGATAAATATTATTACATTATAAGTATTTATCGAATGTTTTTACTTTTGTTTCAGAAAGAATTTTTTTGGGATTCTGAATTTGGTATGATCATTTATAAAGTATGGGAGAGACGAGCACGTACATGTTATCGGGACTTTGCTGGTGCGATACACAAGGCTGGTGTACGATTGCCTTATATTTCTTAACAAATATGGAGTCCTTGGTAGCAGTATTAGACATCACCTGAGGCAATGTCCATTTTAGAGCATAATTTTATCAACAAACGTAGAGGACTAGGTGGAGAGTCTTCTCGTACATACGAGAGGATTTATTACCCACCACGAGTATGCAGAGAGACTTATAAGTATTTACATTTTACATTTATATTCTGATTTTTTTCCTTTGTTGTATTTTAATTTAAATTAATGTGTGAATTTTGGAAAGAAAATATGTGTATTATACAGAATGATAATGTTATAAATGTCTAGTATCATATATGGCTGTATTGTTGAGTTATTTCTTTGTTCAACAGGAGGTAAATATCATAAAAATAGAGTAAACTCTGCCAAAATTTTTATAAATTCTAGTTCACTTATAACATTTTATTCTTATGCAGGAAAAGTCTATAGACATGAGGCCTACACCTCGTCAGTTCTTTTTGCACACTCACACTAAGAAGCATGACGGTCTGACATTCATCAACACCCAATGTAGAGAACTAAATGTAAGTGAAATTTATGCTTTAATATTAATGCTTAATAATTATCGCTTACTAATATAAAAATTGCCTTTTGATGATAGGACCAAATACAAGAAAGCATTAAACGACAGTCTCAGTAGTATGAAGATGTTGATAAGACTCAAACTTATCTTCATGCAGTGGGTGGTAGGAACCGTCGTGGAAGGATATTCGGCTTAGGTTCATTTGCGAACACATGTTATTCGCAATCCTCTATGTCCAGTACAGCAACATCTAATAAGCAGTCCACAACCAATGAAGTCCATAAGCTTCGGAGCATAGTGCAGACATTGGCAACTCAGTTGCAACAGTCAATGGAGTACATATGTCAACTCCGTAATGAGATGGATGAGTCGAAGAAGAGGGGGTAGCACCTCATAGCAGCAGTTAGAGCATCCACGGTTACCAAATCAATAGTGTACTTGTAGTCATTTCATTTGAATTACAAATACTTATTATGTACAATTTATTGTTTTTATTATCAATTAAGATTATTTTAACTTTAGATCATCAATCAACTTTTTGTTTAAATAAATTAAATGTATAAACAAATCAAAATATTATGCATAGGTAATTCATAATTGTTTAAAATATGCGTGAACTATAAGATCATCGAAAAAAATTTAATGACGGGATTTTTTTTAAAATTGTTTATTTACCGACCAAAAACAAAAATGCATCGGTAAAATCAATTCAATTTATCGACGGAAAACAACATACAATCGGTAATTTTGACAATAAGTCACAGACGGAATAACCAATTCCCTCGTCAACTTTATTGACATGATTTGCTGCAGAATAACCGTTGGTATACTCACTGACGAAACAAACATAATTGTCGGTAGTAGTGTAATAAAATTACCGACGGAATAATTAATACCATCTGTAAATCTGTCAATGGACAAATTTTCACAAACAATCGTCAATATATTCACTAATGGTTACATAAATGCCCATTGGTAAATTTACCAACAGACATTCTGTTATTCGTCGGAAATTATTACCTATGGCTGTTTTTAAGACACTTTTGTCTTTCGATAACTTCTGTCACTAAGCTGTCTTCCCGACGGAATAGTTAGGTTTTCTGTTGGTAATATTCGTTGCTAAACAACATTTTTCTTATAGTGCCATGATTGGTCTATTTTTGTGTCATCTTATGTGTCTTTTATTTATTTTTCTAGATTTTCTTCTCATTCAAAGTTTCTCTCTCTTTATTGTGCAATGCAAAGAGCAAAATGTGAAAAAAAAAATCTTGAGAGAGAAATATAAACATGAAAATATATTAAAAGGGTCATTAAATTGAAAACAACTTTTTGACCTAGTTTATTCAAAATTTGAAAAGTTAGTCATTAAATTGGAAATTTTAAAATGTTTGATATTGAATTTAAAAAATTCAAAAAGTTAGAGATTTTTTAATTTATTGTCTCTACATTTTAACAATTACTAGCTAACTATAGTCTTAATAAGCGTTTTCACTGAATATTATAAAGTTATAGCATCTATATAGATATTTTTATTGAACAATAATAAAAGAAAAGTTACAAGGATTTTCACTGTAAAGATATACTATTTGACAATAAATGGTATGATTTATTAGAATTTAAGAATAAAATAATTTGCATTTAAACATACGTGTGTGTATGTGAGTTTATATATTGTTATTGGGTCATTTTATTAGATATACCGCAATTAATTGTTGCATAAATCAAGTATATTTGACAAGTTGAATATTAGCATAGGATATTGCATTTGGCAGCTTCTCTTCGTGAACACATCCTCCTGCTCGTTCCCCACTCTCTTTCTCATGTCTGACGCCAATTCCAGTTCATATGAAACTTACGATAGTCGATCCACGTGGGTTGGCCTCAAGTTAGGGGTTTTGGTATAAATGCAAGACCTTCACCGGTCGCTTATCACCAGTCCCCACCACGAAAATATCTTAATTATGATTACATGTGTGAGGACCTAAACATTTTGACCCCCTTTTATTCTATCTCTACTTGTTTGTGGGCTCAAATTAAATTTTTTTGGTTGAAGTATCCGATCAACATAAATTTACAAAACTTACCCTCACTAGTTATTTTGGTTGATGAAATGTATATTAAATCTCGACCAAGAGGTTATATATATGAACATTAAGGCAGACATAATGGGCATTAGCTTAAAGCGATGTGGACAGAGTTGCAGTTTTGAATCCTTGTTTAATTTGGTTTTGGTAAAAGTAAAGGAAAGAGAGGCGACAATGAAACTATACCATGCATATCCCATATAGCTATCTAATCCACCTTTGGATTCTATGAAGGGGCTGAAAGCGCAAAGGCATGAGTACATAATATACCACATACGACTAGAAATGCAGCCGTAGGAAGAATTAATACCAAAGTAAAGCTTACATATAATAATTTCCGGAGACGAAAGATTGCAGTGAATTATTGAGATGAAGACTTTATGAGGATACTTCTCGACTCTCAAGTCACTGCCACTTACTGGCATTGCACAGGGGTATCCTTTTCAATGAGCTGTCTCCATTTTTTTTCTTTTTTAATGTATATATAAAATGGTCAATTCCATTGGGAACCCTTTTTCAATTAATCTATTGAATTCGCCCACGATCAATCAAGTCATTCCTCAACATTATGCATACTATTGCAAATTCTTGCCATGTATATTATCGTCTCTATCCTATCCTCTTGGGATATGTGGTTGAAGGAAATAGGGCTAAATTAATTATATACACATTTTGGCTGAAGATTAGCAACGACTTACGTGGCAGCCCCATTTATTATTCAATCATGATCAGTAGTTATATGCAGTTTTTACATGGACTTACCTTTTCCTTTTTGGGGTTGGAAACTTACAAGAGATTTTATTATATTCATGTGCAATGCATATTAATGCAGGTAAATGATAGTTTAGATATGTTGTTTATTTTTGCATAAGCTTCATCTTAATTGATGTCCAATGTTAGAAGACAGATTTGGAGGGAAGTTCTCCAGTCGTAGAAGATCACCTAGGCTAGAGGAAAAACAGAATAATCACCAGCAGCAGGAGAAGAGTTGCAAGGTGGATCGAAACCAAGTTGCTCAGAATTATTGGAAGACAATATCGAGAATTTCTCTAGTTTTCTCCCCAGGGATAGAAAGGAAATAACACAAAATGCTAAAGCAACAAGGCCAGGTTCCAATAGCAAGTCTCAGTATTTCTGAAGTATTCTTTTGTACCGATTAGTTTCAATGGTTCGTCCCCACATATTGTAGTAGAATGTTTGAACTCAGTACGCGATAACAGCAATCATTATTATCAAATTTGTGATTTAAAGATACAGGCGAACATCTCTTTTTCAACTACATAAACTACATGTAACTTAAGTTTGAAGATTTAATACAATGGGGTGATTTTACATCAGAATTAATTGTTTACGTTTATAGTAACAAACAACATCTTAATGATATAATGACATACTCCTTTTTGTTCAGGTTTAAGCAGGGACATACTCCTTTTTGTTCACTTGTATTCGCTGTGTTTTGAGGGGCACCAGAACAGTGGGCGTTGATCCAATCAAAGAGGAACAAAATGCTTAAAATCAGCCATGACCCCAAAGTTTTTAGAATCTTGAAAAGAACTTCGTGAAACATCAATTCTTTCCCTTTTTCCATGTTTTTGTTTTCTAACATAGCTTTGTTGGTATCGTGATTTATTTGCTTGTCTCTAACTTTTGTTACAGTAAGATTCTTTTGCTAATTATTGAAAGAAAGACTGCCCACTTCCACAAAGACTTTGTTGCTCTCCAGTACGTACTACTGCTCCTTTGTCATAAGAATTCTTTGTTTGTTCTCTTCTAAAGCCCCATGATTTTTAACTCATGTTCTTGTTAAGCTTTCTCCTTTCCTCCAGCTAATCCCATCATTCTTCCCCCACTTGGAAGGTAGGACCTAGAAACATTATGGAAGACTACAATAATCCTTTATCTATGTGTATTTCATATTATAATAAAGCTTCAACATTCTGTATAACAAGAAATTAACCTGTTCCTGTGACTAATTTAAGCTTCGCGTATAGTTCTTAAGCTGAAATTATACACATGCTTTACAATATCAGAAGTTTATGGTGGAGAGTGAAAATTTAAATTTCCCTTTATAATTAGAGTTAGAATTAGAATTAGATAAATTAAAGCTCATTTTAATTTATCTTTAATTATCTAATTAAATAATTTATAATTATAGATCAAGATTTACGTCTAGTAACATATTATGGCCACCAAAATATTTAAAAATGTCAAAGTGGTTTTGACTAACCTTTTCGTGTATAATTTTTATATGTAATTCAATTATTTCATCATGCAATGTTTCAATTAGACATAAAGTATCATTAGCTATTGATTCAATTAATAATATCTGTAAATTATTTACAAAACATTATTTTACCTTGGTCAATGATTTCCGGAATCAATATTAATCGAGAACAACGGAACATTCTCCTTAATTACTTAGGGTGATAAATTTTATCTTGATCATACAACTACTTCTATATAACTTATGTTATATCTAATAACTACCAATTGAGCAATTCATGATTAAATAAGTCATAACCAGTATCAAAACATAACAATTCATATATAAGATAAGTTTAATGACATTAAGTGAAAAGATCACTTATATAATCATCATAATAAGGATTTTATAGAAATACAAGTAATGTTCTAAATAATTTCTCATATCGAGTCTATTTATTGAACTTCTTTTCTAATAAATATCTATACGTTAGTTTAATTATCTCCATACTTTAGTCTATAAGATTGATTACTTTCTTCGTAAGGAAAAATATAACATATGCTAGCTTTTTTACATTCTATTAATGTCTAATTTTAATAGAACAATAACTATAAACAATTTTTTGATAATATAATATGAATCTTGTAATTATAATATTATTATAATTTCATTTGCAATACATAGTTATCCCATGAGATGTATTATGCCAAGAAAAAATTTAGATATTTCAATTCAAAAAAGGTAAGTATTAGAAACTTGAAAAAGAAGGATTGAGTTGAAAGAATACGAAATGGATTTGATAAGTTTAAGTTTAATAAATAACTTTTATAATTATAAGTAAACGGGTCAAAACTCATCTGTCTTGAAAAATGAAATCCAATTAGGAATTCGTTTGGTCCCTTAGGAGCAGCCTTTTCAATTGAAAACTTTTCTTCATTTTAAACATAGAGATTGGAAGTGTAACAAAAAGTATAACCTACGAATACTAATATGTATGTTCCATATTTTTTTAATTTATGTTTTTAGATATATTTTTTAGATAAATAATAATAATAATAGATATATATATAAAAATGAATATATATATATATATATATATATAAATGAATATAAATGTATAAATAAAAAAGAAATATAAATATAGAAATATACACAAAATAAAAGAAAGAATTAAAAAATAGAAAACGAATAAAAGAGAATAAAAAATAAAATAATATAAAATAAAAATAAATACGCGAGTCATATACAACATCTTTTTTTTTATCAACGGTTCTACTAGTTTATTTACAAAGAGCATAAACTAAGAATAAGGCCTTTTTTTATTTACAAAAATGTGTTTGTCGCACGAACGATCATTAGAAAAGAAAAAAAGAAAATCAACAAAGAAATGGAAAACAGCAAGATCCAGCAACAAGTTAAAAAAAATTAAAGGAAAACGAATGACAACGACTGTCGGCAGTCACATCTCGTGCCACGTGTCATTGCCTTTCCTGGAACTCTGAAGTCGAAGTCTAACTCTAATGTTATTGAAAAATGGATGTCTCAATTTTATTACCGCCACTATTTATACTAATCAGAAACAAAAAAAAGTCTCCTTCAATTGATTCGCTTATACTTTGAATTTTAACAACTTCGATTTTGACTCATTTGACGTGCTTATTTTTCTACACCTTCACTAATGAATTAAATTCCTATTTACTTTTGACTGCGGTAATCATTTATGAAATGCTTTTTGTCTTCTTGTTTTAAATTTAACCACACGAAATAAGTTTGTACGGAAGAGATTTAATATTATAAAAATGTTAAAAGGTGTCAACTCCTATAAGACATGTCGTTTTGAACCATTCCTGATTTTAGATTACATGTAACTTTTTTATAATATGATAATGACAGGAAAAACGAAAATCTCAGGGATTTTTCTTTTGAAAAAAAAAAGAAGCAATTTCACTCTCAAAACTTTCCGCCGACCTCAGCTCTTTGGAGGACATCGGTCCATGCCTTTTGTCCTAGTGCTGCCTTTCTCAAATGCAAAAGGTGTGCGCTCTACCTCTACCCTATTTGCTCCTTTCTCTTTAGCTTCTTTACGAATTCCATGGCCGACCTATTCTGAGTGTTAGGTGGTTATGGCCTGTCATCGGTAGTCAATTATAGCCCTCCATAAAGTGCTCTGGAACTTTTGTCTCTTATCGTTGACTGATTATAATATACAGCTTACAAATGTCCACCAGAGACATGTCTATAATTTTCTTGTAGGCAGATTTTGTCTATTTTATACTTTAAGATAATAACCCTTTTGACATAAAGAGATATGGACTTGTAATCCCCAAATCTAAGGTAACTCAATGTTAAAGTAAGGATCATCTCTAATGGAAGATAGGAGGAGGTAAAGTAGGAAGCCAAAGACGAAGAGGAGTAGGAACATACAAAAATACAACACTCCAATAAAATAAAATAAAAACCACAATCACTCCAAACTACAATCAAATTCAAAAGTGTTTAAATTTTCAATTTATTCATAAATGTTCAAAAATGTCACCAACTATATACATTTGAATAAAAAGTTAAAATTGATTACATTAATACGTAGTAGACCAAAATCGAGTACACTTAATCATGCAAAAGATAAATTTAACTTTTGAATTCATAATTTTGTAGCTACTGTAAATATATTCAATTTGAAATCTTCATTTTGACATTATGCCTATACTAAAAATTTTCACTTCTAACATCATTTGACAATATTTAGCAAAATTGATTGTCGTAAAAATTCAATTAAGCTCCTAATTGCTGTAACAAATCATTAATTTCATAAAACAGTTCATAATTCTCAATAATTTCAAAATTTCCCAAATTTTAACATGTAAAAATGCCCAAATTTTAAATTCAAGTAACATTAAAGATCAACGTTAATTGAGAGTTTACAACCTTATAAAAATCCAAATTGAATCAAACAAGTATCAATTATAAGAAAAGGATTAAAAAATAGAAATTTCCTATATCTAAAACTCTAGAGTACTTATTGTTTATGAATTAAAAACACAAAAACATATAAATCATGGAATCAAAACACCAACTAACCAATTATTTCAAGAAAAACGTAAATTTATTTAAATCCCCAAAATAGGAAGCATTGAGATTTACCTACGTTAAAAATGATTACTTTGAGGTTGGGTATTCATATAAAGTTAGTCTTAGGAGCCTAGTAGGATCAGTCACTCGAGGCTCACTAGAGAACAAAGAAGAAAGAGCTCCAAAAAGGCAATGAAAATCTGTGAGGAAAGATGATTTTATTCAAGAAAACGAAATGCAAACTGATAAACTACTTTTGGAAACTAAAACATTACTATAAGAAATTAAGGATTTTGGAAAAGATTTTTTTTAAAAAAATGAGTGATGAATGATGAATGTTAGAAGAGACCGCAAAAATAGGTTTAAAATATAAAACATGTAGCTAGTTCCTGTTAATCAATGGTTGAGCATCGACTTGCCAATATCTAGTTGAAGGGCTTGCTGATGGTTTCCATGCATTGTAAAACTTTTTGACCTATATTTGGTTAACGATGCTAACCCATATATTAGGCAAGGTGTACTACACTTATCAGAAAACTTCAACAAAAACACTCCGAATTGAACTTAAACAGCACTAAAATTGAGTCAAATGACTTTCAAAAGATTAAACATGCATATAAAAATTATATAATCATCAATCATTCATAGAAAATATGCATCAATTATGTGCAATTACCATTTAATTGTGCAAAATCTTTCATAACTTAATATTCCAGTGAAAATATCAGCTAATTAGTGTAAGATTTCAACAAATTCTAGCTCATTGCCCCTATTTGGCATATGATTTCTAATGAAATGATACTTATAAGGTATTTTATCGATAGTTGGTCTTATATAGACCCTACTGAAAATGTGAAATGGGGTTGCGATAGCTTCTATCCAAAAGTACTTTAGGAAGACATATTCATTTATCCTTATTGTACTTATGTCTTATAATGCACTTTTTTTCTCTCAAAAGGTTCATTTTGTTGAGAGGTCTTAGAAGTAGAGAAATTATCTTCACAAAAGATTTCAAAACTTTTATTCTTAAACTCTTTGCCATAATCACTCTTAATTGATGTAATAGAGATTTCATTCTTGTTTTGAGCTCTCTTGACAAACTTAAAAATTTCTTAAGCAATTATCTTTGCTTGCTTAAAACAAGACCTATGTGAACTTACTAAAATAATTTATTTTGAAAATTATATAAAATGTACCACCTAAACTAACAACTTTAATAAGACAAATAAGTCCATGTAAATAATTGAAAAAGTCTAAAAGAAGTTATTAAAGTTTAGCTACTAGTACCACTGTTTAACTTCAACCTTTTCACTTGTTTACACTCAATGGATTGAATTTATATTATGTTCACTTATTCACACATTTTTTATGGGATATTGAAAAGGGTTAAAAATAATTCATTTATGAGTCAATAGCGTGTCTAAATTATATAAAAAGTATAACAATACAAATTAAGTATCCATTTTAAAAACGATGAAGCAAATTAAATTTAACTTAATAATTAATGATTATGACTATGACTATGTAAATAAAACAAAAATAACCAAACTTATAATAAATTGTCTCAATCAAAGTTTTTCCAAAGTCAAAAATTTTCTCAAAATTATTCACTATTAAACTAATTATAAAAAATTATTTCCCACCACCACACTTGGGTTTTACATTACCTTTAATGTAAACAATATACAAAAACAATGAAAAAATTGAAAATAATGGAAAGGAAGAAAATTATGATAACTAGTATTCCCTTGACAACAAAAGGCTTTATGACTTTAGTTTGAAAAGTATTGACGATAGCTATCATGATCTTATTAGTGAAAGAACATTAAAACACCTTTAAATCCATGACTTTAAATTGTTTTAACTTTAAAAACGTAAAAAATCATCGTTATACAAAAATATACCAAACATTATTACTGAAAATTTCTATAACTACTAAATTGAAACAAAACGCCTAAATTATTTGATTGCCTTCCCAAAAATGTCTCTTTATGAATCATTTAGCTGTACTTTATACTTAATTCCAAATCATATGTTCATTAGCCTCCAAATATGCCACTTGCTCTTATAGAATAGGTTTATGCATCTCCTCTTCTTCTTGCATGATACAAATCTCCTACAGATCCTTTGTGAATATTCCCTACGTAATATAAGAAATTTTGGCATCAATCATATCTATAAAGAAAAAAGTACCATCTTTCTTAAATGTATGCCTTATAGTTTCATATATCTTAAAACCAACTTGCTCGTCTCCTTCATTTAAGATTAATTTTCCATCATACAATCCTATCGTAAATTTAGCAATAGTTAAGAAAGGTCGTCAAAAGATCAAGGGAACCTTTACATCATCCATCATATCTACAATTATAAAATAAATAGAGAAGATGAATTTGTCAACCTTAACCAAAAAATCTTGTGTAGTACCTATATGATATTTAACTGGCATATCCACTAAACAGATGCTTGTCTTTTTTTGTTTATGTTTACCTAACCTTAGCTTCTTAAATATGTTATATGACATAAAATTAATACTAGCTCTTGATTTTGATAATGCTATTTCAATTGAAAAATTATAAATAATATAAGAAATAGTAAAACTTTATAGATCTTTTATTTTTAGGGTAGCTTATTTTGTAAGCTGATAGAGCACTCCTCACTTAAAGTAATTGTCAACAACTCCTTAAGCCTCTTTTTGCTAGAAGGGCGATCCTTTAAATACTTGACATATTTTTGAACCTATAAAAAGCTCCAATAAAAGGAATGTTAAAATGTAATTTTTTAAAATTTTCTAAAAAACTTACCAAAATTATCTTCATTTCTATCTTTATCAAGGTTGTTCAGGTATGAAATTTTTGGTTGGTATTCTCTAACTACTTTCTTCTTTAGCTTCTCCTCTCCATCTTTCTTTTCTTGAATAACATCATTTTCCTTCTCCCATTTCTCTTTTTTCTTTAATTTTTAGCTCCTTTTCATTTTTTAGAGTCACGATATTCACTTATTCTTTCGGGTTTGGCACTGTGTTGCTAGACAAATTTCCTTTCTACCTTATAATAAAAGATGCTTCAATGTTATATAAATGAACCTCAAATGTAATAATCAATTTTTATACGAGCTTGACTTCTTTTATTACTGCTATTTTTGTTAAATTAATGTGGAAGTTTTTGTATTTGCTATCCTTAAGTATTCCATGAAAATTTATGATAGTTTCTTTACTCATGATTATAAGTGTAACCATAGGTGTTAATTTGAGGTTAGTTCCTTATAAAATTAATTGGTTTTGTCGATTGTCCCATATTGTAAGGTGCCTGATATTTATGATTGGGATGTTCACCACCACAAATATCACAATGCATCACTTCTATTAGTTGAACAACCCAACTCATAGCATCAATCTTCTTACTTAAAGCTTCCAATTTTGCCTTTAATGTTGTCACTACATCAACATTATATATACCTTTTGATCTAAGCTTTATTCTTATATCCGCTTACTAGTAATTATTCATATCTAAATTTTCACTTAACTCTTACAATCCTTTATGAGTTTTAAAGTAGGTGATTCTACCCAAAGAAGCATCAATTAACTGCTTAGATGGATAACTTAACTTACTACAAAATGTTTAAATCTATAATTCCAAATCAAGACTATAATGTGGATAGATTTTTAATAACTTATTCCATCTCTCTAAGTATCATACAACATCTGACTCTCTAATTGTTAAAAGGAAAAGATTTCATTTATGGGTTTTTGATTCTTGTTAAAAGAAAATATTTGGGTAAAAGTCTTTAAATGAAACTAGTAAATCCACATGAAAACGACTTTAACCATGATTTATCTCTGTCTCTCTATGTAAAACAGAATAACCTTAATTGAATGTCATCCTTTGAAGCTCCATTAATCTAAAAAGTGTCATAAATCTCCTAAAGTTAATGAATTGTGCATTATGATCATTATCTAATAAACCATCAAACTATATATATTGTTGAACCATCTGAATCATGTTAAGGTTGATCTCAAAATTATTAGCCTCCACTCTTGGCCTAGTAATGCTAGATTTTGTCAACATAAGTGATGTTTTAACATAATATCCTGCAGTACGTTGTCCTTCTTATCCTGTCATTGTGTTTGGTAGATATAAGTGCTTAAAATCCTAAAATTCAACAAATAAACACAAGATTAAGAAAGAAAATTATAAATAAATGAATATAAAAAGGAAAATTTGATTAGATTGATAAAAATAAAGTGTTTCTACTAGGTATGGCAATGGACTGGGCCGTTTTTTATTTTTAAATAATAGGCCTCGGGCTTTCCTAGAAAACCTAACCTAAGGCGTGAGCTAAGATATGACCAACGCAAGCTTGGCTCGTTGACTTCAGGTTGGGCCAGGCCAGGCCTGGGTCTAATTGCCAAGCCTAGTTTCTACAATCTTATTTCCTAAAATGATACCAAAAACCTGATTGTATACTTTTCTAACTATGGTAAATACTACTAGGTAAGTGCGTATATTGTTCTTTTAGTTTATCTTAATAAATATAAGTGTCAATCCTATAAGGAATATAAGTACTAGTACCAACTGTCTTTTCATTCTAGTATGAGATCCTAACTTGTTGACTTGAGGATGTATCTAGTTTACTTACGGAATCTCAGATCTTTAGGTTGACTACGACCTCAGGTGATTAGGCGGGGATAGGATTCAAACTTGCAATGTTCAAATCATGAGCTTGATGAGTTGACTAATTCCTTTACCCCGTTTCTAGCTCGTATTCCTTATCCGAGAAGAGAGTAGAATTGAGTTTACTTCAAACTGATACCTAACCAAACAAAACTAATAATTGATTCAAAAAGAATGATTAACATACTAAAATTAGTAATATAAAATTAACAAATGAAATCAATGAGAACAAAAAGAAATAATCAATTGATAAACAAGATCCAGATGTGGAACCCCTTAGAACCTTTTTATTCTTGATTTAGCATGGTTCAATTATTAACCTTATATTTTTGGAATGGTATAAATTTTTGGATTACCTTTATATTCTTTCTCAAGACATATAACTCATACCTTTAAGTTGATTAATTAAAATCTCTTTCTAATAAAAATTCCTAAGAATGCATTAACTTGGTATATAAGTTCCTCTGATATATTTGAATCTAACTTATATGATTTATGTGTATTTGTTGGACCCTGAACTTTTTTTTGTAAGCTAGGACTGCTAAATGAGAAATTGTTGGAGATTATTCATGTGTAGAGAAAAGAAGAATTTATGAAATTGAAAAGAAATGAAAAAGATGGTTTAGATACAAGATGGGTTGTATGAGAATTTAGGAGTTAAAAGTTGGAAAATGAAATTGAAAATGTCCATTGAGTATGCTCTAGTTTCTTGATCTCTAGTTATCCAAATGAGGTGATTTTTGATTTGGATTAAACTAGAGAGATAAGGCTACAAATTGTCTAATGAAATTGAGTTCTAATTCAGTCTCTAAGAAAGTCAATTTTTGGATGGAAGTCAAGTGCAGGATAATGTTTCAGTATAAGAACAGTCCAAAAATGTTTGGTGTATAAAGTTTAGACTATGGAACTAAATTGAATGATTTTGGATGTCATTAGAAAATTAAGACAATGAGGAACATTTGTCTAGAAGGAAGTGCAAGCAAATTCCTTCAATTGCAAGATTAAAAAAAAGGTTATGATTTTTGGAAGGAGCTAAGCATGATTTAAAAGAATTTTGAGGTATTGATAAATTAATTATTCTATTTTTGTGGAATTAATTAGCATGTTAATGTGAGTAATTAGCATGTTAATGTGACTAAGACCATATGACATGGATTAAATTGAAATAAGG
>JANZLX010000008.1:19776991-19802039 GCA_025531955.1 Erythroxylum orinocense
CAAAAGCTTGCATTGCTTGTTTAAACCTTGAAGCTTGTTGCGTTGTAACTGGACCACTTGGCAAGTGTAGTTTGTCGAGTTGATGTGTAAGGTGGGGAACTCCATTCCGAAGGCTGGTTGTATCAGGATGTGAAAGGATAACACCTCAAGTCACCATCCGCACCACCTCCATGCTATCAGATTCTACAATGACTTGCCAAAAACTATGATCCCACGCAAAAATCAAACCATCTCAAATGGACCATAACTCCCCCACCAAGATAGTTGGAAAACCAATTTGAAACGAGTATCCCTCGAGCCAACGACCAAATGAATCACGCAACCACTAGTCATCCCAGGATTAATAATAGAACTGCTGTCACAATTCAACTTCACCCAACCAAATGGCGATGCAGTCCAACCAATCCAACGCCGCACACCATGAAGCTTCGGTGTTGAAACAGAAGTCAAGGATACATCTATTGCCACTTTAAAGGCATAACCATTCAAAATTGCTAAGGAAAGAAACTCCTTTTTAGAGATCAATAAATTCCGAACCTTCCACAACCACTAAATACCTGCCAGAAACCAATATGCCCAAGCAAACCCAAAAGGACCCACAGTATGAGCATGCAGATTCAAAGCTAGCCAATCAACCAAGTTTGCCGTAGTGAAAAAATTAACAGGAACAGCCCACTGTTGCCACCATGCAACCGTACGACTACAATCACGCAACAAATGCAAAGGAGACTCAGCATATAAAATGCACACTCCACAAAAATTAGAAGTAGCCAAAACCCGTGCGAACCTCAAAGAATTTGTCGGAAGACATGAGTGCCCGAGTAACCACAAGAAATGTTTAAATTTTGGTAGACCAGCCACCTTCCACAACCAAGAAAATTAAGACGAAACAGGAACATTAAACACCTATTTCGAAAGAAGTGCTTTATAAGCTGCTCGAACCGAATATGCGCCATTCGGGGAAAAACTCCACGACATATTATCTTGCACCGAAGTAAACAAAGAAAAGGAATTGCTTGAATAACCTCCCTGAGATGATCCAGAATGGAAAAATGTAAGCCCAAAAAGTCCCAAGAACCATCAGTAATTATATGTGCTACCCGAAAATGTTCTTCCCTTACTGACAAGCCATCCATATGATCCACCAAAGGACCTCCCGAGCACCAATTATCAAACCAAAGACTAATCTGTGAACCATCACTAACCCTCCAAACCGAAAGAGGAAACAATAAATCAAAACTCTTAACTACCCCCTTCTATAAACTGGAATTCGAACCCTTGGCAAAAAAGGGAATAGACTCCCCCCCTCCCCCTTAATTACAATATTTACAACGTAACACCTCCACCCACAAATTAGAATCATTTAAAAATAACTTCCAACTCAACTTACCCAACAAAGCAACATTCATCAATCTAAAACTTTTGAAACCAAGACCCCCATATCTCTTTGGCCGAATAAGCCAATTCCAACTAACCAAATGCATCTTACGTCTATCCGGCGAGGAACCCCAATAAAAATCACGAGCCAAACGATCTAAATTACCACAATAGAGGAATGTAACCAAACCATTTGCATCGTGTAAATTGGTAATGAAGAAATAGAAGACTTAATAAGCACTTCCTTCCTGACGGGACTCAGAAATTTAGAGCTCCAACTAGCCAGCCTAGTCTCAATCGAACTCATAATATTCCGATAATGAGCAATGGAAACACGACCATGCAATAGTAGAACACCCAAATACTTACCCAAGTCAGAAGTAACTGCTACTCCTAGCGACTATTGTAGCCAGGATTTCATAACCCAGGAATCAGAATTTGAAAAATAAATTCTTGACTTAGAAAGATTAACCCGCTGCCCACTGGCCATATAGAATACATCTAACACCTCTCGGACCACTTTAACCTGTTTAGCTGAAGCCTTACTGAAAATCAACAAGTCATCAGCAAAAAGTAAATGACTAATGTCTGGTTCCCCTTTAAATGCTTTAACTGGAATCCATTTTTTACTCATTAGTGCTCTCTGAATAAGCATGGCCAAACCTTCCATACAAAGAACAAATAAATAAGGTGAGAGTGAATCTCCCTGGTGAAGCCCTTGAGTGGCAGATAATGATGCAGAGGGGCTGTCGTTCCATAGAATAGCCAATGAAGATTGAGAAAGAGCATTTAAAATTAGATTAATCTACCGAGAAAGAAAACCAAAAACCTGCAATACAAATCATAGGGAGTCCCAATTGACCCTATCATAGGCCTCCAAATCAACCTTCAAAGCAAAATGGCCCACTTTACTTTTAGACTTTCTAAAAGAATGCAGTAGTTCCTAAGTAATAATAATATTATTAGTCGTGGTACGACCAAGAATAAAATTACTTTGGAACGGGCCAACCAAGCCGTCAATAAAAGGTTTTAAGCGATTCGACAAAACCTTCATAACCACTTTATACAACACATTACAAAGTGTAATAGGCTGAAACGAGGAAAGCGATTTTGGAGCATAAACCTTAGGAATAAGCACAATAAAACCCATAGCAACCTGAGCATCCATCTCGCCAGAATTAAAAGTATGCGACACAAACTAGAAAACCTCTTCACCAACCATGCCCTAATTCTTCTTAAAAAATCTAAGTTGAAAACCATCCATCCCTGGGGTCTTATAAGAACCCATACTCGAAACAGCCAGCCAAACTTCTTCCCGAGTAACGGGTTTCAACATATCTTCCACTGTCGTCTCAGATAACCGAGGAAAATTCAAACCCACAAAACCCACAGTATTAAAACCCCCATCATTCAAGAACAACTTCTTATAGAACCCCACTACCATATCCTTCAATAAAGCTAGATCAGACACCCACTCCTCAGCCTCATTCTTCAAACATTCAATTTTATTTTGTCTCCAACGAACCCTAGTAATCACATGATAAAACTTAGTACATCGATCACCATCCTTGATCCAGGCAGCACGAGACTTCTGAAACCAAAGTGTCTCTTTCTGTTTCAAACATAAATCATATTGGCATAACAAATCTTTTTCAAGCAACAAGAGAGAAGAAGAGGGGTAATGCTGAATAGCCAACTGAGCATCCTTTATTCGCTTTAGTAAAACCCACTTATTTTTAAAAATATTACTGAAAACCTCCTTATTCCAACGAACAGCTTGTTCCTAAACCGAAAAAAGAGCATCAGAAATAGAATCATGAGGTTTAAACCATGTCGATGAAGCAACCTGCTTAAAATCCTCCTGTAAAGTCCAAGCAGCCTCAAATCGAAACGGCCTCGCCAAAGGAAAGGAAGAGAAACCTCTCAAAGACAATAACAGAGGAAAATGATCAGAGGCAAGTCGAGAAAAAGACATAACAGAAGCTTCAGGGAATCTCAGCCGCCAATCGGCATTACACAAAGCTCGATATAAACGTTCTTGTATAACACCAATCCTAGCAACTGTGCATGTCCAAGTAAACTAACAACCCATACAACCCAAATCCATAAGGAAACAATAGTTCCAATGTCGTAAAAACTTACCACAGTTAGCGAAAAATGGTAAATCACCCCCTTTTTGCTCATAGACATATGCAATGTCATTAAAATCACCAAATAATAACCAAGGCTCATTTACAGAATTTGCAAGATCATACATCTGAGACTAGGAAAAATCTCGCTTACTATGAATAGGACTAACATACACTGCAGTAAGAAACCAACTACTACTTCCTCTAACAACAACTGAACAATGAATGAACTGAGTATCCATCCGTAGCAAACGTATATCACAAACATTATTATTCCAAAACAACCAAACACCACCTGCAAAACCAACAGCATGAGAAAGGAAGAAGTCAGAAAAACCTACCTTCTTCGCCACCCTAGTCGCTCTTTCGTCCGAAATTTGAGGCTCTACAATAATCAGAATGTCCGGACAATAAAGATGACATAATTCTCTTACATGGGTCAAAAAAACCCCTCTTCACAGCTCCACCACAATTCCATTGAATTATTTTAAATCCATTAAAAAAATTAAAAGAAAGAGCCAGAATCTTATAACTTTCTAGGTGGGCTTCGACTTCGACAGTGACCAACACAATCCCCATTCTCATCGGAAATAACATCATCAGTCTCCGACAAAACCACATCAGCCACCACACAGTCCACTTTGTTGGCCAAAGCTTCCGAAGTTACCACTAGTACCCACACACAATTATGTCACTAGCAATAAGGTTAGGAGGTTTCGGTTTATTTGAAACAAATTGTGCCACCATTCGACCACTAACTTTATCAATCACCGGCAATATAGGCACCGCCGCTGACGTAAAGTTAGGAACCTGAGTCACCCCGACCAAGAGCTGGTCAGATGCATCAGACACCATACCCTTTACGTTCGTCCCAGAACGTTGTCCAACCTCTAAAGTCTCTTTTCTCAGAATTATCACCATTGGACCTTCAAAAACAGACCTAATCACAATAGGCCCATTCCGAAACTGACCCTTCTCACGACCAGACCTCCCAACCCCCTTAACCACTACAGGCTTCTTACCTTTATCTCTAGGACCCATAGTCCCACTAACACTAGAAATCCTCTTGCCAGACCCAACTGGCCCTTATCCGCCTTGACAACCACTCTATCCTCCACCTGTAAAGAGTCAAATCGAGAACCAGTAATAGTGTTAGATACTTTCTTCTCTTGAGAAATAGGAGCAGACTTACTTCTAACAGTACACCTGTGTTTATGCTGTGCAACCAACCATAGGCCAAAGATATCTTCTTTAGAATGTGATCTGTCATCAACCATCGCTATATCCGTAGCTCCACCAGCATTCACTGCCCCAGTCGTCATTAAAACCACAACCTCCATACAATTTTCAATACGATGATTGACACAGCCACAACCTGAACAGACCCCTAAAACGCCTTCATACTCTACACGTCGCCATGCACCACCAATAAAAACCTTAGGAATAAGAGGTTGGTCAAGATTCAATTCCACACAAACTCTAGCAAAACGTCCTCTAGTAGCCATGAACGTCTACCTATCCACCTTAATAGGCGTTCCAACAGCACTAGCTGCTGCAAATAGGAATTCATCACGATAAAATTCCATTTTAAATTCAATAAAACGCACCCAAATAACCATCAAGGAAATTCTAGCTGTAGAGGGCTGAAAACTCGGCTTCCATTTTTGAATATACAACGGTTGACCTCCAACAATACAAGGACCATCGGACACAATGCACAACATATGCTCCTTCTCTTCAAATTTAGCAAGGTAAAAACCAAACCCCAAATCAATAATATCTAGTTCCGCCGAAGGCTTCCAAAGCAAGATCAACCGATTTTCCAAATACGTAAAATTAACAAACCTCCCGTAAAATTTAACAATGAGAGCATCTTTCCACTTACCACTAACCTCCTGGACAATATCATCATCAACCAGAATCTTTGAGTGCAAGTCTTCATTCCCTTCATACTCTAAACGAATTTTTCCCGTCCACTTATTACAAAGATCAAAAGTTGAACTCTGACCTACTGAAGAAGTGAACTTTGCCCTACCAAATAATCACGAAAGGAAAGTGATGATCGTGCATGCAACTCAGTAGTAGTCGACACAAAGTGATCAACAAATGTAGAACCTGGTAAATCAAGGTCTGGGGGTTGTCCCACCTCGGAAGAACTGAAATCTTCATTTCTACTACAAGCTACCATCTGGGTTTCTATCCTCGATTAAAAGTCAGCATTTGAAGAAAGCAAGAACACGCTCAGTCTACTCGTCTCTACCTATCAACGTTGGTGACTTTCTGTTCTTGGTGCTTTAGCTCGAGTCTCTGCCTTTTCACCTTGTAGGAACCAGAACGACCAGATTTCCCTTTCTAACAAAAGGAAAAATTGATCCTCATAGTGTTTGCACTTAAAATAGTAGACCCAACGGGAGACTCTCTATTAGTGTGGGTGGGTAATCGAAGATCGGAGCATCGGAAGCTGGAATCTCTGTTGGGTTTGGAGACGATGCAAGTTCTCGAAGATCTAAGAATTAGAACCTACTACTGTAGGGTCCAAACTTTTCAGTACCAAAGAGGATTGGATCTTTCCTCCTTTTTGTGACAATATCGATGATGAAACCCACTTAGAAAACAAAACAATAGCAGTAGGAAGTTGGAATCGCTGTTGGGTGTTGAGATGATGCAAGCTTGCAAAGATCTGGGATTTGAAACTACTACAGTAGACATAACTCATTTTCCACTGTAAACATCTCTCTCAACGCTTTAGCTTCTTAATTTATTCAGCCACTCTAGTTTGGTTCCATGAGTTTCTAATCTCCACTCTTTGTTTTTTCTTTGTTGTAGATATATTATATCATTAATATATCTTTGTGACAAATGGTTAAGTTATTGTTGTTCAATTGCGCCTACGTGCTTTTTCCAATTCTATACATGTACTTTTATTCTTTTTTTAGTTCAATTGTATTATGATTAGTTTATATGTTGTTGTCTAAAAAACATTTATCTAGAAGTAAAAAAGAGATTAGAATAGTTAATATCCTAAAAAGGAGTTATCAATAAATTTGTTCAATATGGCTTTTTTAATGAAAATTATGAGAAATTATGCAAAGATAGGTTTTAACAACCTAACGAAAATTTAAGTGATGAGATTCATACAATATGAGATATTATATAATACAATTGTTAGACCTCGAATTTTTCGTGAAAGATTAGAGCTGTTGAATGGAAAATTTTGGTGATTAGTCATGAGTAAAGAACCAATGAATGAAAATTCTTGAACCAAGAAATGATAGACAAGAGTAAAGTTGGGAATGAGAAATGTGGATAGATTTATGATTTGCTACGATGTTTTGGTAAATAAGAGATTTTGGAATAGGAAAAATCAAGGTGAAAGTTATAAATGAAATGAAAGCAAAAATGAAGTTGAATATGTGGGGCAAGTTGATGAAGGATATGTACACTTATGTATGTTCTATTATTCTTGTTCATGATTATTCATAGATCTAATTTTCATTATGGATAATGTTGATTTGAAATGGAGTTGAGAATAAAGAGTAAATGAAGTAGAAAAAGATGATCTTGGTATGAGTTGTGTTAAGGAAAGATTTTGAAACAAATTTGGTAGTGGTCTAGAAAATATTCAGTGAGTATGCTTTGGTCTATTAACCATAGCTTTTTCTCTAGTTATCTAAATGAGATAATTCTTTGTTTGGATTAAATTAGAAACATATGGCTACATTTCTTATGAAGACATCAAATTTCAATTTCGTCTCTAAGAATCTCAAAAGTTATCATGAAGTTGAGAATTGGGTGCAGTACGTTGGAGTATGAATGGAAAATTTGTCTTTGGATTTTAGGGGAACATTTGGGATTTATATAAATAGTTTTTGGAAAAGTTTCCTTGTGGAAAGTTGCATATCTTTCTTTTATCTTTCTAACGGTATATAGTATGAAAATTTTGGACATCTAAGTTGAAAGTTATGCCCTTTTTATTGTTTCTTCTTAGTATGACATCATCATCGTCCTAGTATGATGTCAGCATCGTCTCAGTTTTGTTCCGTAATTTTGCTTCCGTCTCAGTATGATGTCATCATTGTCTTAGTATGATGTCAACATTGTCTTAGTTTTGCTTCCGTCTCAGTATGATGTCAGCATCGTCTTAGTATGACGTCAGCATCGTCTTAGTTCGACTTCAACATCGTCTTAGTTTGATCTTTTGCTTCCTTCTTCTGTTCCATTTTAACCCTTTTTGGAGGCCAAATCTTGCTTTGAGGTCTTCATGAAGTTGTAGCTATTGAAGTCTTCTTTCCAACCATATAAAGAACATCTTAATCCAATATCTGTAGAAAACGTTATGGCAATTTTCCCAATGTTGTATCGTCTAATGACGTCACTTTCTTCTCAAAATGATGTCATATAGTCTGTTCTATTTTTACCCCTCATATGAAAGTATTTGTCTTTTACGTATTCATAAGAGTTGTAACTCTTGAAGTCTTCTTTCCAACCATCTAAAGGAAACCTTAATCTGATATCTGTAGAAAAAGTTATGGTAATTTTCCCAACCTTGTATTGTCTGATGACATCACTTTCGTCTCAAACTGATGTCATATCGTCTGTTCTATTTTTGATCCTCAAATGAAAGAATTTGTTTCAAGTCTTCATGATAATTGTAGTTCTTGAAGTCTTCTTTCCAACCATCTAAAGAACACCTTAATCCGATATCTGTAGGGAAAGTTACAGCAATTTTCCCAACCTTGTATCATTTGATGACGTCACTTTCTTCTCAAAATGATGTCATATCGTCAGTTCTATTTTTTACCCCTTAGATGAAAGAATTTGCCTTTTAGATTTTCATGAATTTTGTATCTCTTAAAGTTATCTTTTAAACCATCTAAATAACACCTCAATCAGAAATTTCTACAGAAACTTATGGCTGTTTCCCCGAAACAGGTTCAGTATGATTGAGGTCGTAAACATGGTTGCTTCTTTTGACCATAACTTCTTCACTAGACCTCCAAATGACTTGATTCTTGAACCATTGGATTCATAACTTTGATATAGTTCTCCACTAAAAATCTTAGCCATTAGAAATTAATGGAGAAAGATTGAGTAAAAAGAGTGGAACGGGTACAATGAGGGTGCTCTTAAATAATATGAACTGGTGTTATCCCACTGAACATACTTCAATATTTTGATATTTTCTGGAGCTCTACTGATCCAAATGAGATGATTTCTAAATTTTGATAAACTAGATACATGGAGCTACAAATTGTATGAAGAAACTGGAATCTAATTCAGTCTCTAAGATGTATAAATTTCAGATGAAAGTTGTTCATAGTATACTGTTTTGCACAAGAGCAGTCGAAAAATATTTGAAGTATATCTTTTGAATCATTGAACCAAATTGAATCATTTTGAAGGCATTAGAAACTTAAGTCAATGGAGGATATATTTCTGGAAGAAAGTGTTATGTCAGAATGTGCAAAGATATTTTTGGCAAGACACTTAATTATAAAAGACATAAGGCATAAATAGATGGACAAATGGGACAATTCTCAATCATTAAGGGCTTAATTGGAAGAAAAAGTGTAATCTTGCTTATAAATGAAGAAGAAAAATGTGAATGGGAGGATAAGCAACAGTGATTTATGAAAATGAGTAAGAAAGAGAAAGAGAGTTAGTGGTTTGAGAGAAAGGAAGAAATTTGAGCTAGGACTTAACTCTCCTTAATCTTCAAGAAAGATTTTGAAGTTGCTTAAGAGGAGAAAAAGGAAGAGGAAGAAAAGAGCTTCTATTTGAGCTAAAGATCTCTTCATTTGGTGAATAATCAAGGTAAGATCTTTTTGACTCTTTTGGATTTTTGGAAGGATTCTAGTTTATGGAGTTTAGAAAATGCTTAGGTTTAAATATTCTAGAATAAATTTTAGTGATTTTACATTGTGAGATTTTTAAGTGGATTCTTATTGAATGAGATTTGGTTTGTTTTAGGAAACCAAGAGAATCCTACCTAAGAACAAAGGGAAAGATAATTTTGACTTGGAGTTTTGGCAAGCAAACTAGGTGGGCAATATATCTATGGTTATTGTGTAAATAGGCGATATATCTAAGTGTGTGTATATGTTTGAATTGCTAAGCTATGAACGGGAATTGGATATTATGAGATCATATGAGGTTAGAAAAGAGATGACAAGACACTGAGTTATGATATAGAGTAACCAAGTATTATTGAAGTGTAAGTCTAAGTTCAATTAGACGCATATAAATTATGAAATGAAAATGAGCATAATATGAGTTCTAGAACATATACCTGGGATTGTCATTGAGCATGCATTGTACATAGTCCATTTATTTAATTGTGAATAAATGAATGCTTATACATGTGCAATTATTGGTGAGTGTGAAATGGGTGTTTTACATAAATGGGTTGTGCAGGTCAAGTGTCTGCATACGACTGTTCAAGAATTCAGAAGCAAATGCTATTTTGGAGCGTACTTTGAGTAGACTGAGATGGTCTCACTTTATTGTTTGTTATTTGAAATTCTATACTATATGACTATTGAATGATTATGTAGATGTAATTGTGTATGTTGGTTTCCAAACAGGAGGTCCGATAATTGTAATATTTGATTTGAATATTGAAGTGCTATTGAATGTGAATTGGATGAATTATATGTACTTGTGTGATTGTTAAATGTGTTAGGAATATGTATTTGCATATGAATGAAAGTGTGGATTCTCAACTTTAATGTTGAATGCTGGATTAAGATCCGATGATATACGAAAGTGACTGAATGGGCTATGCAATTGTGAGTGATGCATTCCATGACATGAATGTATGAAATATAATGGCAGTTGTGACCAGAGTAGCCAACGATCAGAGCTACAAGCTCAACGTGTGAAAAAGAGCCTCGAGCTCAAAATTGATTCAGAGCCTCAGGCTCACCGTTTAATGAGCCCTATATGGGACAGTTATCAATGAGCCTGGTATCCACTAGATACGGGACAGTTTAGGCACTCGGTCACAACAAAGTAACAAATGAAAAGTGAGTCTCATGTGCATTGCATATGCATAATATGAAGGATTAAGTGTATTGAATGTAAAATAATATGAATTTGTGAAATAATATGAAATGTGAAATGAAGTGAGATATGTGAATTATATACTATGTGATTGGGTTAGCCATCGATGATGGTCTCTCACTGAATTCGCAAAACTCACCCAAAATTTACACATATTTTTCAGGATTAGAAGAATACCCCATTAGGCTAACGGGAGTATACCTACAGCTTTCAAGTGAAGGATAGAGGTCAGGATCAGATCGCGTCTGCATTGCATTTCTCTATTTTTGTATTGAATTGTTCTTTCCGCAAACGTTTGTATAAATTTGTATTTCAAAGTGACTCGAGTGTTTTGTATTTGTGAAAGAGCCGGAATGGCTATTGAAAATTATGTTAATTGAAAATGTTTAAGAATGAATATGGGCCCAATGTGAGTCTCAATTTTCGCATATATGTTTGTAGTTTTGAAAAAAAAGAAAAAAAATTATACTGATTTTCGATTGATTAAGTGCTTAAGCACGCCACCTTCGTAAGGCACGGACTTAGATATCACCATCGATGTCAGGTTCGGATTGTTACGGGAGTGGGGTGCTACAGCTAGACCCAATATGAGTCTTGATTTTTGCATATATGTTTCGGGTATGATTGATTGATTAAAATGTGAATTGTGACTTATTTGCATTAAAATTTTATTCAGAGACTATTAGTATTATTTCGAAATTTTTGGTGAATTTTTGAAAATTTCTGAAAATTTGGGGTCTTTTGGATTAGGACTTAGACCAATGAAACAGTGACATGTGATGTGGTAGCCTTGCATGTCGATACATGGCACACATGCAAGGGATACACGTAGTAACGTGTATTTCTGGGGAAGAGAAGAAAGCATTCGGTTGGTCACGGAATGCTTAACAAAAATTTTCGTCTGATTACAGAAACACTGTTTTGATTCTTACACCAATTTTATCCTATGCAAGACAAACATACCAACCCGACTAGTGTTTGATTCTGTGTAATTTTACTGTTTTCCTTCCCCAACCACCGAAGCCCTGTTCATTACTGGCAGTACTGGAAATTTTAGTGAAACATCAAGTAAGTTGTGTTTAAGTTTTCTGGATGTTGTGTAAATGTTTTTGATGATGTTTAGTGTTAGAAATGAATTCATACATGAAGGGTAGCTTAGGTGTTGTTAAACTGAAGAATCAAAAACTGATGAGAACTAGAAAAGAATGCAGGAATCGTACTGAATATGTTTATGTGAAGTGAGAATTTAGAGTTCTGGAAATACACTAAAATGAAAAATTTATGATAAAATGAAAATGTTGTTGTATGTGATACAGAAAATAGAGAAGTGCATAAAAATCGTATTTGTTAGTTTTGGTGCTCTGTTACATTTTTCTTGACTGTGAATATGTGGAAATATGTTTGAGTGTCCAAAACCTGAAGTAAGTGAATTTAAAGGTATGGGATTTAGACAAGTGTAGAACACTGAATGAGGTTCTGCTTGTTTTGGAGTGTATATAATGAAAAACTAAACAAGTGCAGTAAGAATGGAAATGCAGTAGTGAGGTCACAGACTTTAGATTAATACCATATAAGCTTGCATTTGATCTGTTTAGAGATTGTATTAGGTATAGAAATGTAGAATATATGATTTAGGAATGAAGAAATCAGTGGGAAGAGAAGATAAAAAAGAGAAAAGATTTTAGACTTTTTGAGGCAGTGTGCATGGGCGTACGTTGCTATCGTACGACTATGACACTCCTATAGCATGAAGGGGTTTTTCAACCCTGAACACCTCTAATTCTTTTGACCATAACTTTGTCATCCGACCTACAAATGACATGAAACTTGAACTAATGAATTCCTAAGACATTATTCTTTTTCTTCATAAAACTTTAGAGCTATCTGAATTGATTGGAAAAAATATTGATTGAGTCAAAGTGAGGGTATGTACTAGAATGTTATGAACTGGAGATATTATATTGAACATACTTCGATACTTTGATTATAACTTGATACATTTGGCTACAAATTTTAAGAAGAACTTGAATTTTAATTCTGTCCTTAAGAGGCTTGAAATTTAGATTGAAAGTGAGTCTTGGCTTAGGTTGTAGCACTACAAATAACAGAAATCATGTCCTGTTGTTATCGAATAAACTGTATTGATGTAGGCCAAATCAGATAAAGATATCTTCACAAAAGTTATAAATTATTCTCTTATCTTTCAATTGATATAAGTTTTGTAATTTTTGGATGTTAGAATTGAGATATATGGGTTATACAACTTGAATGCATGATTATGCTCTAGCCAAAATTTCAAATATACTCAGTCTGTAGTATTTTGAGCATAACTTATAGAATAATGAACTAAATTGAATGATTGTGATGTCATTAGAAACTTAAGACACAGAGGAACAATTATCTAGAAGAAAGTGTTATAGAAATAAATCATTTTCTTGATCTTATTGATTATGCAAATTTGACCCGAATGAGGTACTTTCAACAAAAGTTGGAATAGTGAATGAGTGTGAATTTTGGCATAATTGGAGTACATCAATTTGTTACAGAAATATACCCGAGAATTTTTCATTGTACATGCATGATACATGATACACTTATACATGTGTTTACTCAATTACATAAGCAGTACAGTAATGTGAAATTGTTTTAATGTATATAGGAGAGTAAGTAGCACAACCACTTCCTGATATTGCTAGAAAGTCAAGGCAATTGGCTTAAGGGAGCAATTGTGAGTAACCTAAGATGGTCTCACTTTAATTTGATCTGATATTACTTAATTGAATTCGATATATGATGAATATGTACCGATTGTGTACTGAATTCCAGACAATACTTGTCCAAGGCGTTTGATACATGTAAATATCATTAGAAGTACTACTTGCATGTGAATGAGACTGCCTAAATGATTCTCAACTGAAAGTGGCTGAATGTTATGACTAACTGTATTGACTGAGATAATGTGAATGAAAGTGATTGACTTAATTGTTGCATGCATTTCATTTCAATACATGTAATATAAAGGCAGTTGTGACTGATATTGCTACTGACTGAGACTGCTACTGAAAAGAGCTTAAGGCTCAAGCATATGTGGCTAGAGCCTAAAGCTCACTGTGATCAATGGGCCCTGTATCTGCAACGAATAATACAGTATAAAGAGCTCGGTATCCACAATGTAAAAAATGAATGTGAGTCTCATACATATAGCATTCACATATGATTTGAATTCACTAAATAATTTGCAAAGATGTAAGAATATTACATCTTTGAATACATGCTATTAAACCAATGATTGTGTTTTATTCAAGTGTAATGAAGTGATAGATTGATTGAATTATTTGACTGAAATACAATTTGTTTGTGATAGAACTTGATGCTAATCAAGTTGATATAAACTATGTGACAATAGATTATGATTGATTGTGTTTTATTACATGAGTGAACCACCGAGGATGGTTACTCTATTGAGTTCACAAAACTCACCAAAATTGTAACTTTGACTATTTCAGGTTCGAAAGAGAGACGACTTAGCTTCTAAGACTGCATAGAAGCAATTTTGTACAACTTTTGGAGTTTAAATATGGCTTAAAGGTCGGTCAGTTGATACTAAAGAAATGGTTTATGTTATCTATTGTAATTCCTCATTTAGGTAGTATACTGTGTAGACTGAGCTATTGATGCTCATAGGATGATGTTGTTGTTGTGTAAGTATGATATTGAATATAATGCTACATTGTAAATTATGGTTTGTGAAATTAAATAAGGAAATTTTGATTTTAGAAAATGTGTATTTTGTGATTTTAATTATGATGCCATGTGACAAAGTGAAGGTGAGATAGTTAACACGTCATTTTTGTCAGGCATGTGCACGTGTGACCAAAGGGCGCACGTGCATGTGTCAGATGAGAGTGGCGTGTTACATCAGGTCCTCCCTCTACCTGAGAATTCCCAAACTCCACATGTATAGTAGCCTTCTTGCAAGTCAAAGTTGTTGAGGTTATGTAAATATGGTGCCTTAGAGAGCAAGTATATTTACATATAACTTAATCTTCTTCTAGTTACTTTTGTAATAAAAATATTTATTATTAATAAAACAAAAGAGTTTGGTTTTATTTGTATGAGCATTTTATAACTGGCCATAAGGTACCAAGATTCTTTTGCAAGTATATATATATACACATGGAGATGTGTAGGTAAAATGTATATTATTATAATCTAAATTTGTTGAATAGTCAAGTTGGTTGCATGATTATGGTTTAGATTGTAGTATTGCAATTTATCTCCGTGTAAGTAAAGGAGCTTACTTTAAGGGAATGATGAATTTCATATCACGATAGTAGTTGACTATTGATAATGGCACTATTAAATAAATATGGAATCACATATGTTTTTAAAGAATAAAGTAGGTTGTTACTTTAATCTTAAAACATATACTTTAGCATTCTTTTATTCTGAACCACAATATTGAAGAATAGTGAACTCATATGTGTTTCATTATAATTCTTGATAAGATCGGAATAGATTTTAATTGAGTATCAATCAAGTGTCTACATGTTGGAATTATTAATTGAAACATGTATCAGGGAACATTTACTCAAATAAAGAGTTATCGTGATATCATCACTTCTAAATGTTTTACAGAGATTGGTGATTAAACTGACACCAATAGTTTGATGGACTAGCTATCCATCAAGTCCTAACACCAAGATGAGATCTTGTGTTAATCACCATATAAAGTAAAGCGGGAGATCTAGAAGGAAAAACTAATTAAGGGCAAAATGGTAATTTTACCTTTTATTGTGCGGATGACTATAATATGGTTCATAATAGATTTTGCAATTGGACATATAATTTGAAACATGTGTTCTCATAATATTTAGTAATCAAAGAGTTCAACTAATTGTCTTTAATGGAATGACATTTGGTGAAAAAGTTGGAATTAATTCTAGTGAGATTAAGTTAATTCCAAACTTATTGGGGCTTTAATTATATAAGTCCAATTAAATTTCCCACTTGACTTCTAGAAAGGTTATCAAGTAAAGTAAGAAATATAAATAGAGGTTGCCGAAAATAAGAAAGAAGAAAGGATCGAATTAGATTCGGAATAATTATACCAAAACAATTTAATTAAGAGTTAATTAAATTGAGTTTTAAAGCCTATGATTGAATTTTGGGCTTACTATAATTATGTGCTTTTAGAAGCCCAAACAAACATTTAATATTGTGCTGGACTTTAGTTTGATTTGATTAATTAGATTAATTAAATTGAAACAAAGTTATTAAAGATAAAAGGAGGGCAAATTTCGGTTAAATGGACTAAATAGATAGTTGCATATTTAAGGTGGGTTTTTACCATGCTTCATCATCATTAAATGGTTTAATGGTGTCATCATTAAATGAAGTAATGATCTTATAATTAAATGGCTTAATGGTTGTCTTTTAATGATAGCATGTAACCTTTTAGCATTCATTTGATTAAAGGAGGAAGAGGTGCATTTAATGTACTCTCTTCCTTCTTTCATCTCATAATCGAAAATAAGACAGTCCCATTTAGGTTATTGATCTTGTCATATAGCCATCTTAAACAAATGAGAGTGTCCCATTTATTGGCTTTTTTATTTTTGATTAAAGAATGAAGTGATGCATTGGATGCAAATCACCCTCTTCTTTCATCTTTAACCAAAATTGTGAGGTTCCATTTTGTTTCTTTTTGTCTTTTCATCTAGCCATATTAAAACAAATGAGATTGTCTCATTTTTGGTCTTCTTCTTCATTTTTGAAGAGAGAGAAGATGTTGCATTTTTGGCTCACTCTCTCCTCGATTGCATTAGCTAGCCGAAACTTCTAAAAAGAAGAGTCTCATTTTTGGCTTCTTTCAACTAAGGAAAATCTCTTCAATATTTTTTTCTTTCTTCCCACCAAAGGATCTTGTTAACCAAGTTGTCCAAGGAGAACAAATGGTAGATCGGATTGGTCGAGAATACAATAACGAGGAGAGGATACATCATCAAGGAGAGGATACAAAAGCGAGGATTCAAAGTTGTAGCAAGGAGTTGGTATAATTTCCATCTTATTCTTATGTTAGTTATATGCCTTATATAGTATCATGTATGGATGAAAACATGTTGATTTGGTTTTTATGCTTCCGTTGCATTTTTATTTCAGAAAAAGTTCTTGAAATCTACCGTTTAGCCAAATCTAGTATGCTATTGTTTTTCGATCCAACAATTGGTATCAAAGCCATTTTATTATGCATGATTTCAGTTCCTATAAGTGATGCGTGGGTTGGAAATTAATTGTTGTATGCTGCATATTTTTATGTGATAGAAATATATATGGTGTATGTTTTGCTCTTTTGGTTGTCTATAGAATATAGATTTACCGTGTAAGTTTTCTTAGTTTGGTTTGTAACAAGAAGAGTGGCCTATCATCGTTATGTTTCCTCCTTGGCTTCATTTTTCTGTTTTCTCTGATTTTGTAATGTACAAATTTCTGTAACGATGATGAAGATGAAGCTACCATGGATCGAAAAAAAGAAGAGGTAATGATTTCGGTGTATCCTTTGGAGTAATGGCAGTTTCGGTTTTTATGAAAAACAAGTGCTGGGAATTTTGTTTTCATATTGGCAAAGTTTCGGTTTTTGTGAAAATCAAGTGTTGGAATTTTTGTTTTCATATTGACAAATTTCGGTTTTATGAAAAATAAAAAGTTTTGTAAAATAAATGTCATTACACACTTTTTACCGAATGGGCTGGGTCATGTAAGCGAATAGTTCGAAGCAGAAGATCCAAGTCTAGGAACAAATTTTTTGGGCCTAAAAGCCTTGTAATTTTATTTATGTTATAAGATGGACAATCAAAAGTGGCTTATTAGTCCATGAGATAAATGGATAAATGGATGCAGATAATATGAGATATTATGTGATTGTATGCCATTTAGAAAATTGTCAACCCTAAGCTTTGCCATGCATTTATTATGTATGAGATATATAATGAAACAATATAAGATGGATAATAAATTGCATTTAGACAAGATGACATTTATTAAAACTTAAAGACCAAAAAGATTGAGTGGGAGAGGTTGCTCATGTGAGAGTCCATGGTCTCCATGTGATGGCCCATTTGCATATGGTGAAGTGTTACTCCCCACCAGAGGACATGAATCATAGATCTTGCATGGTTTGGGTCTCCTAAAAGATAAGTCCACTTATTGGTAGAAAATGTGACCTCTAACCGAGGCATGGTTTGCAAATACCTTTAGTAGATGAATCAAATGGTTACATACTCAACATAAATTATCAATAACCTGCCCACCGTAGCTCTATTGATAAATATATGGACCAAATTATGACGCTTCTCAAAAAGTTAGACATGAAGATGCTTGGTAGTTTTTTGAGTAGGAGGGTCCAAGTTTTTCTTTTAATGGATAAGATGGTCCACCGTCACTTAGTCTATTATAGATGAGAAAAATAACCGTCGTAAAAAGATTTATTTTTTAAGTTTTGTGAATCGATCATCATGCATACATGCATCATGATTTTATACAAAGTTTCAATTTTTGACTAGGATGCTTATTCTTTAATAATTTATATTTTCAGGCATAATCACCACAATATGAATCCTCTCACAATGCTCTTGACTAATAACAAATTGGAAAACGGAGACACTTTTAATGAATGGAGACGCAACCTTGACATTATTCTTCAATAAGAAAGAATTTCATGGGTATTAATGGACAATGAGCTTGCATCTCCGGGTGGTAATTAAACTTCTGAGCAAGTCCAACAGTATGAGCGATGGCAGAATGCTGATAAGACTACTAAGTGTTATATTCTGGCTTCTATCAGCAGAATGTTGTAAAAACAAATTGCATGCATGAAAACTGCTGGTACAATGATCCATCACCTACATGAGATGTTTGGTGTAAGGACTAGGTCTGCAAGGGTGAAAGCTATCCAAACCTTTCACAATCTCAAACAAAAGCTTGCTGAACTGGTGCGGGATTACATGTTCAAGGTAATCTCTGCGGTTATTGAGGATGGGTTTAAGTTGGTCTATGAGCTCAACACCAAGGATTACACCTTGAGTGAGTTCATAAATACCCTCAAGAGGACAGAGGAGATATTAAATATCAAGGCTAATGGGCCTCAGGCTAATATAGCATCTTCTTCTAAGCCCAAGGATAAGGGCAAGCAAAAGAAGAAGGGTTCAATAAAAAAGAAGGCCCAAACAGGGGTTAAGGCTTAACCCTTGAAAAAGAGGCCAAAAAGAACACCAAGGGAAAGTGTTTCCACTATGGGGAGAACGACCATTGGAAAAGAAACTGTGCAATCCACCTTGAGTCCCTCAAAAGCAAACAAGGGGTTCCAGCAAAGGAAAAGACTACCTAAAGGTTAGTTTGAAGTTAAGATAGCAGATGGATCCTACGTTTTAGCAGAATCAGTGGGAGTAGTTATTTTAGACTTTCCTAGTGGTCATAGGTTATATTTGTAAGAAGTATATTATATCCCAACGATTATAAGGAACATGATTTCTATTTTTTGTCTAATAAAATCTGGTTATTCCTTATATTTTGAAAATATTATTTCAATATATGAGAATAAGGATTTTAGTTGTAATGCGATAATTAAACAGGGATTGTTCTTTATAGAACCTACGACAGGCTCACTAAACACCACAAAATTAATAAAACCAAGACAATCCAATGACTCTGACATTAATTCAAAATATCTATGGCACTTAAGAATGGGTCATATCAATCAGAAAAAAACTTGACAGGTTAGTGAAAGATGGGATCCTTGCAAGCTTGGATAATGATCCATTACCCACCTATGAATCTTGTATTGAAGGAAAAATGATCAAGGTCTCATTTCCTTATAAAGGAAACTAATATGAATCCACGTTGGACCTGGTACATACTAATGTGTGTGAGCCCATGAACGTACAAGCGAGAGGAGGTTATGAATACTTCATAACCTTTATAGATGATTACTCTAAACATGGCTATTTGTATTTGATGCATAAAAAAGTGAGTCCTTTGAAAAGTTCAAAGAATTCAAAGTTGAGGCTGAGAAGCAGCTAGGCAAGCCATTAAAACAACTTTGACCGGATCAAGGTGGTGAGTACTTATCTGGAGAGTTCCAACAATTTCTAATCGACAATGAAATTGTGTCCAACTTGTCAGCTTCTCGAACACCTCAACAGAATGGTGTAGCAGAAAGGAGGAATAGGACTCTATCGAAAATGGTGAGATCAATGATATCCTACGCTAGATTTTCAGAATCGTTCTAGGGATATGTCATACAAATGGCAACTTGCCTTCTTAACTTTGCTCTATCCAAACCGGTGCCTAAAACACCTAGGGAGTTATGGATTGGCCGAGTGCCTTTATTGCAGCATTTAAGGACTTAGGGCTGCCCAGCCTATAACATCCCACTATCATAGGGTACATACCAGAATACCTGTGGACATTCCAGTACGTAACCTATAATAATGACATATTAGAGCAATCACATCACTAACTTAATCATGGCATCATCATAAATACATAAATGTCACCAAATTTTAAAACAGAATTTCTCATTTCATTCCATAAAAATTGAATATACATTGTAGCTTTACAATATTTTCCAAATATGTACAATGTCAAAACTAAGTACATAACATGCTACATACATGAGGAATTTTACAAAATTTCTAACTAAATCCTTCATAATCAGTTGACTAAACTTTGAGCTATTTCTTCTATTCAAAAGTACAAAAATTATTCTTCTTGTAGAGTCTCTCTGTCGCTAATGTCCTCTCTCAATCCTGAAATATCAACGTTGCAATTTTGATGAGTTTTGCGAATTCAGTGATGTAACCATCCTCGATGGTTCACTCAATTCATATCACATATCAACACATGTAAAAGCATAATTCACATCTTTTCATTTAACATATAGCATCACATACCCCATTTTTATTCAAATACATGACTACATTATATTTCAATCAGTCAAACACATGTATAAAGTATATATTGCTTGTGAGACTCACTTTTGACTTTTACATTGTTGTAACTAAGTGTCTAAATTGTCCCATATCTATTGTAGATACCGGGCTCATTAAGATTGTCTCACATTTATTGTGGATACCGGGCTCATTGATCCTGTCTCTTATCCGTTAGGGATACAGGGCTCATTAAACGAGCCTTTGGCTCTTAATTACAATATGAGCTTAAAGCTCATGTTTGGTGGCTACTCATGTCACAACTCTCATTATCCAATTATGCATTCATGTAATGGAATGCATCACTCATATTCAATCAATCATTCACAATTTAATCACAATTATTATCGAACCTTGGCCTGGCATTCAACAATCATGTTGAGTAAACACATAGTCAGTCCAAATTCACATTCAAGGAGCACTTCAAATATCACAGTCCCAATCACATTTTTCATTGGACCTTCAGTGTTTGGAATCAAGACAATCCAATTCACAATCATAAACAATTCATAATATAGTTTAGACAACCAAATAATTAAGTGATACCATCTAGGTTACTCACAAATCGCAGAAAGCTATTGCCTTGAAGTCCCGATAATGTCTGGATGATGGCGCTCTAAATGTTCCTCTATATCATGCAAAACACATTTACATATATCACAATTTTGCACAATTGTATAAGTATTCATTTATGAACATCTATGTATACGAAATATATACAATGCATGTTCAATGACAATCCCAGGTATCTTATCATTATTCTTGTCACAATATCATTCATATATCAAAACTCACATAAGTTAAATTATACTAAAGGTTTGGACAAAATAAAACAATTTGAAAATAATTTCATGACCCAATTGATCATTCCAGATTTAAAAAAAAACATACTTTTAGGTCCACTTTCCATGATCATTATGACAAGGAAAATGGAGTAATTTGGTAACACTTCCGACTAAAAAATTGTTCTCCTATGTTTTAAGTTTTTAATGACACCAAGATCATACAATTTGGTTCATTATTCTATGATTTATGCGCAAAATACTACAAACTGAGTACATTTGAAATTTTGGCTAGTGTATGATCATGCACTCAAAGTTGTACAACTCATATCTCTCAATTATAATATTCAAAAATTACAAAATTTATATCAATTGAAATCTAAGAAAATAAGCTACAACTTTTGTGAAGACAACTTTGTCTGATTCAGCCTACATCAATACAGTTTATTCGATAACAATAGGACATGATTTTTGTCACAGGTAGTGCTACTGCCTAAGCCAATACTCAATCTCAAGCTAAATTTAAACACCCTTAAGGACAAAATTAAAATTAAATTTCTCCTTATAAATTTTATCTAAATATCTCTAGTTCAATTTAAATTAAGAATCATCTCATTTGGAAATCTACAGATCAAAATATGGTCAAAATATCGAAGCATGTTCAGTAAAAACATTCCAATTATCAAATTCCAGCACACCTCAACATTTTCATCCTAATTCATCATCATCAATTCTCTATCATAACATGCTATAAACACTAATCATTTACTTACTTGATTAGTTCTAATCCCAGCTCAAAAGTCACTTCAAATTAGTACTATAAACCTGTAGAATCATCACACATTCAAGGTGGAACTTGGAAGGATTTCAGCTAGGACAATAAGGCAACTATATTCTGATTCTTTACTTAACTTTGTGAGGGTGAAGCACGGATTATTAGTGCAAAAATTATACATGAACATAAACAAACATAAGGAGGTGCAAGGAAGAGTGTTTCGGTGATATGTGAGAGGAAGGAAGAAGACAAATAACCATAGTTAGAGTTGCTCCTGCTGAAACTTACACTTAAGGTGTTAGGTGTCATCTAATGGAATGGCCATATGTCTTATGGCATGTTCAGCACTTATCAAGCATTGGTGTTGCCAAAAGTCTTCAAGTAACTAAGCCACTTGTCCATTAATCAACTATGCCATTTGTTATCAACTTAACAGCCCATTTGTCATACAATGATTGATCCATTTGTCAAATAATTACTAGTCCATTTGTCACCAATTTAACTATGCCAAATGTCACTTAATTATAGGCTAAATCATTCAAAATTTTCATGCATCAATTTATCCTACCACTTGACATTTTTCCTAGTCCAAATGTACATTCTAATTCATCAATTTCATAATCCATAACATTAAATTCCAAATTTTCTAATTGAAATCCAATCATACCAAAATTCAAGATATATCAAAACATAATTAACATTTATAAATCAATGTTATTATTATGCACAATCAATATTCACGTGTATGTGTATGTCGTATTATGCATAAGCATGAAATGCCCTTTCTAATTTCTTATTTACCTCTTATGTACACTATTCTAGCCTTATCATGAGTAACAAGATGTTATACAGCCCATGTTCTAAGGCTTGAATCCACAAAGATGGAACCAAGGTCAGAAGTATGTTTGTTTGTAGGATATCCTACGGGTACACGAGGGTACTATTTTTACAGTCCTCAGGACAGGAAGGCATTAGTATCAACAAATGCGACCTTATTGGAGGAAGAATTTATGAGAAATCACAAAGGAAGAAGTGAAGTAGTACTAAAGGAATTAGTTATTCATCTAAATCAAGAGTTGATTTAGATATAACAGAACAAGATGTCGAAACGTATTCAAGAGTTGAATCAGAAAAGTGGCTTAAACATCAATTAGTGCCTAGACGTAGTAGGAGGGTTGTGAGACATCCAAACAGGTATCTAGGTCTAGGAGAAGGCATAATTGCCAATTCAAACTAAGAAGAAACGAATCTCATTACTTATACACAGGCTATTAATGACGTTGATGCAGAAAAATAGCTCAAGACGATGGAATCAGAAATAGATTCCATGTACTCCAATGAAGTCTGGATCTTTACCACCAGATGTAAAAGCCATAGGGTGTAAATGGATCTATAAAAGGAAAAGAGGATCTGATGGAAAGGTAGAGACTTTTAAAGATAAATTGGTATCTAAAAGCTATACTCAAAAGGAGGGTATAGACTATGAGGAAACTTTTTCTCCGATTGCTATACCTAAGTCCATCAGAATTCTTTTGGCCATAGCAACCTATTTTGATTATGAAAGATGACAAATGGAAGTCAAGACTGCATTTCTTAATGGGGATCTTGAGGAGACCATTTATATGGCCCAACCAGAAGGATTCGTTGAGCTAGGTAATAAGCATAAGGTATGCAAATTGCAGGTCCATTTATGGACTTAAGCAAGCATCTAGATCTTAGAACATTAGGTTTGATAAGTCTATCAAAACCTATGGGTTCATACAAAACCTAGATGAGCCTTGCGTCTATAAAAGGATACAAGAAGGCAATATTATTTTCCTAATCTTGTATATCGATGACATTCTGCTCATTGGGAATGATGTGAGAATGTTATCTACAGTTAAGGGATGGCTGAATGAACAGTTCTCAATGAAGGATTTATGAGAGGCTAGCTTTGTTCTAGAGATTAAGCTTATAAGGGATCGTAAGAACAAAATGATAGCCTTGTCTCAATTAACTTACATTGAGATCATGCCCAATAAAGTTTGCCATGCAAGATTCCAAAAGGGTTTGACACCTACTAGACATGAAATTAAACTTTAAAAGAAACAAGTACCTAAGACCCAAGAGGAGGTCAAATGCATGCATAACATTCCATATGCTTCGATAGTTGGAAGTTTAATGTATGTTATGCTTTGCACTAGACCGGATATATGCTACGCAGTGTGACTGGTAAGCAGATTCTAGTCTAATCCAGGAATGGAGCATTGGAATATGGTTAAGTGCATACTGTAGTATCTTCGTAGGACGAAGAAGTTAATGTTTGTTTACTCTGGAAGTAATCTTATTCAGACACGATATACAGATTCCGATTTCTAATCAGATGTTGCTTCAAGGAAATTAACTTCTGGTTTTATATTTGTTTTAAGAGGTAGAGCCATTTTCTGGAGGAGTGTTAAGCAATCTTATGTTGCTGATTCGACTATAGAGGTTGAGTATGTTGTTGTTTGTGAAGCAATAGAAGCAGTCTAGCTTCGCAAGTTCCTAAATGATTTGGAGGTAATTCTTGAGGCAGAAAAGGCCATTACACTTTATTGTGATAATATTGGGGCGTTGGCTAATTCTAAAGAACCTTAGAATCATAAAGCCGCCAAACACATTGAGTGAAAGTATCATCTTATAAGGGAGATAATACAACATGATAAGAAGAATGTGGTAAAGATTCCCACACAGGAAAACCTTGTTGATCCATTTATGAAGATGCTATCTCAAAAGAGTTTTGAGGGTCACCTAGCAGGAATTAAAATGAGGGATATGTCAAACTTGCTTTAGGGCAAGTGGCATATTGTTGGGGTTATGTAAATATAGTGCCCTGGAAAATAAGTGTATTTACATATAACTTAATCTTTTTCCAGTTACTTTTGTAATGAAAATATTTATTATTAATAAAACAAAAGA
>JANZLX010000008.1:19802139-19832653 GCA_025531955.1 Erythroxylum orinocense
ATGTTCAGAAAATTATCCAACTCATGACCCTTAACCAAATCCTATAACTTTTGATTCAATCAATCTCTTTCTATTTCCTTTCAATTTCATAAATTCTCCTCTTTTTATACATGTACATTCTCCAAAAATTTTTTATTTAGTAGTCCTAACTTTCAAGATAGGTTTGGGGCGCAACACCTTTAATGCCTTATGGCTTTTAAACTTAAGTGACTTGCCAAAATTGCCCTTTGTGTTGTGCTCTTACTCCGTTAATTCAACTAACATTTCTATTCTAGATTCTAATTGCTACTTATGCTGGCTAAATTAATGACTAAATTATAAGAACATAAATAAATAAATAAATAAAAGAAAAAAATTGAGGTCCAACATCTTAGACTTCACATGATTTAGAAACAAATATTAGGGAAAGCTCACGTAACTTACTAGAATATTTCCCTCCTATCCAAGAGGGAGGTAGAATAATTATTTACAATGAAGTAGAAGTATTAAAGGTTAGAGCTAAGAGATATAATGTTATTATGGTGGGGGTTCTTTATAAGAACAATATTCTTTTTTCCAATTATAAAATCCTAGGTTTATAAGCAGCGGAAAGGAAGAGAATTTATTAAGGTTATGTATCAAAAGAGAACATTATACTATTCAGATTCTCTAGAGGGACAGAAGCTAAAAGAGTAGTTAAAGATGCACAATGACATATTGTAAACCTTTCTATTTTTCTCCATGTTTGGAAACCAATTATCAATCTATAAAAAATTATACATGAAAATATTCCAATATTGATAAATATGTATAATTTATATTTGGAATATTGGTTAATAAAAGTTTTGAGTATACTAGTAAGTTATATTAGTAAACCAATATATATAGATGAAACAACATCAAAAAGGAAGAGAATTTGGTATGCTTGATTGTGTATAAGTATGGGAATGAAAAAGGAATTACCTAATGATATTTCCCTAATAAGGTTTGGTGAGAATGAGACATTGTATCATGATACCATTATTGTTTCCTACAAATGGAAACTAATGATAAAACAAAATGGTAAGATGTGGAGAGCTACTAGAAGAATCTTCTCAAAAGGGGGTTATATAGAGCTGATGGGGCTTGAAGCTCAACAAAAGAGTTTAAAAAAATCTAAATGAAAATGATGAGGAGAATATAGTGGAGAAAGCCCATTTAGGAAATGATGGACATCTATAGTAAGAAAGAAATGGAATGGATTAAAAATGATAATAGTATATAATTGATGTCAATTAAAGAAGATATAGATAGCAAGGGTAAAAGCCAAAGGTAGAAAGAAATGACGTAATCTAGAGTTAAGGTTATAATTGATTTGCTAGTAGTAAAGGAAGAAAGTGTGAGTTGATGTATTTTAGGGAAATAAAAGGATGCTATGTTTGAAAAGAATTCTCTACAACTAGAAGGATCTGGTTCCTCTAGCATTCCCCTAACTAAAGGATTAAAGGAATTTGGAAATGTTAGCAAAAGGATATCAGGGAGAAAAATATTAAAGAGATAAAAAATTATGATCACTTAGTTATGTCTATTATTCTTCGAACATTAGGGGCATTAATTGCCCTAAAAAGCAATAAGTACTAAGAGATCTTGTTAATGATATTAACCTATCTTTACCAGAATCCAAAATCAACCAAGAATCTCTAAAATGCAAATCTTAGATAAGTATTGATCTTTTTTTATCTAACCACCAAAACCAAAATTATAGTAGAATAGTCCTCTTCTATGATTCAGTGAGAGTTAAGGTGAATGTGCTTATTTAAAGTTATTAATTGATTCACATGTCAACTTAGTTTTTTTAGGAGAATACTATGATTTTTATTAATTTTGTTTATGAGTCAAACCTATCCTTTTAGAGGAAAAGCCTTTGGTACAACCTATCCAACATTCAATCAACAATTTAGGGACTTCGAATTTTACTTAAGGATTTCAACAACATACTGTATTGATTTGAGGCAGAAGGGAATGTAAACTTGAATAATCTTAAAAGGGGTTTAGCAAGTGCATAGAAAAGATAAAAGTTACTTATATAAAATCTGAAGGCTATCTCCTTTCTTGAAGCAACAAACAAAGCTCTAGATGGCACATACGTAAGATACTTAATAGGGTCCTTAAAAATGAGGAATGATTCTAGAGATTCCCATAAAGTAAAGCTGTATTTGAAAATTCTTTGTGCTTAGACCACTTTATAATATCAATTCATAATTTGTCTGAGAGATGCAATAGGAAAATTTCATTCAATTTTAATAACATTTTAACAGAAGAAGAAGGCTTTAATAAGGAAATTCTTAGTGGAGTATCACAAGATATTAAGGGGCACAAAGCCTTTATTTGTTTTAAGAAATTAAAATATTTCAAATGAAAAACTCTAGAAAGTTGGTACTTAAAACTAAGGTGAAACTAATCTCGGTCCATAATACCCTTCACTAATAACTTGAGAAATAAAATTGAACGAGGAAGTGATATTAGAAATAAATGAGTATGTCAAAGTGGTATGGAAGATAACTCGCTTCTTTAATACATAGGTAGGATACAATGGATAAAATAAGGGGATAGAAATACAAAGTTCTTTCATAATTCAATTTTGGTTAGAAAGAATGGTGACATAATTTTCTCCTTAATTAAGTAAAAAGGGATGGTGATTATAAAGAAAAAGATATTAAGGATGAAGCATTCAGGTAATTCAAAATTTCATTAGGAATAATTTCTAGTAGAAGATCCTCCCTTTAGATACTGAGCTCTTTCATAAATAATCAATTTAAGTATGATGAAATGGAACTTCTTATTAGACCTTTTACTACTCAAGATGTTAGGAGGGTAGGTTTTTAAGCTTAATGCAACCTAATCCTGAGGCCATATGGTCTAAATGGACATTTTTTTTATCAAAATTGTGGTTAAGTATAAGAGAGACAGTTGTTAAAGCAACATTGAAATTTTTTGAAAAGGTTAAAATAAGATCGTCATCTATTTAGTTCCAAAGGTTGCTAATATTGAATCATTTGGTGAAGATACACCCATATCTTGTTGTAATTTTCTATACTAGATCATATGCAA
The DNA here is from genome assembly GCA_025531955.1 of Erythroxylum orinocense. Lineage (NCBI taxonomy): Eukaryota > Viridiplantae > Streptophyta > Magnoliopsida > Malpighiales > Erythroxylaceae > Erythroxylum > Erythroxylum orinocense. The sequence continues at coordinate 19,805,209 of JANZLX010000008.1, forward strand.
ACTGCTAACTATTATATGGTGAAAGTGCTAAAATCAGTGATCAATGATACTTAAGGAGCTTTCCTAGTGGGGATACGAATTGAGGATAATGTTCTTATTTCTTAAGAATTGTTGAAGGGATACATAAGGAAAAAGTCTCCTAAAAATTATTCTTTGAAAGTGTAAAAGTGTATTTCTATAAGCCTATGATACAATTATTTGGGATTTCATTCTTTAACTAATTGAGGTAATTGGATTCCTTTAAAAATTTAGGAACAAGATGAAGCTATTAATATCCACCACTTCCTTAGTGTTTTAATAAATAGATAACTTTCTAACTTATTCAAAGGGGGTGGAGGCATGAGGTAAAGGGCCCTTATGTCTTTTTACCACTTTATTCTATGTATGAAGGCTTTTTATCACATTAATCGAGCATAATATATTTAATGATCTTAGTCTTCAATACTGTATTAAATGCAAGAAACTTTGTTTGTTCAACTTAGAGTTTATTGATGACTCAGTCCTTTTATCTAAGGCAAATGATAGGTTAGTAATTATCTTAAATTAAATCCTTGCATACCTTTAGTGTTGGCCCCCAAATGTTTTTTTAGTTAAGCATGATTTAGATAATTATGAGGTTTGGATAGGTGAATTTTTGGGAGTTAAATTTTTTTATTTTATTTATGTCTATGTTAATAGAATTTATTCCATTGGTTAGTTGAATTAAAGGTGGTAAAAATGCATAAAAGGGTATTGTAGGTAGTTTACCTAACATTAAAAACACTAAGGCATTAAAGAAAAGGCAAGATGGACATTTCTCATTCATTAAGGGTAAAATAGGAAAGGAAAGGTATTATCTTGTGTTTGAGAAGAAGAAAAACATGGTTTACGAGAAAGAAGAAATGAAATACAAAAATAAAAAGTGAGAAAGAGAGGTTTTGGTGAAGTAGAGAAAAGAATGGAGTTTTGAGCTAGGTTTCATCTTTTCTTAGTCTTAAAGAGAGAGTTTGAGGTTACTTAAGAAGGGAAAAAGAAAGAGGAAGATAAAAGCTCAAAATTGGGCTAAGCATCTCTTCATTTAGTGAAGATTTAAGGTAAGAGCATTTTTAATCCTTTGGATTTGGAAAGGGTTTTTGTTCATGAAGCTTAAGAAATACATGGATTTAAGTAATCTAGGATCAATTTAGTGAATGTATTTTCTTAAAGTTCTCAAATATGAATTTTTATTAAATGGGAATTTTGTCATTTATGAAGGAAATCAAGAAGAGGATCAAAAGATGCAAAAGGAGCAAGAGGAAAGATATCCTTAAGCCAATTTCTTAAGTAAGGAAATCAAGGTGGGTTCCATTTTTATAATTATGTAATAAGCAATTAATGTTTTTGTCAAGAAATGGAAATAATTGATTTTAACTACTCTTTAAATGTGCATTTATTGTTCTTTAAATGCTTTGAAAATGTGCTACACATGTAATATATGAATTATGTAATGCAAGATGAAAATGATTTGTCAAAGGATAGCAAGTTTATGAAATCAAGTTTCCAAAAGTGCCTTTTTGGGAAAATTGTTTTCAATCCATGAATTACATGTTATGTGAGTTTGGTGTAGTCCATTCAAGTATGTTACGTGCACGTTGACCAAGTTAAAGGCTTCTCCCGCTTACCCGCTAGTGGCACGGAGCTCCTTCATGGACTCCCTCAAGTTTATGACTACATAGGACCATTATGTTGAATTATATTATTCGTCATGTTTATGGATCTACCCAAACCATTTTGATGTGATTATGTGCTCATGATATGTGTTAAGAGTGATGCATGCATGTCTTGCATTAATGTGAATGTTTAAAATCCAAATGATTATTTCAATGGTTTTGCATATTACTAGTTATAAAAATGGTTACCCACGAGCTTTAAGTTCACCCCCATTCCTTCCCATATCCAGATGACGAGCAAGAGATCAAGTGAAAGAGAATCAAGGCATCACTCCAAAATTTGCATCTTTTTGTGTTTTAAGCTAGATTTGTAACTACAAGGCTTTGGTTGCATTTTAAGCAAATTACTATTCATGTATCTTTTTGTAATTTGGGCGTTTCGAGATATTGTTGTATTGTGGCTAAAAATGACCACTAAAGCTTTGTAAAAACTCTTATATTTTGATGTTAATGAAGTATGTTTGTGTTTTGCTGATGATATTCCAAAATTTGTACTTTGCATTTTCAAGTTTTTTCATAAGGGTGAGAATGTGTGTTCTGATTTCAGGTAAAATATTGTATTGATCTAGGCTTAATCGAACAAAGTTGCCTTATTGGAAGTTGTAGATTATTTTTCCAGCTTTCCAATGATATATAGTATGAAATTTTTGGACATTGGAGTTGAGAGATATGATTATTAGAAGTTGTGATGCTGTTTAGGATGGACTTTCTAGACAACTGCCTTATTTTGAAATTTTAACCCTTATAGAGGCAATAATTGTTTTTAAGTTCTTCATAGAAGTTGTATAGCTAGAAGTCTTCTTTAAAATGGTTTTAAAATGAGCTTAATCCGATAATTGTAGTGAAAGTTATGCCATTTTTACTAAACACGTCTGAGGAAGGAAAAAAAAAGAGGAAGTAGGGAAGCATCGCGACCGCGACATTGCACACCCCCGTAACAGGTCGCGGTCACGATGCGTTGCGATCGCCACCTTGCGCGTCCTCTCCGAAAGTCGCGATAACGACTTTGCTAGTGCTCCAAACCTGAACACCTTTCACTCTTTTGGCCATAACTTTTTCGTCCAACCTCCAAATGACCTGATTTTTAAACCATTGGATTCCTAACACATTTCTCTATCTCTCCAAAAAAATTTATAGCTTTTGGTATTAATCTGAAAAAGTTTGATGGAATCAAATTAAGGGAATCAAGCATGAACTGGATATTTTACTGAACATGCTTCAATATTTTAGTGATATCTTGACCTGTAGAGCTCCAAATGAAATGATTCTTTTTGTTAACTAAACTAGAGACATAGAGCTACAAGTTTTCTGAAGGAATTGATTTTTAATTCAGTCTTGAAAACTTTCAATTTCTGGATGGAAATCGAGTTTGGTATGCAGTCTCAGTTAATAACAGTCCATGAATGTTTGGGCTATAAATTTTAGATTTCTAAACCAAATTAAATGTTTTTAGTGTCATTAGAAATTTAAGACAAAGGGGAACAAATGTTCTGAAGAAGTTTTATTGGAATTTTGATTTGAGGTTTCCCAAAATCTGTTCAGAAATAGGAGAAATGAGTTCATTTTTGAGGTTTGACTTGGTGTGGGCATGCCATCCTTGTTTGACTTGGTGTGGGCATACCATCCTTGTAGGATGCACGTCTAGATGTCACGTAGAACATCGGGCACGTGACTCGCAAGGGCAGGGTCCAACATCCTGTCTTTCCAATAATGATAATCTTCACTATTGAATGTAGGAGGTCTAGTGATGGAGGTGCCTTTAGCTATATAAACGTGTGATTCTGCCATGGATCTTAATTCTCACTTTGTAATGGTGGTTCTTGGACACCGAGCTCTGATACTAATTGAAGTAAATCACGCATTAGTATAGACTTTACATTCAATATACAAAATGCACAAGAAGGGGGGTTGAATTGTGTATCCATTTTCGTGAATACAATCCCCTTTTATATTTCTTTGAAAACTTGCTTTTTCAAAGTTTATTAAGTAAGAATCATAATGTATTGCAATTAACTACTATATACATGTATAAATAGTAGAAATTAAAAGTCCAGAGTTAGAGAGTAGGCACAACGATTTTATCCTGGTTCACCCTAAACCGTGGGTTACGTCCAATCCTCATAACTCTTCTGAGATTTCACTAATCTTCTCAAGTGTACAAGTATTATTTTTCACAAAGCCTCTTCAGGTCTCTTACACCAAGTATTGTTTCCGCTCACTTAGCCTCTTCAGGCTCTCAACTTTTCTTCTTTCTTACAGAAAGATATTGCAAGCTTTGTTACAATAATGATAGCTCTAGTGTTTCGCACAATGAATATAGTGTTTCACTTAAAGCTCAAAAGCTTAAGATCACTATATCAGATCACTAATTGAATTCACAAACTCTTTCAGTCTTCGACTCCGACTTGTATTTATAGTCTTTGTCTTCAACTGCTTCTTGATAACTGCTTCTTTCTTCTTGTTTCTTGATTATTGTAGAAATCGTTATTTAGTTGAGTTTTGTAACTAACTTAAGCTTATTAACCGTTCGACGTAGTATCAGGTCTTCGTCTTAGTTTCTTCTGCTTCCGTCTTACTTTTTCTTCCGCTTTGTCTTAGTTTCTTCAGTCTTACTTTTGCTTCCGCTTCATCTTAATTTGTTCTGACTTATTTTTGCTTCTGCTTCATCTTAGTTTCTTTCGTATTACTTTTGCTTCTGTTTCGTCTTAGTTTCTTCTGTTCTGCTTCATCTTAGTTTCTTCTGTCTTATTTTTTATTCTGCTTCGTCTTAGTTTCTTCCATCTTACTTTTGTTTCCGCTTCGCATTAGTTTCTTCCTAATCAAAATGGTTCAACAATTTCTAATATTATTATTATTTGGTCTTCATCAAAATTATTATACGTGAAATCATTTTGACTTAACACATATATACCTAGCAAATCAATACGTGACAACATTCTTCTAATGCAATAGTTTAAGAAAGGTTACTGTAGAAGAAGGAGGGGTGGAAATTGCACCTTGAAGATTGATTTAAGGAACGCCTATGACAATGTGGAGTGGAAATTTCTTAATAACATTATAAAAGCGATGGCTTTTCTTGAAATATCTATTAAGTGGATTTCTTAATGCATCACCACTCCATCTTTTAATTTACTTAAGGAGTTTTAGAAGCAGCAAAGGTATAAGGAAAGGATATCCTTCATCTCCCTACCTATTCCCTCTTATTATAGAGGTTTTTTGTAAAACACTTAAGAGGATGGTGAAGAGAACAAAGCAGTTCATATATCATTATAAGTGTAAGAGGCTAAATATAACAAATCTAATATTTGTTGATGATTTATCACTACTATCCCGAGCAAATAAAATATCTATAGTGGATATGATAACTACAATTCAAATGTTTTCTAAAATGTCTAGACTTGAAGTGAACTCTAGAAAAAGCTCTTGTTACACCTCTAACAAAGCTGTGGATTAGAATGCAATGATACTTGAAGTTACAGGTTTTAATAAACATAACTTGTCATTTGTATATTTGGGAGTTCCTATTGCTGCTTCTAAGTCAACTTATGGAGATTACAAATTGCTAATTGATAAAATACATGCTAGGATATCATGCTAGAGTTTGAAACCTTTGTCCCCAACTGGGAGAGCATAAGTCATCTCTTCTATACTCAATGCATTAACTATACATTAGGCAACTCACATGTATTTTCCCAAGGATGTTCTCAAAATTTTTTATGGTCTAGAAATAGAACAAATAAACACTACAATCCCGTCAAATGGTCAGAAGTATGCCCTCTGAAAAAGCAAGGTGGGCTGAATGTGCTCCCTTTGAGGATTTGTAATTTATGGATAATCATTGAAAACAAGGAATCCTTATGGGTTAAGTGGATCAATGCTTATTACATCAAAGGGATATATGGAAAGTCAAAATATACCTAAAACGACCTCAAACACAACTAAAATGATCTTCAGACTCAAAAGCAAAGTTAGACCATATGTGATCAAATTGTTGGGAAATGGTATCAATACATCCTTTGGTCTGCCAGATGGTTAACTACTAAAGTTTGTGAGGATATTGGTGAGCTCAATTTGATCAGAAATATCGTTAGGAATGACCAATCTATTGCTTATGCTCTAGCACATAAAACTAATATTTTATTAAGTATTCGATATCTAATTTGTATAATCAGATTAATAGCAGTGAGCTCAAGGAAAACAAAGTAGCTGTCAACTGGTGGAATTTTTCTAGAAATCGTAAATTCAACAATCTGACTTGTAAAAAGTTGGTTTAAAACCAGGAAATATGGTAACATGGCATAAACTTGTCTAGTGCAAGTATATGATACCTAAAGCTTCAATCACAACGTAGAGAGCAATCAAGAATAGGTTACCTACAATTGATAGATTGAATAAATTTATGGATATTTCAAACAAATGTGCTTTATGCAAGTAGGAACGATAAAGTATTAGTTACTTATTCTTGATATGCCAATTCACTCAGCGTTTGCAGAAGGACATAACTTAAAGATGTTTGTTAGGAGATGCACCAGATAAGTGGTATTAGATTGTAGCTTGGTGTTCAAATTTAAATATGCAAGATAAAACGAAGCAATGGTGCCTTTTCATTGCTATGTCATATCTAGTGCAAGTTGTATGGGATGAAAGGTATATGAGAATATTCAAGGACATTATGAAACAACTATCAAGGATACATAGGGAAATAATCAAAGCAATCAAGTTACATTTTGTGACCTTTGAAGACAATTAGCTCGGGTCTTATGTCGGCGTGAGAACCTGCGAAGACAATTAGCTCCGGCCTTATGTCAGCATGAGATTAATGACTAGCTTGTACACTTTTGTTTGATCCTTTGTAATACCATCATGATGGTTTAATAACCCATTCTTTTGATGAGACGATTTATGCTTGTAATAATTGATATTGCCCTTTAGGACTTAATCTAATTTACATTTAAAAATAAATAAATGATAAATACATATTTATTAACACTAAATACTAATTCATTTTACGTGGCAAGTGATGACTCATGATCGACATCATATCCCAGCCACCGCGGTTTTTTCCTATGATAATTTTAGAAGAGTGGGATTGAATTGAAGGGAAAAAACATTTTGCAAACGGAGTCTACGCATATGACATCTCTTATTTGTAGGGAAAAAGATACAATGGAAGCTAACCAAATAGAGATTTATATTCCTTCTTTACAACACCCAAAAGCATCTACGGAAATTCTACGATACTATTGAAATATTAATACGAAAACTATTTGTCTCTACTCCGTGGAACTTCAGTTCCTTTCAATTCGGCCCTTGGATCAAGCTGTTCTTACCCTGCTCATAAAGGAAACAGTTTATAACAGTAAAAGGAAAGTACAATACTTATTTTAAGGGAAGCACCCTTGATGTTGTCATCAGACCTTGGAGCTGTCAGTAAGACCACCCTTTTATCAACTTCATCTGGCTTTCCAGCTTTAAAACGAACATAACATTTCTCGACCGAAGAAATTATTCAAGCAACAAATTAAGACATCTCCAAGCCGCTTGTTTGCTTCAAGCTGTAAAGTAAAACAAAGTTGGGTTACTCTCCAACAATTGACATTCTATGGGAAAGTCACCAGAACTATGAAAGTATTTTGATTAACAAGAAGCTAGAACATTCAGGCGATAAGACATAATATATTAACAACATTCGTTACTCCTTCCCCGAACAAAGAACAACTGGAGAACATAGTACCTTGCATAATTTCATTCAACTTTTCCTGTCGTAATCATCTCCAATGAAGCTGACAAGATCTGCTAATGTTTTCTTGAGTTCTTGCAGGTATCCACATTCTCAATCGCTTATCAAGCACAATTTGCCTTAATGTCTTGCATTTAAGCACCATCTCAACATCATCCCCACAAATACTATAACAGGAAGCCAACACCAGCGACTCCAATCGTTCATGATTTGCAAAAGCACGAACCCCAGCTCCAGTAATCATCTCACAACCTGTTAATACAAGCGCTACCAATTCCTCACAATTTTCTGCTATTGCAACGAGAGTAATGTCCGACACATTGATAAGCCATGAAATATTCAGTCTTTTGAGACTTGGAATTGAAGCAATCACCGTCCCTCCATTATCAGTCACTTTAGGTCCACAGTCGGCCAAATTAAGCTCCTCCAGACAACACAGTCCCCGCAAAAGAGAGACCCCAAAATCTGTCACTCTGTCACAACCTGCAAGAATCAATTTTTTTAATGATCTTGAAGAAGACCCATTAGCCAAAAAACCCAATCCACGATCAGTAATCAACGAACAGCCTTCTAGATTTAAAACTCGAATAAAGTGCAAACCCCTAATCGCTTCAAGAGATTGGTCATCAATCGAATTACACCACTCCAAATCCAACGTGGTCAAATTTTGCGCTAAGTTTACAAGAGTGATTATCCCGTGATTAGAAACATTCTTTCTCCTTCTTAACAACACCTTGGTCAAATTGCAACATCCCTTTGCAAGAGAGCAAACTCCATTATCACCAAAATCACTGAAGTCGGGGAATTCATCAAGCCCATGAAAATATTCACCCCCCCGCGAAGGCTTGAGATTGAAATTGAGGAACTCGATCTTGGGGCACATTTGAGCAATGAATTGGAGGTGGGAATCGGGTATAAGCAATTGGGATTCAAGGTGGATCAAATTTGGAAATCTGGGTAAGAAACTTTGAAGATCATCGAGGTCGAGAATTCTGATGAAGGATCTCGTTTGGCCTTCGACTCGAAGCCATTGCTTGGAGACGAGAGAGCAGGATTTTCTGTCATTATGGTCGTAGACCCAGTTGAGAATTAAGGCCAATTCATCGTCACCAATATTTGACATGGTTGATGGTTCTCAACCATACACTGGAAAGTGTGGGAAATGGAGAAATCAAGAAGTGGGCTATAACTACACGCAAAGGTTATTAGTGTGGGAAATGGAGAAATCAAGAAGTGGGCTATAACTACGCGCAAAGGTTGTGTGTTGAATCCCTGAAATAGGTTAATCGACTTGCTTCTTTCCTTTTCGTCCTTTCTCTTTTTATTTTCTGTATTTTTATTTAACGTTTTCCCAAAATTAACTCTCACTTTTTATTTATAAAAGAACGTAGGTATTGTAAATCTGATTGTCTCAGCCTAATAAATACATCAATGTACTTAGTTACCAACTTTAGCATTTTGAATGTTGAATTTCATCTTGTTGGACAATCAAAAAGCAACTTATTTGTGTATAGAATGCATAGTTATTGTGCAATTTTTTAAAAAAAAATTCAACTTATTTGGATGTTACGCTCTAATATACTATGTTATTCTCGATTGCCTCCATCTTTCCTTTATTATCTCCAACTCACATTCACTATCAAATTTACAATATGCATATGGAATAATTTTCATTCCATCAGCAATCTCCCATATTATAACTTAGTCTTCAATTTTTTTTACTATACCATCATTTGTGCTATAGTTATCTAAAGTTATAGTTAAGAGCTTCGTGTTGATTTTCTAATCTATTAAGCACCAATCAATCTAATTTTCATCCTTTTACTTGTATGTAGTGTCAAGGCATAAGTAAACCTACATTTAAAAACACAAACAAATATGATTATAACATGATTAACGAACAAAATATAACAAAATTAAGGTATATTATTTATCTTAAGATTCAACTACACAAAGTCCATTTGTTATGAACATAATGAGTCGTTGCCACCATATAACATTTATTTTAGTTTTTGGTTGTCCATATACTTATGTGATCGTAACTCGTCCTTGATTATTCGACAATTTTTTCAATATCCAAATTGTTTTGTTTTTTATAAATCTTTAAAATGTCTTTCTTCGTATTATTATGATTTAAAACTTTCAAAGTCAATTAAAGTGAGGTTATGAACATTTTAAAGTTTTGATTATCAATAATGAAAAGGTAGTATTCATTCTCTATCACCAACTTCGTTAGAAAAATGTTGGGATCTTTAAGAATAATAACACATAGTAGTTATTTCACTCTTTGCTTCTATTTAGTGCCAAAATTTTTAAACAAATGTTTTACATTTGTATCAAATTTTTAAAAATTTCAATTAAGTTTAAAATATTTATTCCCTTAAAAATAAGAGAATAGGTAAGTTAAATTAGAAAATACGTGTCAAAATTTATTTTTTGTTTCATTTGATGTATTATCTTTTTTTTCAAAATAATCATTTTGAATTGATAAATTATGTTTTATAAAATTTTTAAATCTATTTGAAAATGTTAAAAATAAAACTGATATAAAAATTCAAAAAATTTTAACCTTAACTTAGTTACACGCAAAATTTAACTAAGTCCATCTGGTATTGGATTGCTATTTGATCGAGTTAGAAATCTATACTATTTAACATATGGATATTAATATTAATTTTATATTAAAAATAAACCAACTTATTATAATTGAGAGAAAAATTAAATTTATAATATTTAACATATTGATATTAATTTTAGTTCCTGGATCAATCAGAGTGGAATGCTCCTTGCTTTGCTGGACACTAGGCAGGCACAGTATAATGGGAAGCAAAGCAGCTCAGCCAGCTGAGTTGAGTGCGCGCCATTGGGACATTCATACAAAAAAAAAAAAACATAAATACCTTTTATTGATATGGAATTGAAATTAACGGCCTTTGACTATTAAAATGATGATTTATAATTCTTTTTCAAAAAGTTGACAATATATTTCAATCCATTATTAGTTGCATTTTTCGATTAGGATCACGTTGTTCTGATTAATAACTGCATCTAGTCCACAACTTACAAATTAAATGACTTGAAAGTTGCATCGGAAATTAAAATTACTTTAATATTTAAAATTAAAACAGGATTTTTAAAATTTTCAATATTATTTAAAAAATGTCTTAAACTATTTAGTGAATCTAGGGTGGCTTAAACTTAATTCTCCCTTTGTCAAGCAAGGGAAAAGCAATTGTACAGGAAAAAAAAATAGTTTGACAAAACCAACCAATCATGTTGATATTCGAAAAGGTGAAGAGTCGAAATCCAGGCTGATAGGTGCCATTCAATTTCCCAAAGACGGAAAGATTAGGTCTCCATTCACGCGCTTTCAATTCCTTTGCCTTCTTTTGTCTCACTTTTACTTGGTCGTCACAAATAGTGATTAAAATATTCAGTAGTTATCAATTTATTCATTAATCTATAATTAATTTTTAAAAAAATTAAAATAAATTAATTAATTTTTATTTAACAATTTTTTAATTAGATACTAACATCCTTTTTAATGATATTTTAAAGTATTTAATTTGATTTAATATTACCAAATTAACTTCATAGCTCATATTTAAAACATCACGGGAACACTTCAATGCTTATGAATTGTTATATTGGATGATTTTATTTTATGCGACATTTTAGTAATATTTATGCTCTTTTAATATTCTTATTTTTTTATTTAAGAAAGATATATTTACTTTAAGACACTGTCTTAGTAGTATTACTGAAGTAGAATTCAATCCATAAATTATCAAACCGTAGAAAATTTATTAAAAGATTATAAATTTATATGAGAATTTTGAAAAAGATTTAGCATTCATATACAGATTAGGTACATACATCCTAAGCGGTTAAGTTATAGAAAGATACTACAGGCGGTACAGTGGTGATAGCGTGAGAACGAAGTAATTTGAAAAAGAAAATTAGATTGCATAACACAAGACAACACACCGTGACCTGGCCTTCCTCAACTGCGGTGTGGTGTGCAGAAAACAACTCAAAATATTTCATTTCAGTACTTGTACCAAATCAATCATCCCTCCGTGTACGCACGCGCGGCCACTCGCACAAAAAGAGACAGCACACTCTCCCCTCTCTCTCTCTCTCTCTCTCTCTCTCTCTCCAGCTCTAGTCAGCCACTCATCCTCCTGCCTCCCGGAGAGACCCATAAACAAATCTATGGCTTCTATATTCAGAGAGCTGTCATTGGGCCACTCCAAGAGAGAGTCAACACCCCCGCGTCCGCCACTACCTCCGCCGTTAGAACCACCGTCTCCATCAAGGCTCTGCCCCACTGATCTCCCATCCCCGCTGGGCGACCTCTCCTGCAACCTTTCGGAATCGGAGCTTCGCGCCACTGCCTACGAGATCTTGGTGGGGGTGTGTAGGACCTCCTCCGGCAAGCCTCTGAGCTACGCATCAAACTCCCCCAGTCACAATCACTCGCCTCCTTTGCAGCGCTCTCTCACTTCTGCTGCTGCCAGTCGGATGAAGAAAGCTCTCGGCTTGAAATCCCCAGGTTCTTCGGGTCAGGCTAAGAGCCGACACGCTTTGACTGTGGGCGAGTTGATGAGGACTCAAATGCGGGTGTCGGAGACTGTGGATTCTAGAATTAGGAGAGCTCTGTTGAGGATTTCTGCTGCTCAGGTGTGCTCTATTTCGGAATTTTATGGGCATTCTTATTACACGCGCCTTTGTTGACTTTCCATGGTTTGATCTATTTTATTTCTGATCTCTGTGTCATTCTTTTCATAATTGCAAGAATTGAGCCCACAATTAACTATTTTCTACTAACCTTGATGTTTTTATCGTTCCTTGATCTGATCAGAACGGTGAAGCCGAAAAATACATGAGAATTGAGATTCTTTTTCTGTTTTTTGGAAGGCAATATGATTAATTTGAATTGTTTTATGTTTTTAACTGAAAGCCTGTGTATTCTACGTGTTTTCGTTTCTAACAGAACAAAATTCTTTCAATCCTGTGTGTTTAGAACTTCCCATAGGCTTCTCCACTGATTCCTGTGGATCCTACGGAAGTGTTATTCTTATTTCTTTTAAAATATTTGTTCCCAATAGTCGTAAAAGCGTTTTGGTTTCTTGTCTTTATCTAGCACTAGTTTATGGATTTGCCATACGAGCGTTGTTTTACTTGTTATCACCCTTTATTTATTTATTTATGTGGTTAGTTTGATACTTTTCATCCATGGAGACTGACTGATGTCCGATTGCATAAGGATTGGAATATTATCCAATACTAATTTATTTATTTTTGACGTGTCTTCATTCATTAATTTGGGTTATTCAAATTGAACTGTCCTTTTTGTTGTCATTTCTTTCTCTCAAATTGTTGATATATTTGACTGTCCCTTTGGCTCGACTTGAATTCTACACACTATTGCATCATGCATGCAATACGTTCACCCCATAGTAATGTGTTTTTCACAGGTTGGAAGGCGAGTTGAATCAGTTGTTTTACCATTAGAGCTATTGCAACAACTCAAGCTTTCAGATTTTACCGATCAACAAGAATATGAAAAATGGCAGAAAAGAACTCTAAAAGTTCTTGAAGCTGGACTTCTTTTGCATCCCCACGTGCCACTGGATAAATCAAATCCTAACTTACTGCGCTTACGACAAATAATTCGTGGAGCTTTAGATAGGCCTATTGAAACTGGAAAGAACAATGAGTCTATGCAAGTGCTTCGTAGTGCTGTCATGGCTCTTGCTAATAGATCTGATGGCTCTCTGTCTGAGATATGCCACTGGGCTGATGGGATTCCATTCAATCTCCGACTATATGAAATGCTTTTAGAAGCTTGCTTTGATGTATCTGATGAGTCATCTATAATTGAGGAAATTGATGAACTTATGGAAAACATTAAGAAGACTTGGAATATACTTGGAATAAATCAAATGCTGCATAACCTCTGCTTTACATGGGTTTTATTTCACCGCTTTGTCACAACTGACCAAGTTGAAACTGACCTGCTGGATGCTGCTGATGGTCAATTGGCAGAAGTTGCAAAAGATGCAAAGGCATCCAAGGATCCTCAGTATGCCAAGATCTTGAGTTCTACACTGAGTTCAATACTGGGTTGGGTAGAGAAAAGACTCCTTGCTTATCATGATACTTTCAGTAGTGGAAATATCGAGAATATGCAAAGTATTGTTTCTCTGGGAGTATCGGCAGCTAAGATTTTGGTTGAAGACATATCTAATGAGTATAGGAGAAAGAGAAAAGGTGAAGTTGATGTTGCTAGGAGTAGAATTGATACTTACATCAGATCGTCTCTGCGCACTGCTTTTGCTCAGGCAAGTCTACTTTAGTTGATGAGAGGGGTTTTAAGTTAAAACATTTTCACTTAACCTGCTGCAATTTAGCATAATGCCTTCTTTCCCTCTCTTTTTTTAAAATACAGAATAAATGATCTTTGAGTGAGAAAGAAACATTAGTTTAAAGGTTTTGGCCTGCGGCCAAATAGCTATTATGGCTTACCTGTTTGCAAAGTAGATAGAAAGTTCAGCTTACTTTTACTGTTACATTGTGCGATATGGACTTCAAAATGCAATTTGCTTTATATGTTAGGTTATATCTGCAGAAAATTGACATGTTTGATCAATTTGCTTCCAATTGTTAGATTTGTCTTTTCATTTTATATGTGATAATTGATTACAGCATATGGTGCAATTATAAGTTCATGAACTAAAACTTTTACTTGAAATGTTTTCCTGTTTATGATAATAGCAAAGTTTTTGAAAGATTTGTTTGGAAGCCTTCAATTTTTAAAAGTTCTTTTAAATTATACCATTGAGGTGTCTGCATATCAAAACATACATTTTACATGTTTACAATCGTGAAAGGCCCCCATGCATAAATATGGTAGGAAAGAATTGATTGGGGACCAACTTGATATTGCAATATGCAGCCTGTTTCAACCTTGAACAGAGTGAAGACCTTGTAGCTGAAGATCAGCTTGTAATAGCTTATTGAAGTGAACTAGTTTCAGAATTGGCACATGTGGTTGACTCAATTATTACAGTGGCATAATTTCTTTTATAATGGTAAAATTCTTATGAAATTAAAGGACTGAGTGAGATTGGTGTGATGCAAGAAGTCAGATGGAGTAGTTCCAAAATATGTAGGTTTGCTATGACATAATTTGAACTTTAAAAATGTGTGAAATAAATTTTAATGAATTATGTGTTTAATAAGAAAGTTATGACAAAGTCTAGTTTAATGTTTGTTTTTTTTCTTACATTTTTAAACAATAGCTAACATGTATTTCCAACTGGTTGCATTTTGTTCCTTGAAAGATTTTATTGTAAACTTTCATGTTTGAATTGTAATTGCATTAATTTTAGATTTTCAATATGCAAGTATGTTCATATATTTTAGTTTTTAAAATTTTATTGCATAAATCAACATGAATTGGAAATGGATTTGGCATGGATTTTACAGTGAGGGTCATCTTTTTTGGGTTGTACATGGACTTAAGATTTCATATAGGTGAGGCTTTAGTTGAGGACCACCATTCCATCTTAACTGGGCTTGTAGTCAAGAATAGCATTCAAGATAAGTTTCCTTCCTCCGGAAAATGGTTCTGGATCCAACAGTGTGAGAGAGAAAGAACTTTATTGGACTTGCATGCTTTCCTCTTCTACTGTTCATTGATTGGTTATTTGACTGTTATATTTTTTCATCCAATAGCGAATGGAAAAGGCCGACTCAAACAGAAGGTCATCAAAAAATCAGCCCAACCCTCTTCCTGTTCTTGCCATCCTTGCAAGGGATGTTGGTGAGCTGGCGATCAATGAAAAGAAAGTTTTTAGTCCAATAATGAAGAGATGGCACCCTTTTGCAGCTGGTGTTTCTGTAGCCACTCTGCATGTTTGCTACGGCAATGAACTGAAACAATTTATATCTGGTATAACGGAATTGACATCAGATGCAGTTCAAGTGCTAAGAGCAGCAGATAAGCTGGAAAAAGATCTTGTGCAGATTGCTGTTGAAGATTCAGTAGATAGCGATGATGGTGGGAAAGCTATAATCCGTGAAATGCCTCCTTATGAAGCTGAAGCTGCAATTGCCAATCTTGTAAAATCATGGATCAAAGCAAGGATTGACAGACTAAAGGAGTGGGTTGACCGGAATTTGCAGCAAGAGGTAGGCATCTGGTACCTTCTTCTTTGTTAGTGTGTAGAATTCAGAATTCACTAGAACAGTACTGGTAGGTATCTCAAGTTTCCAGTTGTCTCTGTTGAAGGTGTATCTATTTTACTTGTATAATCTGAGACTGTCATATAAGGCTGTGGGATTGGAACAGCCATAATATTTGGTAGCTTATGTCTTCCCTCTAATTATGTGATCAAGGTAAATAGACTTTATTTGTCAAGTATTCTCCATTTGTATTTTGTATTTCTCCCCATGCGATGAAACTAACACATGAACTTGTTCAATGGCTCTAGTTGTGTAGTTCACTTTCTTGTATTTTACTTGAAACTTTTCCTATTATAAACCACCTATTATTTTAAAGAAATTTAGGTGCCTATGATTTTCTCCATAGCTATTTTTGCTGGTCATTCACCAGTGTAACCATAGACATTATTTGTATATGTGCCAAATATATACTGTATTTCTACAATGAGTTCACCAAAAGTAAAGTCTGATCTGCCTCTTCTATTTGAAAACCCTGTCCCTCACTTTTTCTGGCGCAAGAGATCTTTAAAAGCTAAAGCCATGCTTAATGCTTGCATCCATGCCGCTTTTTCATACAAGAGTTGCAATATTTTTTGCAGCAAGCAATCCAAAGCAAAGCCTCTGGTACCTTCTCTGTCCTTAAGCTCAACTTCCATGCCTCCTGCTACCATTATAGTAGCTAGAAATCCAAGAATTCTTCTATTTATTCCTCCTCTGTGCTTCTGAAACCCAAACTCATGCTCACTCTACCCCATACCAGCAATTTGAACTCAGCACCTACAAGACAACCCAGCTGTCATTATCCACTAATTACACGATTCAATCTAAGCCATGACCTCTAAGGCACAACTTGTTTTGGCCCACAACTTGTTTAATAAGGTTCTATTTTTGCTCCATGGAATCTTGTGCGCCACATTGCATGTCACGTGTACTAATGTGGCATGCATATGCACCATGTCTTCAGAATATCTGCGCATTAGAGTCATTGATAGTTTTATCCATAGTCCCTGTGTGATATCTTCAAATAGCTGGAGAGCTACAACAAACAAGACATACCCATGATTATAAAATTAAATGAATTAGGATTGTTGCACATTACAAGTAGAATTAAGTTCTTAAGAGTTATCCCATACTTCTAAGGAGGCTTACTTTAGATGGAGGTACAGTTTATGAGCAGGAAATGTCAAGTTTTAATAATGCTATAGATGTATTGATTGGATGATATGTGTCATTATGTAAGGAATTTATGAGAAAAATGGATTTCTGCAAATGTAAATATCTTTTGATCTAAAGCCTTCCTATTGTCCATCATAACTTTAACTGCCTTCAACCTCTTTAATTTATACCTTTTCTCGTATGCGTTTTCAGTAGCTTTTCTTGACCAAACTTTCTACAATATTATATAGGTCTGGAATCCGCAGGCAAATCAAGAAGGATATGCTCTCTCTGCAGTAGAAGTCTTGAGAATTATTGATGAAACTTTGGATGCTTACTTTCATCTGCCAATACTCATGCATCCTGCATTGTTGCCTGACTTGGTTACCGGCTTTGATAGATGTCTTCAATATTATGCAACAAAGGCAAAATCTGGCTGCGGTAACTTTCACAAAGTTGAAATAATTTGCCATAGCTTCATACTTTGGTTTCTTACAACTTCAGCCACTCAATCTTTAATGTAGGATCAAGGAACACATATATACCAACTATGCCAGCACTGACAAGATGTACTCTCGGATCAAAGTTCCAAGGTGTTTGGAAGAAGAAAGAGAAGGCAACAAATATTCAGAAGAGAAATTCTCAGGTCGCTACAACAAATGGGGACAGTTCTTTTGGCATAGCGCAGCTTTGCGTTCGCATAAATACTTTACATCAAATCCGAGCAGAGTTGGAAGTCTTAGAGAAAAGAATAATAACCCATCTTAGGAACTCTGAATCTGCTCAGGCAGAAGACTTTTCAAATGGTTTGGCAAAGAAGTTTGAACTCACACCATCTGCTTGTGTTGAAGGAGTTCAACAACTCAGTGAGGCTCTGGGTTATAAAATTGTTTTTCATGATCTATCTCATGTCTTATGGGATGGGTTGTATGTAGGTGAGCCATTATCTTCAAGGATTGAACCTTGTCTCCAGGAGCTTGAGCGGAACTTGGTGATTGTTTCGGATACCATCCATGAAAGGGTTCGTACACGAGTTATTACCGACATAATGAGAGCCTCCTTTGATGGATTTTTGCTTGTTTTGCTTGCTGGAGGCCCCTCCCGTGCTTTTACTTTGCAGGACTCCCAACTAGTGGAGGAAGATTTCAAGTACCTCAAAGATCTTTTCTGGGCCAATGGTGAGGGCTTGCCCATTGATTTAATAGATAAATTTTCAACCACAGTCCGAGGTATACTCCCACTATTCCGGACTGATACAGAGAGCCTCATAGAGCGATTCAGGCGTGTGACACTAGAAGCATATGGGTCTTCCGCGAGGTCCAAGCTCACACTACCTCCCACTTCAGGGCAGTGGAGCCCAACTGAGCCTAATACTCTACTTCGCGTACTATGTTATCGGAATGATGAAGCAGCATCAAAATTCCTCAAAAAGACTTATAATCTGCCGAAGAAGCTTTAGTAAACTTGAGTTACAGGCATGTCAACTAGAACAAACTGTTACTCACGTAAAAGAGCTATATATACAAGGAAAATCTTATAATCATCCTTACACGAGACCAAGGCTGTCAGAGACCACTCTATCCCAGGCTTGGGTGAGCTGGCGGTGGCTTTGAGAAAGGCAATGAATTTGTATAGTATTCTGGAGTCTTACGGCTCCCTGGAAGTGTGTTGGCCAAGTCTTGCGGCTCCCTGCCACTATCCAGGACTGAGGGTGATTAGTGAACGACCTGTAATCCCAAGCTTGTTTGTTTCAAGATTTCGATCTTATCATTCAAGGTGCATCTACAGCTCCTCTCTTTCTTTTTCTTTTTTTTTCCCCGTTTCTATTGGTTATACATGTTTCGAGGTTATTGTATTTGTTTGTTCTTTTCTAAATCGATCAATATGCTTACTCAGTTGTATTTCTTTATTAAAAGATCCGGATATAGCATAGGATAATCATGTTGGTTGTCGCGTCATTTATTAGCTTGTATTGTAAGGCAGGCTTTGTCTATTCTGGGTAAAAGAGACTATTCTTTTCATCAAATGTTATAACGTGCTGATGATATGTGGTTGCTTGATAGCTTCTTTCCTGTATAAAAGTATTGTGAAAAATATAATATTATACGCAACTGGATTGCGCGGTATGTAAGAAACTGGCATGACTTTTTTCTTTCTTTAACGTGTCTGAAAACGTTCCCATTGAATAGCTGTTGCATGCATGAACCTGCAGGTGTTACATGTCACATTTTTTAACTGTTTTTTCCTACTCGTGATCCATTGTTATGCTCTCAACCTATACAGGCATCTTTATGCGCTCAATTTCTTATACATGCGAACCTTTCTAAAGAATTCAAAATAAATAATTAGTCATATGTTGAGTCAACGTCCTTCAAATCTTCTCAACTAGAATTCTAGTTTTACAACGCATAGAAATGGCAAGTTCCTTGAAGATAAGTGGGAATTGAAGAAATCAACAAGTTGGCAAAAAGCCAAAAAAAATTATGGGTGGAAACTCTCAAATGGACGAATCAAATGCTTCCCCAGCTAGAACATGCTTCAACTGACCCGCCAATTTAACTCCGCCTAACAAAATATTGTACCAGTAATATTAATTGGTTAACCCAGAGTGTCAAGTTAATCTCTAGTGACTATTCGGTAAATCATTGATTTGCACCTCTATCACGTAACTACTAAAAGGCACATAATTTCACATCGTAGTAGTACAAACATGTCAAATACAATCATATACAGGATACCTGTAGTCTCAATCAGCAAAGCTCCCTGAAAAAGTTGCCTGCCCACAGAATAATAATTGCTCTGGTGATCATGAGCTATCCATTCTCATCATGGACGGTTCCAAAATAAGGAAGAAAAAGTCCGGTGGCTGCTAATGCCCAGCACCATGACGGAAAGAGGCAAAACCCCCATGCTCCGCATTCATTCAAGTCTTAGAATTGCAGAGCGTCATTTTTCCTCCAGGATAGCGCGTCCAAGATTGGTTGCAAGAGCTAGTCTCACAGAATTAATGGCCTGGGGTGGCAAATCAGCTTCAACGAAATCTGGGCGCAGCCTTGCCATGGACAGCTCTTGCAGTTTATTCAACAAAAGGCTTGTTTGAGAAACATTCAACAAAGGTTGTTCACGCCAGCTAAGCAACTTCAACTGCAGTGAATTACCCTCAAAAGTTACTATACAGTTTCAGCGCAAGAAGACAAATTTACCACTTGCCTTCTCCAAGAGACCACTTTCAAAATATAAAAGGGCTTACCGAGTCATAGAGAAGAGGCAGCCAGAATCTTTGAGGAGTAGAAGGATTCTTCATAAGCTGCAGATTCGAAAAGCATAAATTACTAAAAAAATACCAATGAGGGTAGCAAAATCCAACTTTATGTTCTTATTTCAATCCAGAATTTTAACAATAGGCCCTTCAAATGAGAGGACATTTGAATCAAGGAATCCTTTTCACACCAACAAACTCTAAGGAATAAACTAAGTAATACAATTATATCAATCACACAAAATCTGTAGTATTGCACACACCGACATAAGTGATTCTACAGCTTCTTGAGCGGCAATTACAGTTTTTCCATGATCAAAGTGATGAAGGGACTTCTTAAAATCCCTGTACCTGCATCATGGTCAAATATTAGAGAAACATTAACAAATGGAAATAAAGAAAAGGAAAAAGGAAGAACATATGGTGGGTGGCCACTCTTACAAAAAATTACATACTTGTGCAGAAACTTGAGGCCTCCAGCATGCTTGGACTCTGAGCCCAACAACTCAACTAAGCCTTCCCATTGCTGCATGGCAGAGGAAAATGTGCAATTTCAAGATTATAATTCCAAAAAATAATCAAGAATGGGCATAAGGACTTTTAATTTCAAATATGCTGACTGGTCACTTCCATGGATATCAATAACAAATTACCAGGAAACATTCCCCAGAGATTGACTTTCCAACATAATCAAATAATTGCTGAGCAATCCTATTAAGACAACGTTCATCGTGAGCTTGCTGAAGCCAGAAGACCCCAGACCCTTTCCTACCATGCTTCCAGTGGTACACCCCTGCTATCTAAACTTCAAATAAACTAACTGTTAGCTTAAATGCACTTGCAACATAAATTTACTATAAAGAGGTTCTCAGTTGTTTTATATGCAAGTCCTATGTTATTTCAACAAATGCAACCAGAGAAATCCCCAAATGCAATGTTACATGACTTGCTATGTTCACTAGTAGAAAGCACCTTATTCTACATACCTTCATAATATTCGTACTGACACTATCAAGGTCATAAAGACGACAAATCTCTAAATTCTGCATAAAGCACATCACAATTGACAATGAATAAAATGTTAAGTAGAGAAAAAGGAGAAGGAGAGACAAGAGAAACAGATGAATAAACGACCTTAAGCAGAATTTTACTGTCTTGAATAGGCTGCCTATTCAACAAAATTTCTAACAACCCCATGCCCTGCTTTATACATGATGCTAGATAAATTGGAGCAATCTGGGGAAAAAAAAGGAAAAAGAAAACACAGGTAAAATATGAGAAATATTGCAAAGAAAGTTTACATAAATGACAAAATAAACTTCGGTGCATGAAATAAGACAAAATAAACTTAGGTGCATGAAATAAGGTCCATAAAATAATTTATATAACAATTCTACTTTGCCATCTCAAAGGCCATAAAAGCACACATTAAGCAACAAATCTGAATCCTGATACATAACATCTTTCAAGACAAGGGCGTTGTATGGGAAGAAAATCACTTCACCTAATTAGCCTCATCAACAATTCCTTGTTCTCTGGAAGATGCTGTTACTAAGTAATTGTGACATAGCTTCCTAGATGAAATTCAAATCTCTCAAAATTGGCTACTTACTAAGTTACATTAACAACATGATGAAAATTAGATGGAAATTTAACAAAAGTAAATAATTTCCGTAAACGATCTCAAAATTGTTGGTGTAAATTGCACTAATGTCCTTAAGGAATTACATCATTCCGTGTAACTATTTTGTCCAACATATAGTTCACTCTTTGAAACTGTATATAAGAAACGGAATGCCCACACATATATTCCAAGCTTATATCCATCCCAATGGGTGTCCAAATGCTTGTAAAATGATGGACAATATATGAAAGATTTGGAAATAATATCCGTACACAAGCAGCTTGCACTTACTTGCCAAGTCAAGACATGAGAAGAGAGAACTTGTGCATAAATTAGCCGATGGAGCTCCTCCATGCTGATTTCTCCCAAGCTATGACGTTCTTCATGCAAAAGAATCCCTGCCTGATTGCTCTCAGCAGTTAAAAGCTCTATGGCATGAGACACCATCCTGCAATGAATGAGCCACAAGAAAAATATTATGAACAGGAAATCATAATTGAAGCCATATATTCCCAGTTTCAAGTCTAACTTCCATAAATTTGTGCTCCAGGACGTTGCCAGAATAACTTAAACAACTGAAATACAACAACAAATGAAAAAAAGGAAAAGAATAGCATGGCACGATGAGATTTTGAAGCAACTCACCAGGGCCCAAACCCTCTTGAACATTCTGCTAGTACAACCTGCAGTTTATTTGAATATTTCCAGTCAATCTCCAAAGAAACCATAGAATAATAGAATAGAGCCCTTATGCCAGCAGGCTGATTTACAAAGCTCACCTCAGTATTTTCCCCAAGAATTCCAATTAAGAGTCTTGCCAACTTATCCGGACAGGATGTTGGTTTCAACTGAAGGCACTTTTGAGCTAGGTTGTGCATGTTTTCTAATCCCTTATCCAAGAAGCCAAATTAAACAATTAATTCCAAATATTTACGCGGCCAAATTTTTAAAACTCCACCTAACTAAAAATGATTCTGTTCTCTTCCAATTCATAGACACTTACTCTAGTTAAGGGCCTTATGTATAGAAAATGAGATATATAGAGTTCTATCCAATGATATGTGGCACTGCAGAGAACGTTCAGGTTTCCCAGCATGATCTGAAGCATATTTCTCAAGCCCCCCCGAGTCGGACGATGAGTACACTGAACCCAGAAAGCACTGGAATCCAACTTAGTTACTTGTGCCCGCCATCTTTCCCATGCCTAAGTAAGTGAAAGATATGTGGTAAGGTAATTTAAATGGCATTACATCAGAAATACCAAAACAGATAAAAGGGAAGATAGGACAACAAAAAAAATATAATGCCTTAGTAAGTCCCTGAACTTTGTGCATTTGTGAAATTAAGAACCAAATTCAGCTTCATGCAATTGAGCACAGAAAATTACATGTAAGCATGGAGTTTAAACACACACAAATATATAGACTTGAGAAGCAACTCAGTTATGATGTAATATTCGACATAATTGTCATACAAACTCTCTCACATTCCACTGTGACTGGATATTAGTTGGATTGAAAATTGAAACTGTGTACCGTATTGAAACAAAGTGAAAATTTAGACAGAAAGATTGCATAAACCCATAAACTTTTGGTGCTTCTTGATCCATTAAGCCAAGGGGAAAAAGAAGTTAGAAAGGAAAATATATGAAACATAACAGCACAAATTTTGATGTATTCTTATCAAAAAATGCAAAATTACCTTCATAAAATCAGGCTTGGCTTTGAAGCATTCACCTGATTCGCCAGCTTCTATTTGTGGACGCATGCGTGGCATCTTTGAAACGAGAACAGCAACTGCCTCCACAAGACCATTCTCTATCTGAACCAAATGACAGAAGTAAACATGAAATTTAGTCCATCCATATTTGTCTTAACTACCTACTCACAATTTGGTAATTTGAAGCGAGAAAACCCAAACTTTTAGTGAAATTAATATCAATAACTTCTAATTGGTTAAAATATCAAGGGAAGGAAGCAGGAGACAAAATCGCCCTGCATTTTCTTATGGAACCTCAATTCATACGTACCAGGTTATTGTCTCTGTTACTGGACAAACTGACAAACCTCAAGACAAATACCAACAAGAGATTGATGAATGCAGACAAGCAAGAATGAGATTAGCTTAATTTTTAACATGTTACAGTGTTTAGTCTTTTTGTTATTTACCATAGCTGTTTCTTTGATAGCCAGTTATTGTCAATCTTATGCTTAAGAGTCCAGAAGAGAAGGCCAAAATGAGCTTAGGTATGGCTCGTATTAGCTTAGCTGCAGTTAATAGGCCAATTTGGTATCCTCTCTAGCTGGCACTTAAATTAGCAGTCTTCCTAATAGGTGCTGAATTAGTATATAGCTATTTCACTATTAAATTCCAATATATGCAGCAGCTCTAACTTACAAATTAAGGCGTTCTTATAAAGCATTAGCATATTTCTTTCCTCCATACATCAATTAAAGTCAAGAAAAAGAGGTTCCCGACTGTCGAGAAATCAAACCAATAAAGAAAGAAGTTTTTACTCTAAGAATGACTAAATGGCTCACAGGCTCTGATATCATCTCAAAAAATCATTCAACTTAATAGGTTTAACTGTTGGATAAGATCAAAGAATAAATAAGGTATTACTGTTACAACTAACCAAATGGCTCACATGCATTTTGCAAGAACTGGACTTATATGTGAATAGAAGTGCACTTTACTCAAAAAGCAGCAGTAATTCTAACATCTATCAAAAAATATAGAAATCTAAATAGGTACTAAATTAAAATACAGATTATAAGCTTCAAATACACAAAAGCATCTGAGTATTCTGCTGAGATACAGAATTTGCACCAACCTCTCTTTTCCCAATTTGATCCAGATGATAAGATCCATGCAAGCGCAACAATTTCACCTGCGAAGTGAAGACCAGTCATCTTACTTTATATCACTAACTGTATAAGCATTTAATTGTTTTTTAAAGGAAAAAATCATTCATGTATAGCTAGCTTTTTGGTATAATGGGAAAAAATCACCGAAAGCCAATAACAGCTTCCAACATTAAAGGCCACAATCCCAAGCTGCTTACCACAATCTCTAACCACCCAACTGCTAATGCTGATGCTAATACCTCCCAGTATGTAGACTCATCCTCAATGATCTGCAGAAAAACCTTATTAAATCTAGTAATAATAGTGAATCAAAGAAAAAGTATTCTCAAGGAGTCAAAATTCAAGACAATACAGAGACCCTTTGTGCGTGAATGTCTTCATGAAGAACTCTTTCAACTTAGATTGTAAATATAACAATTAAGAAATTATGAAATTTTCACTAAAATGTAATAAGCACTAAATTTACAAGAGGAAATAGACCAAATGATCAGGTAGAGTGTCATGTTAAGTACCAAATGTTCCAGATTATCTGAATAAGATGACAAAAAGACACAAAATCCAACAACATTATCACAGTGAAGAAAGTAAGAGCAGTACTTCAGTTAAAAAGCATAGAAAAACTCTGAACTTCAGCTACTTAGAAGTAAAAATCT
Organism: Erythroxylum orinocense; assembly: GCA_025531955.1. Classification (NCBI taxonomy): domain Eukaryota; kingdom Viridiplantae; phylum Streptophyta; class Magnoliopsida; order Malpighiales; family Erythroxylaceae; genus Erythroxylum; species Erythroxylum orinocense. The sequence continues at coordinate 19,830,427 of JANZLX010000008.1, forward strand.
CATCCCTGCACTTGAAATTTAATGAACCAAATTCAATTTTAATTGCTGACTATGAAAATGGAAAGAAATGAAAACATAAGTCTATAAAAAATAGATCCAAACCTGTAATTTGATTAATTGGCTTTGGAACTCCACAAGTTTGGAATGGACAGTTGTCTGTGTACTTGATAGGAGGCTATCATAATCCTACCGTTAGAAGTAACCATAAGATCAACAGGAAATATGAAGAAAAGGTTCCAGTTAGCACAATACGAAAGCAAAAGGCAGTAAGGAAGAAAAGAGCAATGAAGGTAATTACAGCTAACCAATCGACAAGCCGCTCCGGTAGCCATGCTTTAGATAGCTTGTCGGCATAAAATATTTCCATCAGCTCCCATGCAGCCTTCACAGAAGTTGGTGCCTCACGATTCTGTACTGAAAATTCAGACAGTCATACAGAGAACTAATTGTATTCGAAAGAGGATCTTAAACACATAAGCACATTGTGTAAAATACCACCTTCAAAATCTCCTGTTGATCTCCAATTACACAAGCAGTGAGTGGCTTTGAATTACCAAGCAGAGCATCAATATCCTTGCTATATTCCATTACGTACTCCCACCTACTCATCATATTAGTTGAAAAGATCTCAACTTTAGATAATAAAGAGCATAGAAGGAACTAGTAAATTTCAATCAAGTGACGCCATTCCGAGAAATTTCACAATTTTGCTTCTTGGAGGGGGGAAAAAAACCATTATAACAACAAACGAACTTTCGAGAAACACCCATTTACCACTCAAGATGGTACGGAGAGGGACTGAGCTGCATCTTGGAGAAGCCGGGGACAGAGTTTTTGCGACTCTGAAGAAGCGCAAATGGCGAGACGGAGCCGTACGCAATCCTGCGCCACTGTGCGTCGCTCATCTCCCCGTCCCCGCCAAGTCTCACTTCTAGCACTTTCCCGCCAACCTCGCCATCTGCATCGGATTCCGATGACGAAGACTTGAAAAGCGATACGCGTAGAGAGCTGCCTCTAGCCCAGGAAATGGAGACTCGCGAGATTGGGGGCTTAAGGCCATGATGGAGCGGATAAACAACAGCGGCTTCAGCACAAGGGAGGAACGGTACCAAAGCACCAGAGACTGAGTCTGACGTGCCTCCACCGAATTCCGACGAGACGGCCAGCATTTAGAGTCGGAGAAAGGTTTAGGTCTTCGAGAAGATAGCTCACAATTGAGGGAGCAATTAGGAGAATCAAATTATAACGCCCAGTTAATCGTTCGCAGCGTTTCGTTTACTTCCTCTTCACCTGATATGTTCTTAATTTCCAATTTTATTTTTGTTTAACACTCACTTTTAGTTAATATGAATAACAATTTTAACATTACCTAATATTTTAAAATTTTAATGAATAACAATTTTAACATTACCTAATCTGTTAAAAATTTAATAATTTAGTATCAAATTTTTACAAGTTTTAATTTAATAACTAATTTTTAAAATTCATAAAACTCATATCAGAAAATTATTTTATCGATGTGGTGTATCAACTAATGTTATATTATATCAAATTTGGTACTGGATTTAATTTTAATATAATACTGTATAGATACATGTTAACACTGAATATCATTCAAGTAATTTTAAAATTATAAATTAAATTTTAGAAGTTACAAAATAGTCCCTATATATATTATATTATATTATTTCAACTTTATTTTAACCATATCTCTAAAAATTATAATAATATGAATTTGATATACCAATTCTTATTAATATTACTTTTATTTTTATATAAATAATAGCCATTATTAATATAAGAAACAATATTATTTAATTTTCATACAGATAAAAATAATATCAAATACTTAAAATATTGCAATTAATTATGTCAAAATATTTTATAATATGAATAACATAAGTCTATAAGCATAACAACAAGAGTTTGTGTCGAGAAACACAGAAAAATAAAAGTAAGTTCATAAACAAACGCTCATAATTAAAAGTTTTATATTTATATTACATATATAGAATTTAACATATACATTATACGCAAGTGAAATTAAAAATAAAAGAGAAAAATGTAAAACTTGAAATTTCATTCAATGGCATATCCGTTCACAATAAGCGAATGCTTAAGTTGTATGTTTTAAGATTAAAGTAACGGCTCACTTTATTTTTGAAAACATACTTGATTCCAGATTCATTTAATAGTGCCATTATCGATAGTCAACTACTATCATGAT
>JANZLX010000008.1:19832753-19888658 GCA_025531955.1 Erythroxylum orinocense
ACTATACCTTTTTAAAATAAAACTTAGATAATTTATAGTTTTAATTTGGCATTACTCGTTATTATTCTTAAAGAAAATTTGGAACTTGAAATTTATTCGCAGATATATAATGAATGCTGCTGAAAGTAAGATGAAGAAGAGAGGAAGCAGTGCCCGCAGGGCGTAGCTCAGTTGATTCCGGAGGAGCAAATTTGCTCCAATGTGCAAGGTTCGAATCCTACGATTTGCAGTGTGAGAGCAACATTTTTGAGCCCCTTGTAGGTTTTGAGGGTGGGCTCTTTGTAAGCCTGTAAATTGCTCACCTCCCCTTTAGCGGATCGCTGAGTACCTGATTTACATCTTCCCAGTTGCTTCGTCGGGCCGAAATATAGGGGGCCCTTTGGGTGAGGGATTCAACCTTTTGCTCCAAGAAGAGAGGAAGTAGAGACTGAAAGCTTACAGTCAAAGTTAGCCATAGCTTTTCTCAGAGATGGCAGGTTTATTTATACGATGTACCAAAGAGAAATTACTGTCAAGGGACCGCTATATCTTCCGGGCTGCTGCTGAAATGATTTTAAGAGACTACCTCATGGGACGATACTACAACAGGCTCATCCATTTATTAGATGGCTTCCTAGTTGAGATGTCTTTAACTAGATTAAATTGACCAGAGCTGAACATCTCAGTTAAAGTAGCGAGTTTAAGCACATGCAACACTACTCAATACCACAGGAAAGAAACTGCATTGCTATAAATTTATTCAAGATATTAGAAGATTTGAAAAATCTACACCATTGTTCAGTATACTACTTCTGTTCTTTTTCTTTTGTCTCCCATCTCTGGCTAATTAATTCAACAAATCCAACACTTCAGCGTGGAAGTTAAATTTCTACCACTCAAATGACCAGTACCAACTTATCAAACAGAACTCAGAAATCTAACTTAATGAATATGAACTGCAGAGACACCTGATGTAATATTTTCGGTCCTTGGATCACCATTTTCTAAAGCAACACCACGAGGATCTTCCCTTACTAATAATGCCAGAACATTGAGGGAACTCCAAACTGTTGTGACATTGCTGGAGTTTCCCAAGGTAATGGCAAATATTGCATCAAAGCCACCAGCTCCTGGAACTCCAGCCAACAGAACTCCTTCCACATTCATGGTGACATCCAGAAGTCTAGTCTGTGATTCAGGCTCTATCTGCAGATAGGAAAATGAAAAGAGATTGTCACCATGAGAATCTGGTGATATTCCCAAATAGATAACAAACTACAATATATACTGGTTTTATTCTCCAATCAACACCAAAAAAAAGAAGAAGAGAGGAAACCTAGATGTTATTTCGTGATTCAGCTCCTAGTCAAAAATTGTCCATGGTGAAGAGAATGCTTTCATGCATTAATTGACATAGGATTCGAGCTAAAGAAAGGAAAGATGAGAAGAACTTTCCTTCTTTTAAGATGTTTACATATATCTCAAATATTATATGAAAAAAGATAATTGAATTGACATGTGAATCAATAAGTTTATGAAGTGAACAAGAAAGTAAGTTTGATGAAAGTAGACTAGGATCATCAATTTACAGTGAAATTGAACCCTTGAAGAATGAGAGGAATTCTAATTAGTACTTGTTCATAGGTCGAGTGGACATTTATGGCGTGCTTACAGAAAGGAAATCCTTACAATAAACAACTCTGGATACCTTTGGGAAAAACAGTTAACAAAAGCTAACATCCTAGCTGTACTTTTGCATACAACAATCAAATGTATGAATAAAAATATAACTGATTAATGTCCAAGTACAAAAGACTAGCATACCGGGACACCTGCAGCCTTGCCCATGTTACACATGTGATGTCTAATATCAAGCATGGCATTTCTTGCTCCTAATAAAGCTCGAACTACTGCTTCTTCGCTCGCTTCTGTAGCCTGCCCCATCCACTGCTCTTTCAATTCATTAGTGAGCATCAATCTTACAAGGAACAGAGTAATAACACCAAGGGAAAGAGGAGTCGAGCTGAAATAGAAAGAGAAATTAGAGTTAAGGAATACCTTCTCTGACCTCTGTGTGCTACATCTCTCTATCACACATTTATATGTCTCCCAATGTTCTTTTGCAAGCCTGGTCAAAACATTGAATTGCGCTTCAAGGGCTGAATTTGCCTCTGACAATTGTCTCCATGTTTCTAGGGACTTTAGAGGGTCAGACTTCTGCCACTTCTTCACAGCACCAACCATGGATGGTGTGGATGATCCACCAATTCCGGGCTCTCCCAGCAACTTCAAAAAGCATTTTAATTATCAGAACTGAACTACCATTGAATGAGCGGTGAAATGTTTGCGATAAACAAATTTGGTGTTACAACATTGGGGAAAAGTAGAAGCCAAAAATACCATGGTCCAATGTACAGTTCACCAAATTTTCTTTAGATAGCCTACAAACAAACGGCAGATAAATGCTTCAATTCTTCAACAGTTATGACATCTAGCGTGTTTAGATGCATAGACATAGCCATGGAAGTAGAAGCTCCTTGAATGAATCACATGACTTCCATTACAAGATTTATAAAGCAGAGAATGAATAGGGATAGAGTTCACTATGCTTCCCACTAAGGTTCTGAAGAAACAAAATTAATGAGCAAAACTAAAAGGTACTGTCTGGCAAATAAGGAAATATTGAAGGGAAGCTCTTGGTGAAATCATATGCTTAGTATCGAAGAAAAATGAAGACTTTTAGCATAACATCAATGTGACCATAAGATAGAAAGATAGATATCTATAAGGAACAATACACACTGTGGTATAAGATATTTACCAAGGTCATTAATGGTGGCAAAGAAAATTCAGTCCTCTCATGGTCCCACTTTCCATTCAAGATATCAGCAATAACATCCTCTAGTGGTACTCCTTTTGCTGCATCCTTCACATTTACACCAGAATACGTAATGGTGGTAAATTTTAACGTGACTTCCAAATAACAGTTTGTAAATCCAAAGAGACAGCTTACATACGCAAATTACCTTCATCACTGTATTTTTTGAAAAAACAAAAAGATTACAATTCATCAAGTTTCTTCATTTCAAAATAGGTTAAGGGTGCTCAATACTGAACTGTTTAAAGCAGAAACTCAACTTTTGCAACTGTTTTTATGTCAGCTCTGATACCGAGTAAAAAAGAGTGTGAATAGGTTAAATGCTAACCACCATGAATATATTATCTATATAAGTGGGTACAGGAAAGAGAAATTACAAATATAACTATACCGTAACTGTATACTCTTAACAGCAACCATTACAAGTGTAATCTTTCCTGTGATAGGAACGTTAATGAAGATGATAAGTAAAAGATTTATTTAATATCTTCTCGAATGATAATTTCCTTGCTATACTTCTCCTGTTGCTCAAAGCATGGCATTTGATAGAAACTCTAGCTTAAGAGGCTAGAGGTAAGTATAGTATTGATAGAAAAATCAGTAATTTCACGGCTATTACAAGTGAAATCTGAAGATCACTCACTACACCAGAGCAAGAGTTGCTCCTCAGGGGAAGAATAGCTACTTCCTCTGCCACAAAACACACCTTACTTCCAGAATACCCTCTCTCTCCTCTGCCTGCCTATTTCTCCCTAGCTGTCCCTAGTACATTCGGTTATTCCCCCTGTGCCACATCAGCACATCAGCCCTCCCCATTCTAACTAACTCTGCCATCATTCCCTGCAGCCATCATTCCCTCTTTCTTCCTACGTGAATATACTCTCCATATCCTAGGCTTAGTATTATTATTGTCATTGGTCCTAACAGCATTAGTGTCAAAATTGACAAACTCACAGTAACAATGTCAGAACCCTAGAATGTTTAGAAACTACCAATCATTGGGAATATCACAATTGACATGGAAGTTGCTACAAATAAAGGATGTCTTAAACAATTTACTCATTGTAAGTTCTCAAAGCTCCATTGCAAATAATACAAATATACTAAGAGTCATATATGATCCATTCCCAAGTCTTACATAACAACATATACTTTAGGATTAAACAATTTCTTAACATAGGATCATATTCTTATCAATAAAAACTGTTGAATTCATCACGCATGATATAAGTTTATTGTTGAATAGTTTCTTAATATAGGATCATAGTCTTATCACAAAAAACTCTCAAATTCATCATGCTACCATGTCATGTAAAGCTTAATTTTCAGTTTCAGCATGTTGTAGGGTAGGCCAGTGATTTTCCAAGCTTCTAGCCCATAAGGAGCATTTCAGAGCTATAAATGATAACTTTTAGGCTAACCCAACTGTATAATTTTTGGGTTAAATAGTTTCTTAAATAAACATATTGTTTGGGGGCTATTCAAATAGATTTTCTATTGAAATTGAAGCATTTCCTATTGGCTTAGCTAACACAGGTTCAATATCAATGCATCATTTATGCAGTATCCAGATTGATCTTCCAGTCACATTTGCCAGCCGTTATATACCTTCATAAAATCTGTCCTCCATGTCTCTTAGAAGATAGGCATAAAATATGAATCAAATAAATATTCTATATCCATTTAGACACCAATTTCAATGATTGAGAGTCGAAAGGAACAGCAGTGTATAAGTAAGAGTAAAAAGTATAGGAAGAATTTGAAAGTAACATATAAAAGATAGCAATGTAAAACTCTTAGCATCTATTTAGAAATCTAAGTTTGTCAAAGCATCCAGATTGTAGAATTGCATTGAGACGTGAATTGATTTTGGATATCAGATGGGCCTGAGAACATGTCGTCAACATGGATATTCGTGCACTAAAAACCAAAAAAATAATATTGGTACATAGAGTAGCCTATTATCAACCGAATGCAAATGTAATATTGAACCCAAGATGATATGAGTGATGGGCAGCCCGCATTCATCTTGAAAATAATTGTGAATCTTGCACACACACTTGAACTCTAATTTCAGAGTAAAATTCAGACACAATATAGTCTTGATGTCTGTACAGAAGTGTGCTAACGTATGAGAGAGAGAGAGAGAGAGAGAGAGAGAGAAAGAGAGAGACCTGAGCAGAAGATAGAACTTGTGGCGAAAAGCGAACATAACGCTGACTACCATAAACTGCACAACTCACATCAAACCCACTACCAACTTTCCCTTGTGCAATACAATGGGCACTTTGAGCTATAATGTGTACAATATCAAGATAATCCTGGTTTTTGTCTTTAGAACAGGATGAAAGGTCAACCACTCCAAGATAATGAAGTAAAGCAGCAACCACAGCAGTTGTCATTGCTGCAGATGATCCCAGTCCTGTTTTTGCAACTTCGGGCTTGCAAATTTGCCCATTTGCTTCCTCAGCATTGAAGGTGATTGATGTAAAAGGATGAAGTTGAGTCAATGAATCTGGTGTTAAAGGAAGTCCGTGTGCTTCAATCTGCAAGTATATGTAATCCATTGAAGAATCTTAAAAATGAAAAGCTTGGATGGAGATCTAATAACTAGAACTCCAAAATTGAAAAGCAATTGACATTTGAGATATCAATACTCAAAAGTTACTAACTCATTCTTTCATCGTATAGATATTATTGTACTTATCAACAACAAATATTTCAAAGCAAATCGAATGACTCTAACAGATAGACCTACCTGGTAGTTCTTGTACACTATGGTTGAAGAAATAACACCAGGAAATGAAGATAAATTAAAAGGCTGAAAATGTTTTTAGAAAATGAAATGCATCTGAATACCCTGCCAATAACTGAAGATACCTCCCAAATAATTGCAAATGAAAGACCATTAAGCAGATCATAGATCTGGTCAAAACCTGATTTCGGTATGAGTAGAAGTCATTGCAACCTAAAATTGTGACATCAAGACCTGCATGACTAACCCAGCTAAAAGATTAGATTACTGAACTCCTAGTTCATTCATGACTGTACAATGATAGGAGGAAAAAAAAAAAGCATCAAGCATTACCTTGCAAAAGCAGTTTGTTAAACGCATCCTTCTTCTCTTTGTCAAATGTTGCATGTGCAGCTGCTACGGCATATTGAATAGCTTGTTCCACAAAAGGGTTTCTCGACTCACTAAAAATTAAGCCAAGAGAAGTAACCGTCATTGAAAGATTTATTTAACCGTGATTTTCTCAAAAATGTTATCATATTCTCTCTCTCTCTCTCGTCTGGATTGAGCATAGCTCTCCCATACACCCCTAAGGTTCCTCTAGTAGATGTGTTACAAAAGATGCAAAAAGTTAAGCTTACCGTATAAGCCAAGGAAGACGAGAAATATCAGATGACCATTAAAATCAGACATTGTATTCGCAAATGAAAACTTGCCTTGAGGACAGGAACTGGAGAGTTAGATGCTTCAGTGACAATTTATACATGATTTCTCTGGAGAGTTGAGGAGAAGTTAATTTCACATCAGTCCATGCCTGAAAGTTAATGCACGAGGATTATGGAATATTAACACTGACATCAATCTTTTCGAGCAAAGCAAGCATTCTCCAAATTTAGATCCAAAATGAAATAAGAATAGACAAGATGTTCTAAAGTTATTTTGTTAGGACAAAACCAGAAAGAAAGCTACGAACACTAATACCAGAAGAATGTCATATATACCCATGCCCAGCTTTCAGGTTGGATTTGATCATACAGAGGCTTGATAATGGCATAGAATCGAGCATTGGTGCTCAGAACAATTCCAGCATTGGGTCTCTCCAATATAAGGTAACCTCCAGTCATCAACACCTTACCAGGAGCAGAAGCAACTCTGTTGTACAAAAACCAAGAAAGCCAAAACAGCTAAAAACGCAGTTATTAAAAGAATTGAACACCTCAATAAGACACCATAGAAGAAAAGTAGCCTTCATCAAGTTGGCCAAGACCAGGAAATCAGAAGTACAGAGAAAAAATTCAAACTTTATTGATGTAGCTTATCTCTGTTTTATTATAGCACACCAATAATATCATCTAATCACAGTTAGTGGAACTGCCAAATAGCCAGAAAACCCATCTGGGTTTTGTTCATCTTTGGAACCTCAAATCGAGAAACAGAAATAAAAGAGTGGGGAAAAAAACAAGTTGAGTAGGATCAGTGAATCAAGGAAATTAAACTTACACAGCCATTGCGTTTCTTGATTTACGTATTCAACAGCTGTGGAAGTGATACAACAAGAAAGTTGATGCCTTGAAACAGAGAATCAAAAAGGAATATGGGAGAGAAAGAAAGAAGGGGACGACAAACAAAGCAAAGCAAGAGACTGTTTTTAAAAGCAAAGTAAAGGGGACGACAAACAAAGCAAAGCAAAGCAAAAGGGGCGATGGAGGCATCTGAGAAGACAGAAGACAGAAGACAGAAGCAGCGATGGAGAAGAGAGAAGAGAGAAGATAGTAGCGGCGATGGAGAAGAGAGAACAAAGAAGACATAAAAGAGGGGAGACTGGAGAGCGTGAGTGTTAATCCGGTTATCAAATAACCGGTTCATGCGAAAACCGGCCGGTTTATCAGAGAACCGGCCGGTTTTTAAACTTCATGGTTATTATAGAAAATCGAACCGAACATAGGGCCGGTTCAGACCATTTCTGGTCGGACTGGCCAGTCCTGTCCGATTTTTAAACCCTTGCTTTTGATAGAATTTGAATCCTATTGTCAAGTTCCGACATGCATGTCAAAGAGAATTTCCTTTCACTTGCTTATATCTAAAATTGTAAACTTTATAAATTTCTTTAGATAAAGTTATATAGCTTTATTATATAGCTTCAGGTAAATTGTCAAAACAAACTTAAGTTCAATTTTAAAATTTTTAGTGTGTCAAATATAGCCTAAATTTAGTCTCCATTAGAGATCTTCGTTAATTTTGGCCAAGCCATATATTATGTATATATTATCATTTAAATAAAAAAGTTATAGATTTATCATATCATTTCAATATATATTGGGATGTCAAAATAAACCCTAATCTGGGCTTCAATTTAACATTTCAATAAATAGAATTCCAAGTAGTCCTTCTCAAAATTCTATCTTATTCTTGGTCTTCAATTCAACTTAATTTGTCACGTAATCTATCTTTTTTATCTCGATCACTTTAAATATTTCCTTTTTCACTTTATTTCTTTTCAATTTCAGTTTGTGTTTAAAACACCCTTCTTTATGTAACACCATTTCCTTCCTTCTTAGTAATAACTTTTACAAAGGCATGTAAATTCTATTTTCGAATTCCTCTTTCTCTTTCTTCTTATACTAACCCAAAGGCCTATAATTCAAGGCATTAGTTTAGTATTTCATTTTCTTCTAAAGGTTTGACATTAGTTTGATCTTCAATTTCCTAGACTTATTAAGTATATATACTAAGGACGAGTGGGGTGGACGACCACACAATCCAACCCTCGTCTATTTAATCTGATGGCTTATATCTGTTCATTGAATGTTCGGTCTTTATTATTATTACTCTCCCTCTTCCATTCATTCCCTCATTTACTCAATGTTCCGCAAAGCTTTCTCTCTTTTTCTTTAGCTCTCCGCCCTGGCTTTCCTCTGCTCCTCTCTCGTTCTTTGTTAGCTCTTCGCCCTCGACCTTCTCTGCATCTCTTTCAGTTTTTTCTTAAACATTTTTATTTCAATTATGGTTTTATATTTTCTTTATGTCTTTGCGTTGGTTTTATTATGTGTACAGATGGGCCACGGTTTTATTCAACCAACTATAAGTTTTCCTGTTGGTTTCTCTGCAACTGTCGTAAGTTTTCGTTTTTTCTTTCATTTCTCTACAACTGTCGTAAGTTTTCGTTCTTGCTTCATTTTTTTCTTTGGCCCTCCTCTTTCAATCATGGTTTTATATTTCCTTTTTGTCTTTGCATTTTTCCTATATTTTTTTTGTCTTTGAATTTTTTCTTTCGACTTTCATCCAGGTTTTATTGTGTGTACAAATGGCTTACGGTTTTATTCAACATTTGGAGTTTCTCTGCAGCTGTGGTAAGTTTTCCTTTTTGTTTCTTTACAGTTGTGGTAAGTTATCGTTTTTGTTTCTTTCCAACTGTGATAAGTTTTCCTTTTTGCTTCTTTCTTACAATAATGATTGATATTTATTCGGTATAATTTTTTCTTTGCTTTCATCAAGCTTTTGTTATGTACAAAGATGGATCAACTAGGTTAAAAAGAGAGACAAAAGTTAGTTTAGCCGACAAAGATATTTTTTTCCTTGGAGGATGGACTCGACCCTGTTGCTTCTCATCTTTCTGAAGTTAAGTGTATCTAAATAATAACTTTGACTTCTTATATCTTATATTTTACAATTAATATATATATATATAATTAAAATATTATATATATATATATATATAAATAAATTAAAATGGATAAGATATAAACAAAAAAGATAAATAAAATATAATATAATTATAGATTAAGTATTTCAATGATATAAATAAACTAACTATATAAATCATTATTCTAATAAATTACAAGCTCAACTAGATTATTCTAAATTTACATATTAATATTAGACGTATAAATATAATTATTATAATTGTAAATAGATTTACCTATTAACTATAAAATGAAAATAGATTTAGATTTAACAAAAATAACTATATATATATATTGAAGATAATGCTCCTACAGCTCCAAGTATGATCTGCTAGAAATGTCCATTTTCATCCTTGAACTAGTGTTCGAACTTTTTTTTGGCTTCTGATATAAGAAATATATATATAATGCCCAAAACAACGTAGTGAAAGGCAGGCTTTGTACCAAGAATAGGCCATATTTTAGCGCCTTTCATAACCAACGATGTATATTTTGTAACAAAAGACCTAGATCTATGGAGCATATCTTATTTAAATGTTAGCACACATAAGGCCAATTTAGAACAAGTCGTTACGCCTCAGCAACATATAACGATTGGAATCGAATAATTGAATAGGAAAGCAAGATTCAATTTAGTTATAAAGGATCCATATAGATGGTTGGAGCAACCTTAAGTTGCACCATCTATGCGAAATATGAAAGTATTCTAAGACAAAATGATAAACCATACTAGCTATATTCACCAAAGAAACCGTCGTATGAATGGGAGAATCCTTAATGGCAAGAGGTTTCCTAAGGAGATAATCGCAGGATGGCATATTGAGCTAAATCAACCTCTATAATGCTCTCCACATTCCGTAGTATATGTTGACCTCTTATACTTAATGATAGTAGTTTTAGTTGATTAACTTAGTAACCTGGCTTCATTAATTAGGGTCTCTTGGCATTACCTTTCTTTGTAAACACTCTTTATGCTTTTGGCTCTTATAATTTTGTTCTTTACGTTTAAATTGAGCGTGCTTGAGTTTTATTTTATTTTTTAATTATGGGATAACAACTAAATTAGCCTCTGTTTGGTTGAGATTATACTAGTAGAGTTTTTATTAGTAGAGCTTTTTTTTGTAGATCTTTTCTAAAAAGAACTTTTTTAATAAGTCAGTTGACTATTTAGCTGTCATTTAAAAAAGAGCTTCGTAGAGTAGACTGTTTGACAACATAAAAATAAAAAATACTTTTAACTTTAACTATATTTTATTTTGTAGTAAAAATTATTTATGCATATATATATTATTTAAAGTGTTTAAATAATATGAAAAGCATGATATATTAATTATTATATAATTTTAAATCATATGAAACATAAATAAAAATATATCTAACTAAATATTTTATATAGATTATAACATAAGTAAACTAATATCGAAAATAAATATTAAAACATATAAAATGTCAAATAATATTATACAAATCTTAAAATAAATATCCAAGTTGAGTAAATAGTTAAATATATAATAAACGGAAAGATGAGTTTGTGGATATTGTGGGAATTATGTGTAAAACATAAGGACAAAAAATCTACCTGAAAAAGCGTTTTTTTTGAGAAACTCCAAATTTGAGCTACTTAAAAAGTTGTATTTTGGTGGCTAAAAAAATCATATCTATTAAAGAAGTATTTTTTTATTTCACAGCCAAATACTTATTTTAGAAAAACTTTTGTGATAGAGAGAAAATAATTATTGAACTCTTAAAAGCTCATTCAAATAGACACTTATTACAAAACTTTTCAAAATTTTAACTTAATTGTTAAAGCTTTTTAAAATTTCAATTAAGTTTCAAAACTTTTTAAAACATGCTAAAGTCGGTGATCATTATCTTCAGTAATGACTTTTTGATGTGGTTGATAGAACCCATAGATGATGGCACGCTTATTGCCTCTGATTGTGGTCCCTTTCAATGCTTTTCTACATATAGGTTATCTCCTAGACACGTGAAGAGAATCAAGTTCTTGAATCCGAATAGAATAATTGACAAAAGTTAAACAACATTTACATTTTAGTAGAAAATTTGGACTTGCCTTTAAAAATGATTGGTTGGGGTTTTTGAATTGCCATGCTCTTTTTGGAATTATACGGAATTCTTTATGAAAACTATGAAGACAAATGTGTCATGTAAGCATAAAAGGCAAATCCTATATAATAGGGTGTTAAACTCATGTTTAAATTGTTGATGATTTATTACAAATGAAAGCGAAGATTTATTACATGTAACTTAAATAAATGATAAAAATAAAAATCAATGACAAGTTTAAAGTTGTCTTTAAAGATGATTGGTTGGTGTTTTTCCAATGAACTTTTCAACCCTGTCAAATAAACAAATTTCGTCACATAAAGTAAAACGACATCTTTCCTACCTAATCTGTGCTTACAATTTGGCTTCATAACCATGCTTAACCAACGCAGAGACCTGGATCATCCTCCCCAGTCTGATCATCTTCGCTAACATAAGCGGCCAAGTTTAGGTAACTATCCTGAATTTGATCATTCCTATCTCTCCATCTAGCCCTGCAAATCACGCAGCTCGTACCTCTCCTTCCCCTGCTCCTCCTCCACCGCTTTAAGCATTCTTCATGTACTACATTCCTGCATGTTTCACAAGCCACCACCTTCTCTTCCTTCTCGATTTCATCTAGACAAATTGGGCACGTTGTTCCATCTTCAACATTAATATTGCTATCACCAACCTGCCTCGCTTGAAAGAATAACTCATGAAACCTCCGGCGGAGGCTGGCTCCGGCCAGTGCATCGGGGACTGTTTGTGTGCCGAGTAGACGGTTAAGCTGGCACGGGCGAAGGGATCTTCTCCGGAGGCATGCATCGTCAAGAGGAACACCTAATACGCGAATGAAAACGAACAAGATGTGTTTACAGGGAGTAGTTCGGTCGGGGCAGGTACATGAAGGGTTGGAGGTTAAAGTGACGGTGTACACGTTTCCGGTTGCACCTAATATGAAGAAGTTGGATTGGGAGCGGTGGAGGAGACGGAGGCGGTGGCGCAGGGCTCGGATAATGCGGTCCGCCAGCGGTACGCGGAAATGGCGGGGGTGGTGGGCAGAGGAAGAAGTCGAGGGCAGCGATTCCATGAGGAAAGAGAAAAAGAGGAAGTTGGGATAGAGGGACAAATGGATAAGAATGGAAGCTTTAAGGAAAGGGTTTGTGTTTGTGTTTGTGTGTGGGGATTGATAATGGAGTTTGAACTTGAAGGATATCCTTTGCGTAAGAGAGTGGAGGGGTCCTGCTATTGCATTTGCGTTTGCAATTGAATAAGAATGCTTTTTTTTTTTTGAGACTTATAATTGACTACCTACTTTTCTTGAGTTCATTCTCTTCTGCCAAAAGCCCAAAACCTTGGCTGTTGGGCTCCTCAACCAACATATACCCACCACGTTCTAAGGTAGTTGTCGGAAACGACGTCGCCTTCTCAATCCCCCTCTCCTGTAATTGTAATTACTAATTAGTTTGCTGAAATTGAATTCCTCCACTGCTGTCTGCTGCTGCTTAATCTTATCACTGCAGCCAACCAACAAACCATGTGGTGGGATTCAAGTACCGAGGTGCTTCTTTCCTTTTCGTTTCCTTCGCTTTTATCTTTGTTGCTCGCTTTCACTCCAAGGACACTTCTTTTAGATAACTCCTCGTTTTTGTTTTAAATGTTCAAGTTCTTAGTTTAAATTTTAACTTAATGCATTTCCGGCACCAGAAGCCGCAGAAACGGGAGGGAGGAAGAGGAGAAGGCCTATCTGAGAGTTTCAGGCCAGAGAACTTCATTCCTGGCGTTGTCATTGGCTTCATTCTTGGATTCTTCTTGGATTTATCAAATCCAACTAAGAATTACACTAAGAAGAAGAATTCTTTGCCAGGGAAGTCCCAACTGCGATCTCTAGTCCCAAATGCTGCTGACCAAGACCTTAAAATGGTATGTTTCCAAGTGTCTTTAGATTTCTGTGTTGAAGTTCATCCAATCTTTTGATATTAATTAGATTAGTGCATCTAAGTTTCCTTGCTTTTTCTTGAGAAATTTGACATGTAATCATTAAAAAGAGGTACATCATAGTATAAGGAAAGTTAAATTGTTTTGATGGCCATTGTTCTTCTAAATAGTCTTTTCAAGGTGGTGGCAGTCGTGAATGGTTTTGAAATTCATGAAACTCGTCATTCTTTTTATGCTTAAGCAGGTTATTTATATCCATGACAATGATCGTGCTTCCTCTGAAGTCCCAAGGATAATTTCGGATACAATTGATGTTTGAAGTTTTGTAATTTCTTCTTCATCAGTCTTCAGTTTCCCTGAAAAGTAACACTTTGGATATCTGATGCATTGTGTTTCTGAATCAAAAAGCTCAAGTTGATTTGAAGTTCTTGTTGTTCTTGAAATGGTTGGAGTACCTTGTCATTTTGACTACCAACAATTGTGCCCTAGGCTTATTTGACCTAGCTCGTTATATATTCAATGAATGCCTAATGGGAAGAACTTGGGGTTAGTTGGGTAACACCTCTAATTCATCCTGTTCTGTTGGAAAGTTCCTGACTCTGATTATTGATCAGATGCCGCATATTTGTGGCAGGTTTTGGTGGTCAGGCAAGACTTAAAGATGGGTCAAGGGAAGATAGCATCTCAGTGTGCTCGTAAGATAAACTATGTAGTATATTTTAAACTTTTCATTTTCTTGACTATTTATTGCAACGTTTGTGCATTCTGGTTTGCATTTTTCTTGAGTTCCTGATCTTTGATGCAGATGCAGCCACTGGCATGTATGCAGAACTAATGCAAAGGTATATGGATGTTACTTGCGAATGAGCTTAAGGAATTCTCATTGGCTGTCAAACACCATTTTTTCATTCTTCCATGTGTTTGAAGTTCACACGTGTTTTAGATTATTGTTGTAGGACTCTACTTTTTGGTAGTTACAGTCTAAACTATGTCTTCCTACTGGAATTCTTATGTTCTCTGTTCATTCCAGCCATCCGTCACTTTTGAGGAAGTGGGAGGAAAATGGACAGCCTAAAATAGTGGTCACATGCAAAAACCAACAAGAAATGTAAGCAGGGGACTTCCATGAGTTTCGCATATGTCGGTTGGTAATATTTATCAATGAAAGCGTAAGATCTCTCTCTTATTTACATTAGAAGAACTTATTCTTTCAGGAATAAGCTAAAGGAAGCAGCTGAGGACATTGGCCTTCCAAGTTTTGTTGTCTCTGATGCAGGAAGAACACAGGTTTAAGCCACTTAAGTCAGCTTCAAATGACTTGAATTTGACTTAGGTCTAGTTGCAAAGGAATTTTAAACAAAACGCAATTACAATGGCCCATACCAAGAAATGTTTCTTTTTTCCAACTTGAAGTTGTATTTGAAGGCATTGTCTTCTTTTTCTCTTATTAAAGCATAATTTGTTAGGACTTCTGTAATATACAATTTCTTCACTTATAAAACTGCACTTATTTTGTGAGAAGAAAAGCTAAACACTAGCTTCAGATGAACTTTTTTGGAGATAGAGTTACTACTCTTTTCCTTGTAGATTCTTTGTTTGACACGATGTGGATTGGAAATAACTTTTCAAGTCTGCAATTAGACATAATAAGTTGACTTATGTTGGGAAATCTTTGAGAGTGTTTATTCCAAACAGGTGTTGGCTGGCTCAAATACTGTTCTTGCCATTGGGCCAGGTATGCTCATATCTGTTTACTACCAAATTGAATTAATTCTTCGTACTCTGTATCAAAGTATATTCAACTATTCGATATATTAAAACTTGGATTTACTTCTTTTATTCTGAAATGAAAAGGTCATTTAATTATTTGGGTTATCTTCAATAGAGGAATGCTTCTTATTTACTTACTGAAACATGGCAGGTGAACAACGACCATTCTTGCTGCTATATTATTTATCTTTGAATCATGTCTATGCTTTAAATTCATACATAAGCTAAACATTTGAGTTTCCACCAAAAGCAGGAAAAGTGTTACTTTTGTTGCTTGTGAGCAGGATCAAGGGCATTGTTAGATACAGTTACGGGGAAGCTGCGCCTGCTCTGATATTCCGCTACAAGCAGAAATCAAGTGCTTGTGCATCAGAGGTGAATATGTAGCCCATTCCAGCTAATTCTAGTACATATTCTTGAAGCAGTGAAGCAGTGGCATTCATCCTTTATGGTTAGACAGAAATGAATCAGTGTAGATGCTATACCAAGAATTAATTTTCTTTTTTCCTGAATAGGAAAGTTTTTGTGTCAACTTAGGTGCATGGGTCTGGTGGGTGAATCCTTTTTTGTTACCTGGGAACTATCCATCATTTTATGCTACATCTTCACATTAATAATTGCAATCAGGATAGGTTGGATTGACAACTCGTCACTTGATGAACTAGATGTAGTAGTTTCGCTGTTACCTTTCCTCTGGTCCTGTTAACAGGGCTTAGTTTATGCAATCCGGTTTTAGTCCTAATGTCGTAGCATTCTGAATCCAAAAACTGGCTAAACTGTGACACTTAGTGCATTGTTTGTTTGACAATATGCAAGTCCTGGATTAGTGCACTTGTCAGCAGCTGAATGGGTTCCTTGAGGATTTCGTTGGTAGTTCGAGCTGGCTATTGGTCGTATAGTACACCTAAAAATGGGGGTAAATTGAATGCGTGCAATTATTTAATTTCTTGCTAAATTTTATAAACCACTTGGCATATTGATGTAATACAATGTCCAATGGTAATGATTTTAATCAAATGAACTTTAAATAACACATATAATAATTTCAATTTAAGTAGCGTAAGTAATTTTGATTTATGTTCACTTTTTAGGTTTTAGTTGAAAATTTTGTTAGTGCCTTTTTTAACAGGTGAACTGTAGCTTTTATGTAATACTTTTTTTTTTCTAGTAAAGAGGAATTCTCACAATATCCTTCTTTTATCTACCGTGTTCTTTCTTTTGTCAATGTAGAATAACCTTACGACTTAATTTGTGATGTGTGAAGATAAATCATTTGCAACAAATCATTGTGTTGTTTGATGCATAAAACCATGACTGTAAATACTGCACAATTTATACACACTCAAGCAAGAATCATTTTAATCTTTTTGACTCATCAACATGTCAAAAGACCCTTCAACAATTTAATTGTGGAGTATTTATACCAAAAACACTTGATCCTACTAAGGTAAAAAAAAAAAAAGTCATTTTAATAATTAGTTTTAGCAATATACATCGACTTAACTTTTTATGATCGATTTATGTTGAGTTTTAAGAAATAGTCAAGATATTACTTTTTTGTTAAATAAAATATAAAGTCCATAACTTAGATTTTTTTGTTAGATGATTTACTGTTATATGTAATAGATAGACTCTTATGTTCTTGCTGTTGTTGATAGAATCTTATCTATTAACTGAATTAGTTATAAATGTAAGAGATATACTATTATTAAGAATGCAGAGACTATTATCTACTAGTTGAATTAGTTACAAAATATATAGCTAGGTCTTAGTCATTAATAGTTATACTTACTCGATGAAAGAATAATTGATTTTCCTTATAAAGCTTTTATGGTATTAAAGGTATATTCTCTTAACTTTTCTGCCATTTTCTAACATCCTAAATAACTATGATTGACTCAACAAAAACATTACACATCTTTACAAATTTATTGAAGTGCACCTCTAACCTGCATCTATAACTGCCAATGACGTTTTTTCCTCAACTTGTGATTCATAAGTTCAATGGGAAGAACTGTCTTCAATGGTCACATTTATGAAGTTGATAATTAATGAAAGAGGAAAATAAGGTCACCTTATAAATGAAGTAACATAACCTCCATTAAATGATCCATATTTACAAAAATGACATTTTGAAAGCTTCTGTGTCACTATATGACTCGTCAATTCTACGAAACAAGTAAATGGAAAGAGATTGTTATAATTTTAAACCACAGTGCACAATGTAACTGTAGCTAGCACTAGCAAATACGGGTTGATCCTACAAGGACTACAAGTCCTAGTAATGGTCTCTGTTATATTGTCTAACCATCGAATAATATGATGATTTAATTTAAAACTAAACTAAACTAGAACTCAACACAATAATGAACTAGGAATAAGATAACATAACGATTTGACAATATCAAATAGTTAGCACCTAGGTAATGAATCCCCTTAAGATCTCTTAAGCATTAACCCTTTATCATGCAATTTAAATTGATCATTGGATCGTGAAAATTCTTATCTTATGCTAATATCTTTCTTAAGATTATTAACAACTAATACTTAGTTAATTAACTGAAACCTCTTTCCAGTTAAAACCTTTAAGGTCGCATTATTCCATTTGTGAATTTCTCTATTATGTTTGACTCTAATATGGAGGATTTATGTCAACTTATCTCTAAGTTTGCACGGACCTCTTTCCAATTATGGTAGATTTTCATAAGAGGATTTCTCAATCTCAATCATATGAAATCAAATATTAAACTAATACACCAAAAAAATTAATTCAAGAATGAAAATGTATAATTGAATATTAATGAATCAATCAATCAAATTGCATTAAGCAAAGAATCAAATTATAGTATCCATCCCTACTTAGGGTTCATCCTACCTAGGCACAAAATAAACTTAGTTCCTAAAAATATAAACCGAAACAAACATAAAAAGTTTAAAAGAATAATCAGAAAGAAAAGAATTGATAGATATGTATATCCCCCTTTTCTCTAATGAAATCCCTTAGAATCTTTAATGGAAGGTTGCTCTCTATTAGATCTCTTAAAGTAGTCTTTGGATTTTCCTCATTCTAGGTATAGAATTGTGTCTCCAATTCTAACTTTAGTTGCAACTTCAAACTCTAGTTGTTTTTTAGTCTCTTCTTTATAATTGCCTTTTATATTGCAAAATTAGGGTTTCTGAATTATACTCGGTCAGTTACACAGTCATGTAAGTGACCATCTATTTCAAAAACACTTTAATATAACAACTTTATACGTTCTTATTTACTTATATGGGCAAGGGACATGGTCATGTATGTTACTTATATAGGCTTATATCTTTATACCGGTAAAAACAAAGTCTTCGAAACTTTACAAATTTATAGTCTCTTACATAGTCCCTTTAAGTGACCATCTATCTAAAAAACACTTTAATATTGCAACTTTATACATTCTTAGTTACTTACATGGGTAAGGGACATGGTTGTGTATGTTACTTATGTAGGTTTGTATTTCCATACAGGGAAAAAATGTTTTTGAAACTTTACACATTTATAGTCTCTTACACAGTCCTTTTACACGACTGTGTATGCTACTTACATAGGCGTGTACATCTTCACACGAGTTTGTATCTCTAAAACATCTCTAATTCTTCTATTTTTTTTAAATCTTTTTTGCAATTACCAAAAAACACAAAATCTTTGAAAGAGCAATCATTCAACAAAGAAGAAGTAAAGAAGTTGGAGAATGCAGTTTTGAGTGAGAACGCTCAATGAAGAAAATCAAACTACCAGAGAAGCAAACCGACCTAGGGAGTTTTTATATCCCTTGTATTATTAGTAGTTTAAAAGTAGATAAGGCTCTAGCTGATCTAGGGGCTGGAATAAATATGATGCCTTATACTTTGTTTGAAAAAATGGGAACAAGAGATCTTGAACTGACTAGTATATGTATGTAATTAGCTGATAGAAAAATAAAATGTTATCATAGAATACATACATATTAAGGTTCATAAGGTCACATTCCCAACTAATTTTATAATTCTTAACATCGAGGATATGGAAATACGTTTATTCTTTGGATGATCGATCTTAGCGATTGCCAAGCCAATTATGGATGTTGACAAAGGCAAATTAACTTTGAAGGTAAGGGATGAAGATATTATATTTAGAGTTTTTGATGTCAAAAATAGTTCTCTAAAAGTTTTGGATGTTATTGAGGCTAATGAGTTGTATCAAGATATTTTATAGGACTCTACACTTAAGTATCCACCAGAAGCATTGCAAATTTAAGGAAACAAACTAAAGAGAAGTGTGGTGCTAAGAGGCGTAAGGTAGCCCACTTGTAGGTTATGAAACCTATGGTAAGACTACAACAACACAATTTATATAAGCCACATTTAGTGTAAAAGGTACGTCAAGCTAACGATGTCAAAGAAAGCGCTACATGAGAGGCAATCCATAAGTTAGTTTTAATTTTATTTTCCATATTATTTTGTTTTTTCAAATGTTAGTATAGTTTTTAATTAATTTTTTCTTTTTCGTATGGTGTGATTTGAGATAGAAAATTGAGCATAATTAGCACGTCAGGGTATGGGTGTTTATGAGTTATAATGCTGAAGTGCAAATTTTTTTATGTTTGAGCATCAAAATTTAAAGTTGCACACATTTACAGAGAGTTGCATGCTCTCTGGGCACATTGGTGCAGCTTTACATATTTTGATACGTGCTCATGTACCAAACTGTGTAAACCTGCAAAAATTTGTGATACAGTGACATACATCATTTGATGCATGGATGTGTATTAGACTATGTAAGTCCATGATACACCTTAAAAGCCCTAACTTTTTTTTTTTATTATCTCTTTTCCCTCTCCCAATGTCGTTGTCGCTCTTGCTTTCTCCAACCCTAATTTTTGCAATTTTCTTGCAATCTATCGATACCCAACTAAGTAATCTTATCAATTTCAACTGTTTATGCATGTTTAATAGGGTGTTGTCTGTTACTTAGTTTAGTTACGCTTAAAAATGCTTGAATTGAGAAATTGGGGATTTATGCAAACTTTTGTGATTTATTGTCTAATTTTGATTTATTTCAATTTTAGGGTTATAATGGTAATTTAACAATTACATTAGTGAATTTGTTAATTACAAGATTTCTAGTTTTAATTTTGATATTAATTAGTTTGTTAGTTGGTTTTCTAATTAAATTTGTTTATTTATTTATTTATGTTGTTAATTTATTAGTTGTTTATATATTTTAGTTTTTCATTGATAATTTGTTTTCGCAGTTAATATTTTAGTGAGCATAATCAATTTTAAGTGTGGGGGAAAGCATATTCCTGTAAATTATCTATCTATCTTCTCACACTTATTTAAAGTTGTAGCCCCAATGATAAGATCACGACATAAAAAGGAAACCCCTAGAAAGAGACAACGAGGAGAAGGATCTTCCATTACAACCCAGCCTCTAAAGCGGTCGCAATGATACTATTCAATGTCGAGGCCCAAAAGGAACATCACCAGCATTTGAAAGATCAAAAGTTTAGCACGAGCAAATTCATCGATTGGGAGGCACTGGAGTAAGTTGGCTTAGCCCAACAAGTTTAGGATTTATTTGACATTGGCTCGTGGTCCTGGTTCTTCGAAATTGTGGTTCCTACTTATCAGGAGCTTACACTAGGGGTCCTCTCCACATTCTTCATGGAGAGAGGTTGCTACAATGGGAATTGCCCTAACATATTCCAGTTTTGGATGATTGGAGAAATGTTTCAAACGAGCTACATAAATTCTCCGTTAGAGTATATGGGGACACTGGAGTATATTACACTACGAATAGACTTTCCTTGTAGCTTGTCCCCTTTACACTTTTGGCATACGATCAACACACATGACAAATATGACCCAACAAGTCCAAAGCTTGTACATTGCGACATCCTACACTATATTCTAGGGTTGAGCAATTGGGGTGACAGCTGGGGATTTGTCATGAATATAGGCATGAACTACCTATGGAGCATAAATGAGAGGATGCAAATTCACCTAGGACATGCACTTGTGTCCAATTCATCAGGCCTCAGAGTGAAGACAAAAAGGTAGACATAATTTGTGTTAGATGCAAAACCTAGCTCAAGTAAATATATCATTATTGGAGAGATGGGTAGGCAAGCTTGTGGGAACTCGAAAGACTATCTGATGATAGTAAATGGAGCTTATTAAGCGAGTAGGATAGCTCGAGACTACAGTTGAGTGACTAGGAAGACTTGAGCTTACAGTCGGATGGATGGGAGAGTTAATGTTATTAATAATGAGCCATCTAGGCATCGATTTCTAGCCTCCATCATTTGGCAAAGGTACTTCCTCTGCAGCCTTGCATCAGCACAAGATAATCCACTTAAGGACTCTCCTTCTTCAAACTAGCTAGGATCACATAATGAGGGAGATGCTTGATTTTTGCATATTTTTCTTTTTCTTTATTAATTGTGAATTTATTATTTTCTTTTCTCTAATAATATGGTTAATGTTATTTTTGTTTCTTAATTTTTTGGTTATTTTATTTCTTTTTATGTTTTTATCCCTTTTTTGTTTATGTTTTGCAAGGATATAGTCTAATATTAGATGGATCATAATTTAGAAAAATCGTCTTATTAAAGAAAGTACCACTAAACTTTCTTTCTTATAATATATATACTTATATTGTGTACATTGGAGACAATGTACAACTTTAAGAATGGGGAAGGGATTAATGATTTGTAATAATTTCTTTAAGCTTATTATAATCTTGGTTATTAAATTTTATGAAATGATATCTTGACTTAATTAAAATCTTTCCATCAATTCTTTACTTCATTATTGAATATTGATTTGAATTAGTATGCAAAAGGATGATAGTTAGAAAAAAATACTTTTATAATTTATATTTTTAGTATTCATTGATATAATCAAGTTGAATGAAAATAGTATACTATTAACACAGATATATACCCATCTTTTTTGTGAGCTTTTGAGCCTACGAGCGAAAATTTCAAAATTTTTAAGCTTTTCTATTTCTTTCATGTGTGTTATCATACATAGTGGGATGATTCTAGAACTTACTTTTATTACACATATTGAGACCACATTTGCTAAATTAGAAGCATTCGAGTGATAAAGTCACTTATATTCAATAATTTGTTTTAGCCTATTTTTTTGATAGTTACCTTACCCATAATTTATCCTTTAGGAATAACCAAGTTTAAGCCTTAGCCTTTTTTATTGTTTAAAACCCATATGTTAAACTTTATCATAGTTTTATTTGAAACCTTGTCCTTATTATATGATACCCTGTGTATTTGTAAACAAGTTTCTTGTAAATTTTCTTACTTAAATTTCCTTCAATTCATCCCTTTTTATTATCCCCACTTTACCGTACCTAAGCCCCATTATAACCTGTATAAAGACCTTTCAATTTTTGTTTCTAGTTTATACATAAGTGGTAGAGATGTGATAATATTGCAAGCATATAGAAAGAGTTCTACTATGCACTGATTTGAGAGTTTTGATACTTTTTACCCTAACATTTGAGTGCATTGAGTGAAATCTTGGTGAGAGGGTAAAGGTTTATGTTAATTTGACTCAATATGAAGCGATGATTTATAATATGAATGGCAAAGTTAAGATTAATGAGGGATGGATGTCGTAATTTTAATAATTTTGACTATGATTTGCTTGAAGATAAGCAAAAGTTTAAATGTGAGGTTGTTTGATAGATACATATTTGACTATATTTATACACCTATATTTGATGTATTTTGCTTAATATTTGATACTTAATTCGCTTTAAGTGCACTTGTAAGTTATAATTGCCTTCACAGACTAAAAGGAAAAGAATTCATATGCAAACACGATAAGAAATAAAGAATTGAAACGAGTACGGGATACACGGCTGTGTACGTCTCATAGCTCGTGCAGAATCATGAATTTAGGAGGTTTTGGGAGATACATGGTGTTGTAAATGCCTATGTATCAGATCGTTTATGTCCTAGAATCTTTAAAAATTACTATAAAAAGATGTGATCGAAAGCAAAAGAGAAGAAGAGACTTATAAAGGCGATTCCAGACGTAGACAACATTCAGAAGGGACAATAATGATCCAAAGAAGTGGAAAACATGAATAAATCATTAACAAATCCAATAGATTACAACATCAAACCTCTACCTTACAAGAACATCTGATGGAGAAAAAAAGGGAGATTTAGAATTATGAACTCCTTTTTTTTCTGTTCTTTTTTCTTCCTGTTTATGGTTGATTTCGTTTTTCTATCATATGTAACTAAACATCTTTAGTGTCTAGGTGTGATGCAACCTAGCTTATGCTACAACATGTTTTGATTTTTTTATTTAATGCAATTGTTTTGAATGATCTATTGTGATTCAATTACGTGTTTAATATATGTTCTAGTAGATCTAAAATATTAGTATGTAATCTAATTTCATAACATAGAGATAGAGTAATCCTATGCATAAATAAATCTACCATAATTAAAAGGAGTTAATAGCAAACCTAGAGATAGGTCAACATAAATCCTCTAGATTAGGATCAAACCTAATAATATAATTCACAAATCGGTAAAGCTATCTTATAATTTTTAACCTGAATAATTTTTGTTGATAAACCTAAGATTATTTGTTAGTAGTCTCAAGTGAATTATTAGCATATGATAGAAATTTCTATGGTCCAATAGTTAATAAAACAATTGCATAATAAAAGGTCAATTATCTAAGGGTTTTAGGGGGATTCATCGTGTAGACATTAATTCTTGATATTGATTATTTTCGAAGAGACTTCTTTATTCTCTGCTCATTATTGTTTACTACTTTATTTTACTGTTTTAGTATTATTTTGAACTAAAACCAACATCCAATCTATAGACTAGATAATAGAAGAAAGGTAATTACTAGTAATTATTGTCTTTGTGGGATTGACTTATACTTGCATATGCTAGTTACAGTTATGTCGTGCACTTGCAGTTAATTCAATATTGAATAACTTAAAATCTAGTTATTCAACAATCAAACCTAACTTTTTGCTTAAACAATCATATCTCTTTCCTCAAATGTTTAGGTCTAGTTTACTTCAATATGCTTAACCCTTTCCTTTATTTAGTCCCTTTAATTTTAATTCAAGATCATTAAATGATATATCTCTTTTCATAAGTTAAGTCCAATCTATTTCTTTCACTTATTACTTTATAGGAAATCTTTTCAAATTTTTTAAGAAAATAAAAAATTTAAATTTCCTTTTCAATTACTATGACACGTTTTATAAATTTTTAACGCTTTATTTTAACCCTAGGTAAAATCACAAACTCCTAAATATTCACCTCTTTCTTTATTTATAATTCATTGACATGTTTTTAAAATTCACACCCAAATTTTCTTTTTAAAAAATATCTAAATTTCTAAAACCTTTTAATCATTCAAGTGTGTAAAATAAGGTGCCTGACACCTTCCTATTTTATAAGTTTTCCCCTGAGCTCATTTTTTAATTTATGATGTTTTTAGCTTTATTCATTTGTAAGAACTAAGTATATAGAAATTGACTATATTGAAAAATTGTGATGTTCGTTTCCTGTAGGTTTCCTCCATCTTCCCCTAATAAGGTAAGGTGGCAACTTTATTGAATATCATTTTTCAATTTTTGATCTCATTCATATTAATGGAGTCCAAAAATGTTAGCAATTCTAACTTCATGAAAGCTTTAATTTTCATCTTAAACTTAGAAATATGTGTTCATTAAGACAAAAAATGAATGATAATGTAGTTTTAAGTCAAAAAATAATTACATGAAAGATTATTTCACACTTGATATAATTTTCTCATAAAATGTTATTGACTTTTTGATAGCTTTGCCTTATAACTTTACTTGTTACTTTGTTGTCTAGAGAAAGAAATTCTAGCTTTTATTTAAACTCTCCCCTCTCTATATTCATAGCATGGCATACATCCTACATTAAACCTTATACTTCAACTTGTTTCTCACCTCTCCTTCAGCTACCTCCTCCCTTTAAATATTCCTTTTCTATCTTAGCTTCACTATGTTTTTTCCTTGTTGTTTGTTTCTCCTTTTTCTTGTAACTTTTCTTCTTAGAAACTCCAATGTTCACCATCCTTTTTTTTTTTTTCATTTTTTGCAATGTCAAATTTTTTTTTTAGAATTCCTACCCCAGCCTAATCCTCAACCCACCTAAGCTTCAGCCTTAAACCTTATCCTCACTAGCTCCATTTAACTCCCTCTAGCTTTTGAGAGCTCTATAAATCATTCATTATAGTTATTACAAAAAATCTTGGAATTAGGTTATGGTTGACTTAAATATAAAGATTTGGTTAAGCTATGACCCTCCTAACATGAATGTTGAGAATCATATTGTTACTTCTGCGTTAGATACTTTAAAACCAAAGTTAAAATATGGAATACAACACTTATAGATTTCATTCTGGACAAAAGAATATTGTATTGAGTTATGAAACCATAGGACAATAACGATTGGGAATAACTTGATTTAAATGAAATCCTTGTAAATAACCAAAACGTAGTTTTCTTTATATTTCACAACAACTCTTCTATAAGGAAGGTCCCTGAATTAGTTACTTGTCATGTGCAAAATAAACAAATTATACTACAAATTTGGTGATTAGGGATTAATATTGAAGACATAAAGTAGTTTAATGTGCCTATATAGATATGTGTTCATGGAATTCCACTAGAATATTGAACCATAACCAAACTCAGCCACATTGTCAGCTTTATTAGAAAGCCTATTTGCTTCAATCAAGCTATAGTAGAGATAATCATAATAAGCTATGTTAGAGTCTGTGTAGTTGTCGAAGCTATGAAATATTTACCTAAAGATATACCTATTCTCAGGTTAAATGATAAGTTTGAACTGGTGGAGGATGTTGGGAAAGTAACTTATGGATGGAATCCCTCAATAATGACAACTAAGAAAACTTGGAAACCGCCAGAAAGAATCTTTAGGTCCGAATTCTTAAAGGAGTTGTTAAAAGAGGGCAATATAATCACTCCTCCCATGGTAATACTTGCTAATAGTAGATGCAATAGCTTTTGAATCTGATCCTAATATGGAGATAATCCCCTAAGAAGATCCAATGAGATCAAAAAAAGTTCCAATAATAGTCAGTAACACCATCTTAACTGTATTTAACATTACTAAGCAATCTAATAGCCCTCAAACTGAATTTAGTAAGGCAATAAATTACAGCATTACTATAAACGCTCCTAATAGAGATCACTTAAGCTTGTACAAAACTATAAATGAGGATGATGATTTTAAACTTACAAATAATAAAAGATCCAACAAGAAGAAAAGGTCCCCTTATATGAACAAAAACTTATGATTATTATATCTTAGAAAGTTAGGAGTCTAAATTTCCCTAAAACACTCATGTTGAAGTAATTTATTTTGGAAAATAAACTTGTTTCATTAATCATTTTGAAGTCAATAATCAAGCATGAAAATTTTCATGTCACCTACTAAATCTTTTGGCAAAATGATGGAAATTGATTCATAATTATAATACATATCCAAATAGGAGAATTATACTACTTTATAATGAAAATAGATCTCCATCTCGAACTCTATAGAGCCTGATCAACTAATACACACCAAGATATGCTTCAAAGAGCTTAACATCACTACTTATATGTCCATCATATATGATTTCAACTGTCCTTTTTAAAGGACTACCTCAT
This sequence comes from Erythroxylum orinocense, assembly GCA_025531955.1. Classification (NCBI taxonomy): domain Eukaryota; kingdom Viridiplantae; phylum Streptophyta; class Magnoliopsida; order Malpighiales; family Erythroxylaceae; genus Erythroxylum; species Erythroxylum orinocense. The sequence goes on from JANZLX010000008.1 coordinate 19,859,513, forward strand.
GAACTAAACTTAGATAAGTCACTATTACTCTGAGGACCTTGGCTCCTTTTAGGTGATTTCAATGAAACACAAATGTGGAGGACGCTAAAGGAAATTACTCTCATTGAACCTTTTGTGATGATTTAAGGAGCTACCATAATGATATCAGGTTACAAACTTTCCTTTTAGAGAAAACTTTTTTTACTTTGAGTCATAGGTAAATGAAAGTTCTTATATCAGAAAGAAATTAGATAAGGGTCTCACCAATCTGGAATGAATTCATGCTTTACCGTACACTAAAGATAAACTTCTAAATACAAACTTCTAAGACCACTCTCTTGTCCTAGTGCATTTTACTAATCCTAAAAATTTCATTAAAACTCCTTTTAGATTTAACAATTTTCTAGTTAATGTAATAGGTTTGAATGAAGCAGTTTTGAGGGGTTCTAGCTTTCATATTGAAGGAACAAAAGAGTTCATTCTTATTAGGAAAATGAGCAAGAGATCAAATTATTTTACCAATAAAACATTGACAACATACGTCACCTAGTTCAAATTATAAAAGATGCGTTAGAGAAGACCCAATCTGAGCTCTATAAAAATACTCTCTCCACAAATCTTCAAAATAAGGAAAAGAAAGATGTGCATAATCTATCTCAATATGTAAATTTTAATCATTCCTTGATGAAGCAAAGGTTTAGAATCACATAGTTGAAGCTAGGAGACAAAAACTTGACCTTTTTTTTTTTTTCATAAAGCCATCATCTTTGGAAAAATTGTTAATAAGACTATATCTATCTCACATTCAGGTACTATCCTAACAACTTAAATTCACTTTCTGAAAGTTACAGAGGAGCACTTCTCTGGCCTTTTGAGCACCATTCAAATATAAGATTAATATAGGAAATATTTCAATATCAGATTTCCCTTGAAGAGGCTAACATTCTAGCTCAACATATGACTGCTCAGGAAGTAAATAAGGCTTTAAAATCTCTGCATGCTTATAAGTCACTAGTGCTTAATAGCCTCAATGCTAATTTCTTTATCAAAATCTAGCCTATCAATATTCATTTGATTATGGATGCAGTTCTTGAATTCTTAAGGAAAAGAAAATTAATGAAAGAAATTAACCGTACGTTCATCACCTTTGCTCCTAAAGGCAAATATCATAAAACCATGAATGATTATCACCCCATTGCCTACTAAAAAACCATTTATAGGCACCAAATTAAGTCCTTTCAAACCATATTGATAAAGATTAGGGGGCTTATATACTTGGCGAATGCATTGGTGATAATATCACCATTGTTCAAGAACTCTTCAAACTTTATACTGGGAAAAGAGGCCATAAGAATTGTGCTTTGAAGATTGATTTCCAAAAAGCCTATGACACAATTGAGTGGTGTTTCATTATCAATATACCGATTACATTTGGATTTTCCAACACCTTTATAGCTAAGACTCGTTAGTCCTTAACAATAGTTTCATTTAACTTTTGATGAATGGAAAGCCTTCAAGTCTAATTAAAGGAGCTAGGAAAATTAAGCAAGGGGATCCTTTATCCCTTTACTTATTATTGTTAGTTAAAGTAGTGTTCACAAAATTGTTAATAAGAGTTGATGAGAGAAATCAATCCTTTAAATTCTATGGTAACTGTAATAAGCTAAAAATTCTAAGTTTAAATTTTATTGATGATTTCTTTCTCTATTTAAAATATGATGGAAATTTAATCTCCTTCCTCACCACTACTCATAAAATGTTCAACACAATGGTTGGTCTATACATCAACAAAAACAAATGTGCCATGTATATCTTAACAGGTGCTACTAACATAAGTGACAGTGTGTCGTAGCACTAGTCAAAATAAAAGCTAGACCTACTACTATAGTAGTGGTAAGTCTAGGTCGATCCCATAGAGAGTGTATGTAAAGTTGTTAAAATGAAAATAATTTTTATTTAGGTTTAGGGGGTTTGGTTGGCTTGAAATAAGAAAATAAAATGAAACTAAACTAAGAAAAATAATTTAAAGAAAACACGCAAAGTGATGAAAGTGGTGAATTCATTAGGAATCCGATTCTTTGGTTCTATCTCAACCTACACCATAATTAAACATATTTTGATAATTTTTTGTTCTCAAACATCTCCTAGAAACTATTAATTGTGGGTTACTAATTAACCCAAGTTTTTCCTTAGATAGTATTTAATCAAGATATGATCATTAATTAAACCTAGCTACCAAATAACCTAAGATACGATCTCTATATTAAATTAGGTAACTGCATTACGAATTAAGAAAACCGATTAATCAAGGATACATTCACATACGATACGTCATTTAACCTAGGTTATTTTATCACTATTGATTACGAATCATTAGTCGTTATACACGAATTTCAAATATAACAATTACGGATTATATCGAAAGTCTAACAATGGGCTTGTAAATAAACGATCTAATGAATGCATTAAAATCATCTTTTCGTAATACCCAAATCCATACACGTTAGATAACATAAAAAATTTCTAATGAGAGAAAGAAACAACAAATACAAGGAAAGAATGCTTAAAAGGGTTGTCGACGTTGATATCACCTCTGAACTAGCGTTGGGAAGCTATCCCTCTTGGGTCTCCTCATGGTGGACAACTTACCTCCCTCTTCATGATCTCCTGAAGCTCCTGAAGGTCCCTCATAATTTAAGCCAATCAAAAACCTCTCTTTCTTTCTCTCAGTCGAAGCATCAAAGCTTTCATACCTTCAGTCGTCATACTCATTTTGCTTTATACTAAAAACTTAGGTAATGTGGAAATTTCTCACACCTATGGCCTCACAGGCGTGAGAGAGCCTTATGGGTGTGACATATTTGTCATACCCCTGAGCAGCTTCTCATGACCGTAAAAAGCTTTCCAACCCTCCTTCAAACATGTATTCTTTATAAATGCTAGGTTTTAATGCATGAAATAATGAGCTCCTTTTGTAGCATGAGGTGTTTTCATCTTGTAATCCATGGCTGTTGTAATTCATTCACGGCTGTGACAAAATTCCAGCAAGCCGTGAGTGGTCCTTATGCTCGTCATTGTTCATCTTTCTTGGTAATTTCTTGTCTTCTTCTTGTTTTAATCTTCCTCATTCTTGTTCCATAAAGAAAAGTAGATATGAATCTTCAGAAAATGACTCAAATATAATGCATTTGATTAACTTTAACTTCTTTGCTTTTGAATTGTGACTAAAATCACATACGAGTCAAAGTGAGTATCTTAAGCATTTTTGTAGCAATAATCACTAAGTGTTATGGAATAAATTCATAATCAATTAAACATATGTCAATTTCCCCCAAACTTAGCTTTTGGCCTTCCTCGGGCAAAACATTAAAATCAAGCTCATAGGCCCAAAAACATTGATATATTTTCCATATGTTCTAAGAATATCTAATCATAAACAAAGATGAATGACCTCAAAACCTAAAACAAGAATTCAACAGTTCACTTTTAGTCATAATCAATCAACATTCATCATCTTTGGAGACTGAGCAATCTAATGGTAGACTTGGAAAATATGTTTAAATAAGATATGTGTACATTCAAATACCATTCACAACCAAAACATTCCACAACTTTGCATATCATTTTATCTCTCCACCACTAATGTTCACATGCAAAATCATGGATCAAAGGACTTTTCAAGATTGTAATGTGGGCAAAGGTGAGGTGAGATGTATTTGGATCAAGTAGCATCAAAGCCATTAAAGCTAGTGAAACAAAGCAACACTCAATGTGACATCACGTGCAAAAACTAACATTCCCTCACAATTATGCACATCAATTATAATGAATGCAAAAAACAAGTTTCACAACTTAAACTCGAGATCTCATACACAACCAAATGAAGTATATACCAATCCAAAGGTATCACTCATACAATTGACAACAATATATTAAAACCACAAAGAGTGAACCTTCCAAGCCAATATCTACCTCATATTCAACATACTCAAATAAACCATTCAATATAACTTTAGGAGGATGCATTAAGTATGAATAACCTTGCAAACCACATATGCACTTCCTTCTTGATACGTTTATTTGAACATTTTTTTCTTTTCCTTTTTCTTTTTCTTTTTCTTTCTTTCTTTTCTTTTTCTTTTCTTTTTTTCTTTTGCTTTTCTCTTTTCTTTCTTTCTTTTCCTTTCTTTTCTTTTCTATTATAAAAATTAAAATAAACTACATCAACACGGGAATTTCAATGATAAGACATAAAATAACATCCCAACATTATAACCAACCCACACATATGCATACCCTCATACTTAAAATTTTATACATCCACAAACTCACAAATATACAAATGTTCCACTAGCTTCAACGCTTGGGAAGGACATTTAAGCATGTAATGTGGCTAATACACAAAGAAAAGACAAATAAAGCTCAAGAGGGCTTATCAAAAAGAAAAATCATACTATGGGTAGGCTATTTGGCTAATAAAGTTCGAAAAAGAAAAGAATGCCTAATCATATCCATATTAATGCATGTGATAAAAATGTGGTCTCAAACAAAAATTCAAAGCAAAATCAGGATGTACATGTCATGAAGGTCACACATTATCAAAAGACAATGAGACTGATATGAATCTGTCATTCGAATAAGGCTCAAAATCTCACCGGCTTTGTTTATCACTAGTTACTACTCTGCTAAAGATAATGCACATCGACCAATCACAAAAGTAAAAGTACATGCTAAAGTTGCTATAAAATTCTCTAGTCAATTCACACTCTAATCATGACTATATAATCCTAAAAGCAATAGAAAATGAGAAATTGTTTGTTTTGTTTGTTTCATTCTTTCTCTCATTTTATTGAAAATTTAAAACAAGTAAGAAACAAACAACTAAAAACACACAAACACAAAAAAATAAATGTGAAATTTTAAAGAAAAGAGAAATTTTACTTCACTTGGGTTGCCTCCTAAGAAGCGCCTTTGTTTAATGTCACCGTCTCGACTCCTCCTTCTCCTTACGTGATAAAATTATGATCTTTTAGTGGCATATGCAGTTCTTTCACTTGAGTTTCTTTCAGATAGGGTGTTAGTTGATAATCATTCCCATTCAGTATCTTCCCTAACCTCTGACTTTCAGTCTCTACTAAGTCCATGCATTCTCGAAAGATCTCAAATGTCTCTTCCTTTTTCTTTTTTGTTTAATTCCTCTAACATGCTAGGTAAAAGTAAAGAGTTATTCTTAACATCAAATTGGAACTCAGTATTTACCTCCGAGCTAAAAGATACAGCTTTTTTTGCTTTGAGCTCCCCCTCAACTTCTTCTTTACATGCAATTCCTTGAGGATTGCTCTCAAAATTCTCAAGCTCCTTATCACTTTGTAAGGTTTCCGCACTAACGTCCATTGGGTATACCTCGGGTTGATATGATTGTTCCTCTTCCATTTGTGATTCTAGGTAATCGATCCTCTCTATCATCTCACCCATTTGGCTTGTCACGTTGTGGAGTTTAGATGTTGTACCCTGTCGTACTTATTATATACCTTGTTGAAGTTACTGGAATCATTGTTGTACATCCTTTTGGAATTATAAAGTATTAGCGATGACAACATCAATTAATTCTTCCAAGGATGTACCTGAGTTTTGTGGCTCTCCCAATTTTGGAAACTAGATCAAAATTACCTTTCATCCTACTGGAATTGTTGGATATCTTGTTGGGTCAGCTGTATACTCTCTTGAAGCTACTGCATACCCTGTTGAAATTGAAGATTGTTAGCATTACAGTCTTGATATAGTAGTCCAGACATGTACCTGAATCGTGATAAGAAACTTCTAGTCCGTATGGGAATTGTTATGTATCATACAAACTATCATGGAAGTAACTTTGTTGATTATCCCATCCATAACTAAAGTTAGATTGATCAGTCCAACCTTGGTTATAGGATTGAGAGTAAGAGTTAAAGGAAAAATTACTTCCATCCATGATTTTTTTAAATCGCAAACACGAAATAGAACAATGAAAGGATCACGAAATAATTGAAAAGAAACCAATTAGGAACAAATATATAAAAAATACCAATTAAAATAACAAAATAAAAACTAAAACATTGCATTCCTCAGCAATGGTGCCAAAATTGATAGCGCGTCGTACTGCTAGTCAAAATAAAAACTAGACCTACTCTACTTAGCGGTGGTGAGTTTAGGTTAATCCCACAGAGAGTGTGTGTAAAGTTGTTGAAATGAAAATAATCAGTATTTAGGTTTAGTGGGTGGGGTTTGGTTGATTTGAAATAAGAAAATAAAATGAAACTAAACTAAGAAAAATAAATTAAAGAAAACATGCAAAGTGATGAAAGTGGTCAATTCGTTAAGAATTTGGTTCTTTGGTTCTATCTCGGCCTACACCCTAATTAAATATATTTCGATGATTTGTTATTCTCAAACCTCTTATAGAAACTATTAATTGTGAGTTACTAATTAACCCAAGTTTTCTCTTAGATAGTGTTTAATCAAGATACAATCGTTAATTAAACCTAGCTACAAAATAACCTAGGATACAATCTCTAAATTCAATTGGGTAACTGCATTACGAACTAGGAAAACCGATTAATCAAGGCAACAATCATATACAATGCATCATTTAATCTAGGTTATGTTATCCCTAATGCCTAATGATTACAAATCATTAATCGCTACACATGAATTTCAAATATAACAATTACATATTATATCAAATTCTAGCAAAGGGTTTGTAAATAAACGATCTAATGAATGCATTAAAATCATTTTTTCACAATACCCAAATCCATACATATCGGATAACATAAACAATTTCTAAAGAAAGAAAGAAACAACAAATAAAAGGAAAGAATGCTTAATCAGGTTGTCGGCATCGATATTGCCTCCAAATCGATGTCGAGAAGCTACCCCTCTATGGGTCTCCTCATGGTGGAGAGCTTACCTCCATCTTCGTGCTCTCCCAAAGCTTCCAAAGGTCCCTCGCGATTCAACCCAGCTAAAAAACTCTCTTTTTTTCTCTCAATCGAAACACATCAAAACTTTCATAACTTCAACCGTCACACCTTGTTTTTCTTTATACTAAAAACCTAAGTGATATGGCAGTTTCTTATGTGGGAAAGGGCCTCACGCTCGTAGCTTCTCATGGCTATGAGATGTTTCTCACGATCGTGAGAAGCTTTCTAACCCTCCTTCACACATGTCTTCTTTATAAATGCTAGGTTTTAATGCATGTGACAACTAGCTCCTTTGGTAGCATGAGGAGTCTTCATCTTGTAATCCATGGCTAACGTAATTCACTCACGGCTGTGACAAAATTGTAGCAAGCCATGAGTGTCTTTATGCTCTTCATTCTTCATCTTTCTTAGTAATTTCTTGTCTTCTTGTTTTAATCTTCCTTATTCTTGTTCCACAAAGACAAGTAGATATGAATCTTCGAAAAATGGCTCAAATATAGTGCTTTCGACTCATTTTAACTCCGTTGCTTCCGAATTATATCTAAAATCACATACGAGTCAAAGTGAGTATATTAAACATTTTCATAACAATAATCACTATATGTCATGGAATAAATTCATAGTCAATTAAGCACATGCCAGCAAGCTCATAAATTCATAATCAATTAAGCACATGCCAGCAAGCTCATATTTATCCACTATAACTAGTTTCAAACTATAAAAATTACCAATTTAGTATCTTGGAATTATAATATTATCAATTAGTATAAAACTTGGATTAAAAAATTCTCATTGAAAAAATCTTGGTCATAAATAATAGCTAGAGCTATAGAGAATTATCTTTAACTAGAAGAGCTCAATTAGTGAAATATATGCCTTCATTTATGAATGTATACTGGGTTCTCTCATCTAGTGATCCCTCGAGGCACCATAAAGATAGTTGAAATTTTTTTTGAAAACTTCTGATGGTTAAGATGTAAGATGTAAATTAAAATAAATAAGATAAAATGATCTAAAGTGTGTTAAGGAAAGAGTATTTCAACAACCAAATTGACGAATCAAGTTTTATTGATAGAAAAGGCTTAGAGATTAATCAAAGATAAATGATCATTGGAGGTAACGTAGGTGAATGAATACTATATTTGGGATAAATATGCATGCAACTCCAGAATCCCCAGCAATGCCTTAACAATAGTGAAGTTCATTGGCAAAATCATAGACAGATAAGAGGAATATGTGTCTATTAAGTTAGAAATGGGGTACTTACTAACTTTTGGTCTAATTATTGAACCTCAAATGGGCCACTCAATCAAATTAGTGAATTACATCCTTCAAAGAACATAATTAAGAAAAATGTAAGTGTAGCTCATGCCCTATCAATCTTAGGGAAAAGCTTGCTCACTACTTCACCATCTAGTGCTATTAACTTCCTGATCAATCACAAGTTGAGTGACAATAAAAATAAAGTAATATGGAAACTAGAAGCATCTACTTGCTACTATAATAACTCATACAAACTGTCATATAATCAGACTAATCCTTAAGTAGCTTGACATAAAGAAGTGTGATTTAAGAACTATAGTCCTAGAGCAGTACACACAGTTTGGACAACTTTTAAACTTAGGCTCCCTATATTGAATAGATTAGGAAAGTACATATACATTCCAAATTGTTATATACTATACAAAATAGAGATGGAATCTCATGATCACTTATTCTTTCAGTGCACCTTCACTAATAAAATATAGAAGTCCATAATGTATCTGTGTAGTATATATAGATAATCACCTTACAAAATGGAATGAGATAAAGGACTAGAGTGTGCAACTCAATAACATGTATGAAGGAGACAAATGCATAACTTACATAACTTTTTCCCATATGGTCACAAGTATTTGGATAAAGAGGAACAATAGAGTTTTCAACAATCAGTGATGGAAGGAAGATGTGGTCATTATCTTAATGTTTGAGAAAATTAGACTATAATAAGCCTCTACAAAAGTAAGAACAAAATCAACTCTATAATGTGCAATAATTGGAGAATGACATAGTCTAATAAACTAAAGCCAAATCTAGTTTTACAAGAGTGCTCGGGATGGTTATGTTTCCTCTCTGCTAACTGATATATTTGCTTCCAACATAGTTTATCCTCTATATACATACAATTCCATTTGAAGGAATACATTTTTACTCTAAAAAAAACTTTTTTTTCACTCATTTTGTCTTGGTTCAATAATCTCCTCATTATGGATCACTTTTAATTTACTACTTGATTAATTGTATTGACTTCTTTAGATCACCTCACTTTTACATGTGACTTGATCTTTCATATATTTCTTGAATCTTTAATATAACTTAATTTTTAACAAACTAAATAATTAATATCATCAAAGATAAAATCATTTAATAACATTTATTATTATTATTATTAAAATCATAGGTTGGGTAGTTTCCTCCTAGTTTAGAATGAGAAAGTTAACTAGATCAATAATAAGTTCCTTACTTTAAAAATTTTTCTCGAACTCATTTTTATTTTAGAATCTTTATATCATTATTAATTTTTAAGCATTCCCTATTTAGAAAATTACTAAATCGAAAAATTATGATGTTCCTTTCCTATAAGTTTCCTTAATCTTTCTTTAATAAGGTAGGATGATGACTCTGTTGAGTACCATTTTCAATTTTTAATCTCATTCTTGTTAACGATATCCAAAAATATAAACACTAATAACTTTCATGAAAGCTTAAATTTACCTTTTAAACTCAGAAAGATGTTTGTATTAAGACTAAGTGAATGATTATGTAATTTGAGGTCCATAATGAAATTGAAATAAAAAAGAGTTACATAAAAGATTACATCGCACTTAATAATATTTGCTCTTGATATATTCTTGATCTCTTGATCCACGCTTTATCTTATATGTATTTATGTCTTAAATGTTACGGGTTGTTGCTTTTTGGATGAATATGATGACTCGATAATTAACTGGAGTGATGACGATAGCTTATGAAGAGAGGCATTAGACGCATTGAAGTAGTGGTGGTATATGGTGGTAGTTCCTTTACTGACAATAGCTATTGGTTAAGTTGCCAGAGTTGTAACCATGGAAGATGAGCTGCTGACAGCGGGCGGGACAAAAGGCTAGTCATGAAAGCTTGTCATTTTGTGTGGCTAGGGTTTGTTTTAGGGCTAGTGTTTTCTCTTATGGATACTGGTTCAGCCAGATTTTGCTGGATCGGATTGTCATTGTTTTGATCCATGATCCCGCGTGATCTCGATTATCGAACACCTACAAAACGAACAAAGGCACGCCGGGGGTGGTTTCCCGGGAGGCCCCTCCGACGCTCAAGTCAGTATTTTTGTAGGGTTTTGGCTGATGTAAACAAAGAAAAGCAAAGTTGTATTCTCGTACCTGCGTCGTAAGGAGATAATCAACTTATATAGTAAATACCTGTTAGGTTTAGGTCATTGTATATGAGTGGGAGATTGCCACTTGCAAATAGACCGTGGATACGTGAACCTGGGCTTGAGCCTAGAATGGCCGACCCAACCAGATACGAAGGTGAGTATCTGACAATCAGGAACTAGAATAACTGTTATTTGGTTACCAGGATAGGTGTATTCCGAAGTTAGGTTTTAGTTTGTTTAGCTATAAGTTTAAACTAAGCCTAAAACTTGCATAAATGATGTTTAGCAATAAGATTGCATTATCCTAATGTCTGGACATAATGATAGCCTGTTTTAGGTGTTACTTTTACCCAAGTTCTAAACATAATTTAAAAGAGTTTTAAATTCAAAATCATGTTTAAAATTAAATTTATTATTTTCTAAGTTGAATAAGATTAATAATCAGATTAATTCCTAATTTACATTTTTTAAAATATTTTCTATAATTATAATTATTTGTTTTCAATTAGCATGAAATTAATTAATTAGACTCCTTTAAAATTAAAAACTTTTCTTAAGTAATTAAGAAAATTAAATTTGTTTGTTTTAATTGGATTAATACAAATTAAATTTGTTATTTTATTTAAAATATTTACTTTAATTTCAGAAGTAGTTTTATTTAATATCATAAAATAAATTTTTAATTAAAGAAAAGTAATTTATAATAAGATTAAAAATAGTTTCTAATTGGATGAGAATTTTTAACTCGTTAATTTTTTTACAAAAGAGTTTTTTCCTAAATTATACTAAGCAATAAGAGTAATTTCGACTTTTTATTTTGCAGGTTATATGTTCCGTTTTTGTCCAGGTTGCCGTAAGAGGGATCCTTTGGCAAGGTTTGCCTGCCTTGGTTTTTCCGGTAGTTCAATATACTTCCTATGTGGTGGTTGCCTTCCTTGACCTTTTCGGTGCCTGGGGAGTCTATGAGCAACCTTCTCCAATGGTTTGATTCTTCTGGGCTATTGATCTTCGGGCGCATTTCTCTTGGTTATTAGTTGCTTTGTTTCTGTGGTGCTCCTAGTGTATTACTTTTGACTGTCGGTTTTTCTTTCCTGCCTTGTTTCAGCTTGCCTAGCTTATGTCAGGTTGTTTATTTTCGATTGTTGTGCCTCCAGGGGCACTTGTAAATGGACATTTTGTACATATCTTTTCTTTCTAATATATTTTTCTGATTTATAAAAAAAAGAGTAATTCACTAAAAAATTTAAGTTGATTAAAGGATTTAAGATAATTGGAGAAAAATTTAATTCAATTAAGAATCAATGAATTTAATCTAATTTAATTATCAAAGAAGCTAGAAATATTTTAGATTATGAAGAACAATAACTAGAATTAAACAAGACTTGATGTTTCATGAATATAATTTGATTACATTAGTATGAGAAATTGCATGGTATTAATAAGCATAGTTGATTGCGTGTATATATATAAGATATTTTGCATGCATTTTGTGTTTGATGAGACTATCTAAATGGTAATTATTGTTAAAAAATTAAGTGCATATTGAGAACGTAATTATTGCCTTCCATTATTTAAACATAAAAATAGAGTTTTGTTTATTAGAAGGCTTGTTGACTAAAGACCCCTTTAACCAAATTTTTTTTCTTAATTTAATGGGCCTATTTAATTAAATTTGTATGATTTGGATGAACGACTCATGATTATATGAATTTAAGGGTAGGTTTAGGAATAACATATAAGATATATTTTGATAAGAGTTATCACCTAATAAATCTAGTAATCAGATAAGATGTGATTAATAAGGATGTTATCTACCTAATCTAAGTTTAGTTAATTTATTGAGTGACTAAAAAAAACTAAAATTAAATGGGATCCTAGTTTACTAAAGATATTAGAGTAATTTTTTCAAATAGTATTAAGGACTATTATTTCAAATAAAATAGTGGGAGTAATCAAATGTATAATTAAATTACTATTCTTATTTAAATGTTGTGACATATAAACAATACTTGCTTTTATTTCATTTATATTTTGTTTTAAGTAGAAATTACTTTAGTTAGTATACTTTTTTTATAATGTAAAATTTTCATTACTAAACCCAAAATGGGAATAGTTCTAAGCTTCCAATAGCTAGCTAGCAAAGTAACTGCTGGCCATCAAGTTTTCAAATCAACAAAAACTTTACCAAGGATTCAATAATAAACTAGGAACCTGTAATTAATTTTTTCCATATAGAACTAAGTGTTTATGATACATTTTCCCTTGTAAAAATCTACATTTTCCTTTTATTCGTAAGTTGCAAGCATTATGGATTTAATGTGTAAACAAATATATACTAATATTTTTTTCTAGATTCCTCTTTAATTTGTCCCTTGAAGTGTTCTAGTTCTAAAAAAACTCTATGGTTTTGCTTTATCCAATTGCTATAAAATAGATAATTCAGAGAGAATTTGAATACTATTTTATCCACTGAGCTTATAGCTAAAGTTATGCAACATTAGTCCTTGATCACATCCCAATTACCCTTAGGTGGAATGAGGTTATAGGGCTAAAGTATGTGGCTTCATAAGGGATTTGTTTAATTTCATTCAAAAAAATAGATGATCCAAGCTTTCAACTTTCTTTCTAAATAAAGTGCATTAAGTTGGAATATTTAGGAATCTAGTCAACTTATCTAGTGTATTAAGTTTTCCTTTAGATGCTAGTTAAAGGATGAAGCTAGCTCTAGCTTGGGGTGAGATTATTTGTATGAAGCTAGCTTGGGGTGAGATTATTTGTACTATAGCATCTTATACTAGGGTAATTTGGGGTGTTAAGTTATTAAGAGATCCATAAAAGAGCTATTGCTGAAATTTTCTATTATTAATTTACTCTAAATTTTACGTCCTCCCTATTATTCTCAAGCCTCAATCCTAGGACATGATTTTGATTTTGGGTGTTAGGTAAAGATTCTTGGAGTTGGTAATGTTTCTTCTGCACCTCTTTCATTGTGAAGTTTGAAGAAATGGTATCTCTCAAGGAGTTTAATTCTATGGATTTGTTTAGGAAACCAAACTGGAACCAATTGTCATGCTAGAAAGTTGTGTCTACCTTATTTTCTATCTTACTTTATATCACTAACCAAACTTTCCGTCTAAGTTGTAGGATATTGTGCATAGTAGGTTCTTGCTTTGGATTATGTATTCCAAATTTTCACATTCCTTATATAATAAACATGGATCCATTGTACCTAAGTAGGTTTCTTATTATTTGGTTACCTTCATAACATTTTTATCAAGAGAACTTTGTTAGTGAGTTTCAGCGTTTTGATTACTACGCCCCCTCTTCTTCAGGTAAATTTATTATAGTCCACTTAACTTTTTCCATAGCTTTTTTTTTGTGCCCCCTTTTCCACTAATTTAGCAATATTGTTAGCGAAACTAAGATTGGAAGACTAGTAAATATAGATGTTGTCTAAGACTAAGGTAATTCAATGGGTTCTTCCAGCTAAAGTGAAGCTTTCATTGCACCAACTTGATATCTTTTTTTGTGTATTTTCTATAAGTGGTTGAAACTCTATATAGGAGGGCCTCTTTAAAGTGATAAGAATCCCCAAGTATATTAATGTATAATTTTTTGCTCTTAATCTAGTGATTGATGAATACTATAAAGCATTATGAAGAACTCCTTTAGATAGGTAAAAATAGCTTTTATCCCTATTTAAGGAGAGTCTCAAGATTAGTTTGAAGGACTACGATGCTAACATTAGGATACTCAAATAATTTTCTTCTGCTTTGTAAAACAATTAGATCATCAACAAGCACTAAGATAGTAAGACATTATTCATTTCATCCTACAAATATTTTTGGGAATTTAAACGCCCTCATAATGTTTAAAGCTTTTTGAAATTTAATCTTAAGGGCATAATTCTTGCTTGCATGCTTCTTATTATAGTTTTTAAATAGCTCCTGTGCAAGTAAGATGTTATCCCCCCTATATTTATGCATTTGATGAAAGATACATATAAGTTGTTAATGTATGTAGGAATGATAAGCTTCAACCTACTTGTCGTAATCTTATAGATCACTTTGTAAATGATATTGCAGCATGAAATTGGTTTATATTCACATAATGAGCTTAGAGTTTGGTCCTTTGGGAATAAACAAATGAATGTTTTATTGATTTCTTTCAAAATCCTTAATTTGTTAAAGAATTCCAATACGAAATTTGTTATTATTTTCTTATTGAACTTCCAAGTTTTGGGTAAAAGAAACCATTGAAACCATTCGTTCTTGAGTTTACTCATTCATTAGAGTAATTAATAGGGGCGCATCCTAATGTTAAAGCTCTTCCTTAATAATCGATTTTAATATAAGGACAGAATAATTTCCCTCATCTGGAAAACCTAGGGTTTTAAAGAAGTATAAGTGAGCTTTTTTATCAAGACCCTCCTATAAAAATAGTGGATTTGTCATTAATTTTAGTGAGACAATTCTACTATTGTTCCTTTAAAATAGTAAAGCTTTGTGGAATTAAAAAGATGGATTTTCCCCCTTCTTTAAACCAAAAGAATCTTTATATATATTGAGCTGTTGAGCTATTTAACAATAAGCCTTATACATAATTATGCAATGCTTCTTTTTCCTCTTATCGAATTCGAGGATTAGATGGAGATTGGTAAAGATGTGATTGAATAGAGTTTAAGATTTGTAGTTTATCTTGGATCAAATTTTTGGTGCTTTTGACCTTTTGCAAATTAAGCACTTTTAGCTGATCCTTCACTCCCTTGAGTTTCCTTATCCAAATAGATGATGTGTTTCCTTGAAATTCCATATTAATACCTGTCAAGATTGATTCCTAAAATCCTTCAATGTAAAGTAGGTAATTATCAAACCTGAAGAGATGCCTCTTTTTTACTATCATGAAGAGATCTTAAATCACTATTGGATAATGGTTGGAGAAAAGAGGATTATTGAAGTACGCTATAGTTCCTGGGAACAATGATAGCCATTCCCCATTGCTTTATCTTTTTTTTAATGAACTAGCTACCTTTCTATTAGTTGGACCAAGTGAATAGATTACCCTAAAACTTCAAATTAGTTACTTAGATATTATCTGCATAATTCTTTAATTTATTTGAGTGGTTCTTTATGTTGATATTGCCCTTAACCTTATTTAAACTTATCATACAATAAAAGCCTCTAAGCAATATCCAAGGTCCTCTGATTCTAGCTCCAATTTTCTTAATTTGTTCCTTAAAGAGGTTTTCTTAAATCTTATATTTAAATTATATACAAATGAAATAAAAATCTCCATCCTTCTTTATTTTATCTTAATATCTACGTGTGTCATCTGGTTTGTGATCAAGGAATTGAGCACCTATATTTTACTAGCATCATAGAGCATAAGTATTATCCCATTGAAGTGATGTTAATGATTTGAAAGAACTTCCCAATGTCTTCTCAAAAACTTCATTTTATTGCTACTTATACCCTTCAACTTGGTTTCCAAAAGCCCTACTATATATGGGTTATTATCAATAACATAGTTAATAAGTACTAGCTTAATGGGATAGTTGATCCCTCTTATATTCCTTATTATGATTTTTATGGTTAAGGAGTGGGATTAGATCCCTTTTCTACTTTTATTGATCTCGTCTTCCATTTGTTTTGATTTCCAATTTGTAGATGATATTGAGGCTTTATACGCCTTAGGGCTGAAAAGAATGCTTCTTAATAGAGATGTAATGTCTTCAATGGTAAAATGGGAATAGGTTCCAACATAGGTTCTATTGTTAAACTAGGCACTGTAATAGTCTTATTGTCTCACTTGTTGTGACCTTTCCATGATCATTGGATTCATTATTATTATCAATTTGTAAATCTTTAATGATATATTTTGTGAAGAATTATTATTATCAATTTGTAAATCTTTTATGATATCTTTTGTCATATGCATAAGTTCTAGACCCCTCTAACAAATCTCCTTCATGTAAACCTCCATTGCTCTTTTTTTCTTGATTGTTTTAGTCTCTAAGAGTACATGACTGTGAACACATCTTCCACTAATTGATCCCTCTCTTATATTCTCATTAGTGGGATGTCATCAGATAATTTTTTATTGTCGTTGACAAGTCAACATAACTTGGCATATTTAATCATATTTGTTGCAGTTATTGAATCATCCAAACAAATTAGAACCATTATGATACTTTTTGAATAGTTTATCCCTTTTGTGGTTTAGTACACTAATAAAATGGATTGAATGCTGAGCTAAATGGTAATATTATTTTTCTTGAACTATTGAATCTAAATATTAGGTTTCCAAAGTTATAGGAGGAGAGGTTTGTTGTTCAGATGCTAGGGTCTAGTTTCTATAATTCTCAAGACTTGTGCTTTGGTACGAAACTTAAATAGAAACACATTTTCAATATTGACCAGTACTTCTTGTAAACCATGCTTCTTTTAATTGGAGTTTGCCTATGAAATGATAGTTTGAAAAGAGGAACTATGATCCACTAAAAAGCCTAAGAGGTTGTCTCCCCATTTATTAGCTCCCTCTTTTAATATTTCCATAAAGGACACTATAGCATCTTCATTCTTATATAATAGAGGGCATTATGGCAGCTTGGTATATGGAGTTCCATCAACTATCACTTGCAACCATTTTCTCTTGTTTTTAATGGCCTTGATTCATTTTGATCTTTTCAGGGAGCATAAGAAGATGAAGGAGATTTTGAGGAATGCGTTGCATTTTCATATTGAGAGGTGGGAAATTCTCCCTATTTAAGGGCTTAAGTGACATTCCTAAAAGGATTGCAATAAGTGGTAGTCAAAAAGATAAAGAACAAAAGTTGTTACAATTAGAAATAAAAAGGAATGAATGGAGAATATGTGGGAGAATGCTAGAGAAGAGTGAAACCAGAATAGAAGGAGTTGAAGTATGAGCAAATTAGGTAGAAGGAACAGGAGAAGGTAACTCAATCTAACACTGAAGGTAGGGGCAAAAGATTGGGAAAGCAATAAGAGAAGGTAAAGACTAAAGAGAAGTTAAGGACAAGGAAGGATGGCGGAAAACTGAGAAGTTGAAAGGAAAACAAACTTTTACAATTAAAGAAGATGTAATTTCAGTTCATATAGTTGATACTAAAAGTTAGTGAACCTAACTAGTTGAATGTAAGGTTAAGTTTGAGAAGAGTTCTCAAAATTAGATAGAAAATTTGTATTTTTGCTACTAATCATTGTCGAGGATTTGGTGTCAGTTTTAGAAACATATCCACATCATATTGAAGATAAAATGTAATGAAATTTTCAATCGATTAATGTCTCATAAACTTTAATAACAACGTGTAAGATGTATGTCAATACTGAGATAGCATAATACAAGTAGTTAAATAGAGTTAAGTTAAAAAAGCATAGTACTTTATGGAATAATTTGACTTAATTTAGCCTACAAAAAGCATAAATAAGGACTACAATTGAAGGCATTGGTGTAGGTATAATAACAGTTATCATATTATAAAGAAAAATAATTTTATGACTTTTCTTGCCAATACATGATCTCATAAAAATCATGTATATTTCTAATTCATACCTTTGAGTATTTGATACTAAATCTAGATTTAATAGTATTATGATGTTCAATGCATGATAAGAAATAGATTGTTAAATAAAAGTAGTAGATACGAGTTTGAACAAATAATTTATGTATTAGATTAAGAGAGACTTATGTTTAACATAAGTAGCAAGAATATAAAGATAGATAACCAAGACTATCCTTATATTCCATGTTAGTTAAATCAACATAATGAGATCATAAAGTTATATATAAGGATATAAGTATCATTTTAATTAGGAATCGTATGAATTTGTGAAACTTGATGGGTTGAAGAATAACTAAATCAACCTTTGGTGAAAGGATGATGATGGCGACAAATTATTCGATCTTATATAAACGACGTATGGAATAAAATAACAATTCATAAAAGGATGAATACTTGTGTTTCATTAAATTTACTGATGACTTTATATGACATAGTCAAATGCATTAAAATAAATATTGATTTAAATTTTTAAAAAGTTCAAATTGTTTAAATATAAACATTGAGAATGCTAAAATAATTTGATAAGATCAATATGATGAGATTCAAATTTTCTTGGTTATTTATAGGGAATCAGATTCTCTAATAAAAACCTCTAAAACTAAAATCCATAACAGTGTGAATTTATGTAAGGATGAAAATATGATATATGATGTTATATAATGCAATATTTATTTCTTTTATAGCCAAGCCTACTATAACAACTAGCCTTTAATAGTTTCGATTAAATCAATTAGTAAGTTTTCATATTATATACAAAATGTTAAAACTTTGAAATAGTTGGAGTTAAAGATTTTGGGAGAATAGTTTTAAAGATAAGTAGTATGAGCAAAATGAAATATGGGTTCAAGTCTCATAAAAATACATTCAATTAGAACTAGTCCCATTATTGATACATCTGATATAAAGTTGAAAGTCTTTGAGACATAGAAAGATTCATTTTCATAATAATCTAAAGAGTTTGTTTTATAGATGAGTATGAATTTATCATTTCATTAAGAAGGCTAGTGGGAGTATAGTCATCATCTTCAGTGGGAGTGTTATAGAAATATTTTGCTGGTAGAGAACAAAAAATTCATATTTTCAATTGTTAAATCTTTGATTGTCCAAGAATAACTCTTACTGGATATAAAAAGGTAAAAACTTAATTCTATGAATTAGATCTATTGAGATAAATATAAAACTTATTTACCTATTTTAGTCTAAGTACATAGACAATATAATAAAGGCATATAGTATTTAAGACATATGATGCTTGTGAAGTATTCAAGATATCAATTATTTTATGAATGACATAATATTTGAGAAGTATTCAAGATATCCATTATTTTATATATAAGTTGGTATTTAAGTTTAAGATTATAAGGATATTAACTTCTGAAGTAAATCCTAGTTAAGGTATATTTTACTTGGAATAATATTATTTTTAAGATTGAAAGGGTTCCAATATAACATCAATTGTGAGACATAGGTTTTTGGGAGAGAAACAGGAGCATTAATGGCCATTCATTCAAATGCTGAGACAAAGGCACATTATTTAACCTTTTATCAAAATTCAAATTGGTAATGGTGAAAACTCTTGGCACTGATTCAATAACTAGACTCCTCAAAGTCCACTAATCAAGAGAGAAGACTTGTCCACACTAATTGGTAGATTGACTATCAACACCAAAGTCTCTTTTCTTATTAATAAAATACTTGGAAGATCACTAATAGAGGATCTGATAAATTGCAGGGCTTCTTTCCAAGTATTTGCCTAATTCCTCCTTTAAGGATACAATCATTTAGTCTACTAGTAGTAATGGAGAGTACCCTAATTCTTCTTGCCTCAAAGCTATAAGAACTCAACATCTAAACATTCATTGGTTCAGTATAGCTGGAAAGGCTCCTTGATGCCTAAAGCTTCTTTTGAAGACCAAGGATAGACTAAGGGGGATGAATCATCATATTTATGTCCTTTGTAACACTTTACCTAAAACTATAATTCATATGTTATTTAAATGCAGATTCTAATCTACAGTGTGGTTAAGAATGCAACACACCATAAACCTAGTTTTTCATATAAATTATTATGAAAACATCATAATTTAGGCAGAGAAACATTATAAAAGAATTGGGGAGGATAAGAAGTGCTAAGCCTCAGTCTAATATGCTTTGTTTATTCAGATTGGTATGAAAAAAAAAACAAAGAATCTTTAAGAAAATTCATATCGAGGAAAATGTTATTACATATAAAACTTGTTGTTGGATCAAGCAGATACTAGTTGTCCATCAACTCATAATAATCTGAGCTATTTTATAAAATGTAACTAGGGATTGAGGTATTTTAAATATAGACTAAATTAGTAGTTATACTGATGATAGGTTGTCTTACTATATAGTTACATCTCTTTTTATTACTATGGCCTTGTAATCTGCCTTTCTAAGCCTTTGTAGGCTATTTCAATGAATTTCTTTATTTTTCAAAAAACATATAACATCAACTGCTAGTCAGGCCATAATACATTTTTTATTTAGTAGAAATCATTATTTAGGTTAATAAGTTCTTCAATGAACTTAGTATAGCTCTTTGCATTATAGTAATGTACTGTAAAAAAAAGTAGATCCATTAGGCGTGTAAAAGGAGCTAAGACCTCATAAAAAACCCAAATATATATTTAGGCAGTTTCTTTTAACTATGGCAATAATTAAGATAAAAGTTGTAAGATTTAAGAAAGTGCTCACTATAATGAATCTTATAAAATTCCCTCACTAAACCACTATCCCAGTAGTAGTATGATTGTCTTGTAATGATATGGTGTAAGATACTTCAATGATTCACTTAGTACAAATAGAAGATTGTTAGTTAATACCCTAAGTCAAATTGCTGGTTGTAGTTTAATCACACAATTATTTAAAATAATTCTTTATCTTATACTATTCATATGTATATGATGAAGTCCATAGGAAAATTTATATTGCAAAATAAAGTTATAATGAAATCATAATTATGATATTCATATTACATTTATGTATTATGCCTATATTTTTCCCATTCATTGTTGTATTAATGTTAGACATTAGTAGAGCGTAAAAGAGTAGTGTATATTATGTTTCTTCCTTATGAAGGAAGTAGTCGATCTCAAATACTAAAGTATAAAAATACTTAAATAAACATATGGTGTTTGTTAGAGAACAAGTTCATTGAACCCATATGAGAATTTTATTTGGAACATTACTTGTATATCTATGGAAATTCTCATTGTCATGATTGTATAAGTGATCCTTTGATTTGAGATCTCTATAGTATCTCGTATAGGGATTGTTATATTTTGATACTACTTATGATTTATTCTAGTCAATGATAGTTCAATCGGTAGTCATTAGATATAACATAAACTATATAGAGGTAGTTAAGTGATTAATACAAGAGTCGATCGCATTAAAGTGATTAGCGAGATTAATACAAGAGTCGAACATATTAAAGTGATTAACGAGATTAATACAAGAGTTGATCACATTAAAGTGATTAGCAAGAATGTTCAATTATTTATTTTTAGTATTAATTTGAGAAATCCTTATCTAAGGTGGAATGACATTTTGAGAATATTTTTCAAATTTCATTAATTAAATCAATTACTAATAGTAGGAGCTAATATGATTATATTCAAATAGAATAGATATTAATTTCATGCTCTATATCTAATTGAATCTTTATGCAACGAGAAGAATTATATGAAAAAATCATGCATAGAAAGTTTAGTCCAAACCACTTTGTCATTCTTAAATGTTTGGGCAGTCATAATGTGTTGCTAGACACCAATCTTGATCTATAAATATAAAATATTTAATTAGAGAATTAAAGATGAGTTAAAGGATTTTAAACTATCTAATCCTAAATATGATTTGGGAACCTAATGGGTCACACAAAGAACAAGAAGAAAGAAAAAGTATTTTAATCAAGTTAGAGTTGAATGTCAAGTTTAAGAAATTTTATAATTAAATATGAGATATTTAATAAATAAGGAATAATATGAGATATTGGATCTTATTTAGACTCAATTGGTATTTGAATATAATTATTAATAATAATTCTAATAAAATTTTTATTGAAATTAGAATTTTATTTCAATTAAATTACTAAAAGGTCCTAAACCTATTATAAATAGGCTTAAGATCCAAAAGAGCTAGCATCTCGTGCCTAACCATCTTTATAATAGTTATAGAGTTCTCTTAATATATTTTGTGAATACCATTAAAGATCAGACACGTATGTGACTACAATGGTTGAGACGAACAAATTTCAAAACGATTTGAAGGAAATGACAAGAAAAGAATCAAGCTTCACTAGAAGATAAGAATTATAATTCATGTCTCATTATGTTTATATGTTGGCTTCTGAGAAATCATACGAAAAGATTTAATTCTTATTTCACTACATATGGGATTAGATTGCTTCCCAATTTTCCTATACAAAAGAGTATAAGGTTTATTTTTGTCTTATTTCTTAATTTTTCTCTTCAACGCTCCACCCCCACCATATCCATATAGAATATGACACTTATAAAAGAATATTTCAAAAGAAGTCCTAACAAATTCCTTTTACTTAGTTATTGGAATGTTGACATTTTTATTTAGTAGTTCAATAACTAGTCATTTCTTTTTTAGATTTCTTCATGAGCCAATTTCTTTATTTTCTTTCTCCTCTTGTTTATAGGTTTTGATTATTCTATTTTGTGATTTTGATTATTTTCATTTGACAAATAAATCAGTTATAAAGAGAATTTAGAATATAGCTAACTTTGAAGATATAAGTGAACTTCACCATTTGATTCAAGAAACTCTTTCTAATATTATCAATTTTGTAAGCTCTGGAGTCATTAGCAAAATATAAAACAAAAACTTTTCTTTTCTTGTAGATTTTTTTAGCTCCATAGCATTGCTTGATTTTTATAAAGCCTTTGTATGCCTAGCATCTGTTGATTCCATACATGAAGTTTAGTTTATTTAACTATGAACAAATCTGTGGTTGGTTTTACATAGTTCTAAAAAATTAAGACCAATGTTGATGGTTTAGTAGGATGATACAAGGTTAAGCTTATAGCTAAAGGTTTCACTCAGAAATTTGTGGTTGATTATGAAAACACTTTTGATCCTATAGCCTATATCACTTTTGTTTGTACTCTCATTGCCATTGTTGCTATTAAGATTGGACTTTATTTCAGATGAATTTCAATAATGCCTTCTTAAATGAAGATCATACTAAATATGTCTATTTTTAACCTCCTCCTAGCTATAATCATCCTTCAGGTAAATTTTGTCTTCTTCAAAAGGCTTTGAATGAACTTAAACAAACTCCTCATGCTTAGTTAATTAAATTTAGTTCCACTATTTATCATTTTAGTTTCTAGTCCAATCCTTATGATCATGCATTATTCCTTTGGAAGACAGAGCGAGGTATTATTTTATTATTATTATATGTTAATGATATGATCATTTTTGGAGATGATATGTAAGGTATTTATGATCTTAAAAACTTTCTTAGCCTCTAATTTGAGATGAAAGATCTTAGGGCTTTGAGCTTTTTCTTAGGTCTTGAGGTTGCTTTTGATTCTATAGGATAATATTTATCTTAAGCCAACTACACTACCAATTTTATCTCTCAAGCAGGTCTTATTGATGAAAAAATTATTGATACCTGTATTGAAGTTAATACTTATGCTTCTACTTCTGATGGCTTTCCTCTTCCTGACATTACTTTTTATTGTAAGCTTATTAACAGTCTTATTTATTTTACTATTACTCCTGACATTGATTATGTTGTTCACATTGTTAGTCAGTTCATGACGGTTCCTTTCGCTACTCTTTATACAACTATTCTTCGTATTCTTCACTACATTAAAGGTACCTTGTTATATATTCTTCATTACTCCAGCTCATATACTCTTCAATTATGAGATTATTTAGATGTTGATTAGGTTGGTGACCTCACAAATCGTCAGTCTATTATTGGTTATTTCTTCTTTCTTAGCGATTCACTTATCTCTTAATTTATTAAGAAGCAAATTGTTATCTCGTGATCCAGTAAAGTTGAATATTGAGTTCTTGCTAATACTACTTTTAGCTTCTACAACTTTGTTGGTTATTTCAGAGTATGGGCATTATGTCTCCATCTGCTACTCCTCTTCATTTTGATAATTGAAGTGATATACAGACAGGGACGGAGCCAGCCAATATATACAAGGGGGCCCAAAACAAATTTTTTAAAATTCTTGGGGGGCTCAAACCCTAAAAATTATATTTTTATATAGAAAAATAATTAAAAATTAAAAAATTTTAACTTTTTTTAAAAATTTCGCCGGGCCCAGTGCCCCCTTGGGCCAAACATACCTACGTTCCTGTATACAGATTGCTCATAATGGTGTATTTCATAAGCACACAAAACTTATTGAGATTGATTGTTACTTTTTATCATTATGTTCTTCGTAATGCGATTAATCTTATTTATATCTTCTCTTAGAACCATATGCTGATATATTTACTAAAAATAACTCTGCTCATCGATTTTGCAATCTTTAAACTCAATTTATCTTCTTCTTTGCCACCTTAAGTTCTTCCTTATTTAAATTTCTTCCTAAATTATTCTGGTACTTTTCTGTATAAATAAATGCATCCCTTTCATCATAATACATACAATACATATATAAAACAATTCATTCTTTATTAGTTTTAACTCAAATATTAAAAAGTAATTTTTAAAAATGGTACAATCTATTTTACACATTTTTTTAGGCTTCATTGTTGACAGAATAATATTATGCCATTCATTATCTTAATAACGGTGATTATATATATTGAATTTTTAACTAAAGAACTGATGTATAATTGCATCTGAAAAATAAATGACTAATAGTTTTAAGTTCTAGATTGCACAACCTATATATTGAGTTGTGGTCATTTGATTCTTTTATTGTATGAGAAGTGATAATCAATCTTTGATAGCTAGTCAAAAAATAAATGAGACCTTAAAATACGAGTTTAACATATTTTATTTATAAAGTTTGAGTTTGAATCATTAGAGATATGTTATGTTTATGAACTAAGTTGAATAAGAATTTAACATTTTAAAAATCCTTAAACTAGCTTTTAATTAAACCCATCTTATGTATATGTCTAGTGAATTGTTAACCTTAAAAAATGACAATATAAGTAACGTACAAAGTGATTTTTAATTACAATTTTAAAACAAAAATTATATTTTAAAAAAATTCATTTTTCATCAAAATTGCCATGTTAACTTGGCGATGATGCTAGTGTGTTTAGATAGCATGTCATATTGGTTGGGATAATGTCTTAATTTGTGAAGTTTAACAAAATCTTAATCTATTAAAGTTTAGGATGTAAATAGTGTTATTTTGGTATTATTAAATTCTAAATTAATATTCAAAATAACAATTAGAGTTGAGGTAAACCTTTTATGAAAAAACGAATTGCACCTTTACTCAATTCTAACTCCTTTTAGGAACAGATTCAACATCCGAAAAATGTTCATTGCGATTAATATTTTCTTAAAAATGTATTAGAAATAAACATTAACAAATGTGTTAATGCAATTAACATCAATTATTTAATGGAAGTGATTAACCCCAATTAGACAAGTAGTAGGTCGGTTCGAAAATCAAGATGTCTCAAACTGGTACAACTCACTACCAAATCAAAAAAGATTTTTAAAATATAGGTGGTGATTAAATGGGTCACGCAAGATGGCTGTCCTTAGACATATTTTTAGTGCTTAATCATCCATTCATCCACCGCCATGAAGTAATCTCCTAACCAATGATATAAATGTTGTACCAATTTTAATTTTGATATGGTATAATATTAATATCAGTCAATACTGGGCACTATTTCAAGTAATTTCTAAAAATTATAAAATGGTCTTTAAATTTTATAAAATTATAAAATAATCCTATAATATAATATACTATATAAATTTCGCCTTTAATCAACTATATCTTAAAATCACATAAATTTAAAATAACCACTATTTCTTTATTTAAATTAAAATTACTTTTCACATATTTTTATATAAATAAAACTATAATTAATATAAAAAGATCATCTAATTTTCATACAAATATAAAATTAAGAATAACACAGTCATTAAAATACTATAACTGGCTACATTAAGATTTTGTATAATAAAAATATTTAAAATGTGCTCTTACATATGATTAACTACCCTATATTTACATGTGTATAATATTTGTATATGCATATAATCTAATACAAATGAGTGACTTAAACACGATACTACAACTTTAAAATACTATCTACGTTGGGAAACCGGTTTAGATTCGATCCCGATCGTAGTAGAATAATCACGATTTTTTTTTGGCTTTTGATTTCCCGAAAACCAAGATATATTTAATTTTATAAAATGATTAACACGAATTATAATAAAGCAAAAATTTTAAGACCCATATAATCCTTTTATCATACAATGTTTCGATTAGACATAGAGCATAAAGTTAATGTCTACTCTATTTTGAGTCTAATCAAATTAGTTCTTCGCCATTAGCTATCGATTCAATTAATAACATTTGTAAACTATTTACAAAATATCATTTCACCTTGGTCAAGGATTTCTTGATTGATACTAGTCGAGAACAATGAAACATTCTCCTTAATTACTTTAGGGTGATAAATCCTATCTTGATCACTCAGTTATCTCCATATAATTCATGCTACATCCAATGACTACCAATTAAATGACCTATGATTAAATAGATTATAAGTAGTACCAAAACATAGCAATCCCCATATAAGATAACCTTGAAGACCTCAAGTCAAAGGATCACTTATACAATTATCAGAATGAGAATTCCATAGACATACAAGTAATGTTCCAAATGGATTTCTCATATTGGATCTATTCAGTGAACTTGTTCTCTAGCAAGCACCCATACGTTTGTTTAAGTATGTCTATACTTTAGCCTATATGATTGACTACTGCTATTCTTTTTACGTTCTATTAATGTCCAATTCTAATAGAACAATGACTATAAATATTTAGGAATAATACATAAATGCGATATGAATATCATAATTATAATCTCATTATAATTTCATTTGCAATGTACAGTTATCCCATGGACTTTATCATATACATCTAAACATGTACAAGAGAAAGAATGTCTTTACATAATTTGTTACTAAACTATAACCAAAGTGATTGGCTGAAGGGCATAAATCAACAATCTACACAAAATTAGTTGAATAAATAAGGAAGATAATGTCTAATGTTATATTTGGAATTAATGAGTATGGGTAAAGTTTTATTTATTATATATATAATAATAATAATATAAAAATTATGTAATTCTCTAAACCATATAATTTATTTAATAAATTGATAATTTATAATTTAAAATAACTTTGATTCATTAAATTATAATTTCTACCTACTAATCAAATTTAAGACTTTAGATTAATGAGCACATATGAGACATAATATTATACTAGTCTTTCTTTATTATGACCTGTTACAGCTTAATTGAAATAAGCAAAAGATTGATTTTTATTTTTTCTTTGTTCGCAAAGTTTGACCATGAAGAAAGCATAAAAGGAAATTTTTAGTAACTTAATTTGGTCGATAAATTAGGAGACTCAACAATTTAATGTTAGGTTACTGTATAATTAAAACCTTTCGAACAAAAGGAAGAAAAGAAGGTGATTAAAATACATTAATCTTTATCTAATTATTTTTTTCCCTTTAACTTATCCATTTCATTAGAACCCTAATCATTTATTTATTTAGTTTATATACGACTTCTTATTGCCGGAGACTTTAATCCTAATAAATGTTATCAATCTATAATTACAATTTTATTAAACGATAAGAAATAGAATATAAATACATATATTAATTAGTATTCAATTTATTAAATTAGTAACCTGCAAATAACCAAATCATAAATCAAATTTGGAAAACACAAATGCATTACTTAACATGCCCATTAAGTCTTGCACTAACGGAATCAGGTACTTATTCTTTATCGTGACTTTATTCAACACTCGATAATCCACACACATTCGTAGGGAACCATTAGCTTTCTTTTGGAATAAAATCAGAGCTCCATAAGGTGCCTTGGAGGACTAAATGTATCCTACCTCCAGAAGTTCTCTCAACTGTTTTCGTAATTCTTTCAACTCCATAGGCGACATTTTGTAGGGAACTTAGGCAAGAGTTTTTGCCCCTAGTTGTAACTTAATACGATGGTCTAACTCAATACGATGGTTTATAACTCTTCTTAGTGGGAGTTCCTTTGGCAATTCAGAAGGCATTATATCTTTGTAAGACTCCAACAATTCTGCTACTGCACTTAAAACTTCCATGGAGAACCCTTCTTTCACTTCAATCAACGTTGTAAGAAATGTTTCCTCACCATGTTTCAGCCCTTTCTCCATAATGATGGTCGTAATAAAAGAAGATTTTTTATTGCTTTTTTATCTTGCACATCAATCTGTCCACACTTAATAAACTGAGGGTCTTGTTCTCCCATAACCATTGTTCCACTCAAATGTGGATATACAACAGCCTTGTTCTACCATAAAAAGTAAATTTTGAGAATCACATCGAAATCATCCAAAGGAATTACCATCATATTGCATTTTTCAACCCAACCATTTATCGATAAAGACTCATTATATGTCATTCTAGCTACATCTCTAGCTGGTTTTTAGCTTATTCAAACTTTTTCTCACCTTCAATCCAAATTTAGCAGCCTTCCGATCCACAATAAAAGTGTGTGTAGCACCTGTATCAACCATCGCAACTACAAACATCCCACTGATCTGCACCCGCAAATTCATTAGTCCTCATATGTGTATTACCTTTCTCTTCTATTAAAGTGTTCAACAATTGGAGAGGATTAACAAAGGTCACGATTTCTCCTTCTGGTTCCTCTTCAGTCACCATAGCATTAAGATTTTCTCACTTCGAACACTCCCTCGCATAGTGAGGGCTACCATAGATATAACAGCCAAAAGTTTTATGTTTCTAGCCACTAGTAGATGCACTATTGGCCAAAAAATATATATTTTTTTGGAATAAGCACGATTAGATTAATTTTAGAATATTAGTAGTTTGTTTATGTTAGGATTAACTAGTTTGTTATGTGAATAAGGTTTGTGAAGTGGGTTAAATTGAATTTAAGTGTTAAGGTAGTAAGTTTG
>JANZLX010000008.1:19891221-19907806 GCA_025531955.1 Erythroxylum orinocense
TGGTTTGTGCCAAAATAAGGCGACTTATCAGTCATAAGGCGCCTTGTCGACTTGCATAAGGCGACTTATCCTCTAGATAAGCCGACTTATGTAATGTGGAGAGGTTGTTTCCTTTTGTTTTGGGTTTAGGTCAGCCAGCAGATCACTTATAGGCCCAGCAGGGTCTCGGGCATGAGTCTCAGCAGGACTCACCTCCCGGGATCGTCGGGCTCCGGTAGCGAGATCCGACATCAGTTCAGTGGTATGTTAGTCGGGTCTCGGGATTGGGGTCTGACATGTTTAGCAAGATAAATGTATGAATCAAGAATCTCTAAGACCAAGGAAAAATTGTCCCGGGAACGGGCCCCCACCGGGCTCGCCTCCCGGGGCAGTCGGGCCTCGGGTTTGGGGTCCGACAGCGAGCCATCGTAATTACGAAATGACTCATTGAAGAGCCATTTCACAATCGTGAGCTACCAGTGGCTTCTAGTCGCGAGCCGGCTAGTGAGCCATCGCGAATGCGACGCGGCTCGCCGGTTCAACTGGCCTTCCTTCACTTTTTTGCTTATAACTTTTCCGTTCGACCTCCGATTGACCCAATTTTTGAAGCGTTGGTTTTCTAAGACATTCCTCTACCTCTCCATAAAAATTCATAGCTTTGATATTAGTTTGAAAAAGATGGATTGAATCAAAGTGAGAGGATCATCTATAAAAGCATAAGTTGGATATTTTTTTAAACATGTTTCAGTATTTTGGTGATATCTTGATCTTTAGAGCTCCGATTGAGTTCATTTTTGTTTCAAATTAAACTAGAGACACGGATCTATAACTCATATGAAGGAATAAATTGTCAATTTGGGCCCTAAGACTTTCAATTTCTTAAGTGATGTTGGGTATAGTATTCAGTCTTTTTTTATTTGTAGCCCGACAGTGTTTTGACCATAACTTCTTTATTTCTGAACCAAATTGAGCATTTTTGGTGTCATTAGAATTGTAAGACAATGGGGAACAAGTGTTGTGAAGAAGTCTTATTAAAATTCCCTTATGAGCTATCCCAAAATCTATTTGGAAGTAAGTGAGATGAGTTTATTTTTAAGGTTTGACTTGGTGTGGGCGTACCAACCTTGTGGGATGCACGCCTAGATGTCACATAGGATGTCGACACGTGACTCGTAATGGCGGGTTCCCAACATGCACCACTAGCATTCCCACTCACTTCGGCTTCCCTTTATCAATTTGTCCAAATTTAAAGTCACCACATGACTTGTCATGTCCCCTTTATTTCTTCTCCTTCTGGTTAGTTTTATCTTTGTGCTGAGACAACTGGAAGGTTCCCCCTACCTCCTTATCTTTGTTTGGATCCAAATCAATCAGCCTATCTACAACTGTAATTGCACTAGGTAGTGCAAATCTTGCACTCCATGTCGTCATAATTCAATTTGAACCCAGATTTAGAATCTTGACAAAAAAATTGAAAAGTTTGTGTTCTTCAGTCATGTTTTTAATGTCCAACACCAATAAACTAAAATTTTTAACGTAATTTCGAATAGACTCGTCTTGTTTCAGTTTCCGCAAGTTCTCCCGTGCCAACCAAGATGTATTACAAGGCTGAAATTGCTCTTTCAGTTCATGTACGAATGCCTCCCATTTATCAATTCTCAAACATCAAGCATTCAAATCACCATCAATTCTCTCGTACCACCATAGTTTGGCATCTCCAACCAAATGCATGCTCGTTAATTAAATTTTGTTGCGATCATGTACCCTGGCAGCTTCAAAATATTGCTACATATCCCAAATGAAATTTTCTATAATTTTTCCATCCCTTGACCCATCGAAATGTTTTGGATTCCGGACTTTTAACCTTGTCCATATGCCACCACCATCTATGGCACCATAGTTCCTTATGAGAACCAAAGCATCCTCTAACACTCCCATCCTTTTATTTGCTTCTGTCAAAATGGTATCCACTTTGTAATAGAATGTCTGAATCACCTCCTATAATGGATCCAAACCAACAAACAAATTATGTGTTTCATCTTCCGAAATAGCCCCCCATTCCATGCTCCAACTTGTCCAACCTTTCTCTAATGGCTTCAAGGTTTTGATTTGCCACCATTGCCACAAACACCATCTGCCAAGTAAGGAAAATATCCCAAAAATCTCCAAACGATGCTCTGATACCAACTTATTACGTTGAATTAATTGATTAGTGAAAATTTTAAAAATTATATCATTAATAATATTATTATTTTAACAATAGATGTATTTTTAAGTAAAAGAAATTATTAATATTAAACTAAACACCAAATTTAACTAGTTTAGATCAAGCCTTATCCATACC
The DNA here is from genome assembly GCA_025531955.1 of Erythroxylum orinocense. Classification (NCBI taxonomy): domain Eukaryota; kingdom Viridiplantae; phylum Streptophyta; class Magnoliopsida; order Malpighiales; family Erythroxylaceae; genus Erythroxylum; species Erythroxylum orinocense. Next base: position 19,893,545 of record JANZLX010000008.1, read on the forward strand.
AACATTATGAGTACCGTTCCGTACTGGCCGGAGAGCGGTATTCAAAACATCAATACTATACCAATTACAAATACTAACCAGTACTGATTGATACCAATGGTATAAACTTGTATCAGTTAGTACCTGAAATATTAGAAATTTTTGGGAATTAAATTGAAATTTTTAAAAGTTCGGGACCAATTTGAAAAAAAAAATGTAAACTAAAAGCAAACCATTTATTCTCTCCTTCGTTCACTCTTCAGTAACTTACTAACCCTATTCACTTCAGATCGTCACCACCAACGACGAAGCTACATGAGGCCCAGTGCCCCCAAGATTTTTTTAAAATTTTTAAATATATATATATAAGGACGAAGTTATTTAGGAGTCAGTGGTATACTGGGCCTCCCAAAATTTAAAAAATTAAATATTTGGGCCTTCCTATCTTAAATTCCTGGTTCCGTCACTGGTCACCACCCTCCTAGTCTCCCATGCACACCCGCCATTTCCTCCACCATTTGTTGTTGTTGAGATCACTGATTCTTGTTACTTCCTCCACCATTCACTATTGTTGGGACCGCTCACTGTCGTTGCTCGTTGGCTATTACTCTCCACACACTGCCACTGTTCGCTGCTCTCCACGCATCGTTTGTGCATCTAGTGACTCCAGTCAGCTAGTCTGCAATGTAGAATCCAGATTCTAGATCCAGATCCAGAATCTAGATTTATCTACATCTAGTCGAATCGACCTTACCCGCGACCCAACCTAAACTACGACCTAAATGAACCTGCAACCCTATTCGTGACCCGACCTGACTTGCATTACTTATTAACTTGGTTACAATTTGTCTAATTTTTTGTGTGTTTTAGGTTTTTTGTTTCTCCTATGGATTGCAATTGCATTGCATTTTGGTTGTGTCATATGTGTATTGTGAATGATTTATAAAATATGCATTAGGCAATTTGGGCTTGGAAGTTGGAATTAGTTGTGTGAAATGTGCATAGTTCAATAATATATAGGCATTGTGAATTCATGAAGAAATGAGATCAAAATAATATTGTGTATAGATTATGGAAGAACATTTAAGCATTGTGAATTGTGTATAATTAAAAAATAGGTCATATTATTTGTTATTTTAATAGTAATAAAAATGTGATCAAAATTAATTCATTAAATTGTTAATTAATTTATATGAAACATAAAATTTACTAATTATTGTTTTTATATAAAGGTATTTATCATATGATTAATCATTTAAATATAAGATTAATATATGTAATTAAGTTAAGAAAATTAAATGTTTGCATTTTTATATTTTTCATTGTCATCATTAGGAAATCATATTACAAATATTAATTATATTTCATGGGTTACAAAGACACATTCATCATCTTATCTTATGGATAATTAAGTATATGGTAGAAAATAGTACACAAATTTATGAGAGAATACTCATTACTTAGTATAATGTGAAATTTTAAATGTTTAAATAATTTTTGCAATGTCTGTTATCACAAAGAAAAGTCATTTATGCAATGTGTATTATCATTAAAGAAAGGTGTAAGATAGAGTTTATCAAGAATTTAGATATGCTTATAATTGAATATTGAATTTTATAGTTATGTAATGATGTTATATACAAAACTGTATTTTTGAATATGAATTTACTAATTTAATTCTGACACATGTCTTCATTTCTTTTAGATAAATGGAGAGGAGTTCAAGTACTCCTGATAATTCAGTTGTTTTAGGAAGATTGGATGATTTAGCTTGGGCTCATGCTAGATTAGTTCCTAAAATTAAGAACCATACCATTTGCTCATATTGCAACAAGCATTTGAAAGGTAAGGAAATCACCAAATTAAAGAATAGCCGGGCTCAAAGGTGAAGCAAAGCTTTGTAAAAAAATGAGTCATGATGTGAAATAACAAATGAAGACTTTATTTAAAATGCATCAATATGAAAAAATAGTAGATAAAGGCTAAACTACGAAATTGGTTGTGAAAGTTCTTTTTCCGGTGATCAAGATGATATTGGAGATGTTGAAAGTGATGGCATTCCTACCAAAAAAGAAGAGAATATTGCACTTGATGCGATAAAAAGAAAAAGACATTTGTCTTATTTTTTTCACCTCAAATAACTCCTATCTGTAATGCCTTACAATTTAAAGAAACGACTTAGAATAGGAACATGCCAATTGTTAGATGGTGGTACGATTTAAGTGTATCATTAAATGACACACAATCTTATTATTAACAACCTACGATGGATTTCATTGCTTCTTATAGTCTAGTATATAAGGTTACTTTAATTGATGACTATAGAGGTAAACTTCTAAGCAAGTTTGTTTATAAAATAAAGAGTTATTTGGATGAAATAAGAATGACTTAAGCAATTTTTTGATGTTTATCATGTGTGATAATTGGAGAAATATAATACATGATCCCATTATCAACATTTTAGTTTATTCTTCTAAGGGGACAATATTTTTAAAGTCTGTTAATACATCTGGCCTTGTTAGAAGTTGGGCTAGAAAACATTATTAAGTTCTTTATTAACAATGATTCTACATACAAAGCAGTCGGAAAAGATGGCAAAGTAAGTATAATTTTTTTTATTGGTCTCTTTTTGTTGCATATTACATTGACTTAATGTTGAAAAATATAGAAGATGCTAGATATTTTTCTATTATTAATAAGATTGTACAAAAAGCAAAGAAACTGACCAAATTTATCTATAATAGTGAAAGGTCTTAAATTTGATGAGCAATAATTTCACTAATGATAAGAATTTGTATTTATAATAAAGTTTACAATTAATTTTTCATTACTTTAATATTTTGTTCTAATAAAGAAAAAGCTGAAAGAAAATTATATAAATGATAAGTAAGTTGCATTATAACATGTCAAGTTTAATGCTAAATTTGAAATAAATATTTATAAGTGATAAATGGTTAATAACAACGGTGCTACTAACAAGGCAAAGCTTGTTACGAGCAAATTTTCGGCTCGGCCCTTATATTAGATTGTCCAATATCCCGAACGGTGAAGTTCTGCCCGCACTGTTGTCTTCTATCCATAGCCCAAAACCCGTATGAAGTTCCCTAAACCCTAACACTGCTGTCACAACTCTGACATCACTCTTGTGACTCTGTTCTTCCTTCCTACAGCTTTGAGTTACACATTCACCCTTTATCTGTTGGACAATGGCATCACGATACAGGTCTCTCTCAAACTCAACTTTCTCCCTTCTCAAATCTACTCTTAATAAACCCAAGTCCAGACCGCTGCCTTCTCCCCTCTCTGCTCGCTCTTCTACGTTATCCAGGCGAGGCCTTTTAGAACCGTTTGCTGTGCTCTTTTCACTTTCATCCTTATTTGTTACAATTCAACTTGTTTTTTCCGTATTATTTGCAAAATCTTCGTGTTCTGACTTGTGGGTTCTTTGTTTCAGGTCATTTCCTCAATTGGGTGCTATCCAATCTATGCTTCCCCTTCACTCAGCAGTCTCTGCTGCTCGGCTCACTTCGTGCCTTGGCATTGATTCGAGCAGCTCAAGGTCAATGTCACAGGGTATGCTTTGCAGTGCGAATCCAGGAGTTTGATAATCTCCGTTTTTCTTTATTTGGTATCTGTAAGCAGCTTTTGCACTCTCTAATTTGCTGGCTTATTGACAATAATAACTCGTATTACTGTTAGATCTTCTCTCCATTTGCTCTTATACTGCTACATCATTCTCTTGTTTCTCTAGTGTTGCAATTAGTGACCTTGGCGGATGCCACTTTTAACGGGAATTGTATGTTATTCTAATTATGTTAAATATCCACAATTTTAACTTATATGGAGAACATTTGGTCTCTTAACATCGTTTGGAAGTTGATGCAAACGTTTGAAAAGATTAGCCTTTTCTATATTTTATTGCATTGAAAATATATTTAACACGAGAGAAGGAGCTGCTTACTGGGAGAATTCGTTGGATGTACCAATACCACGCAAACGATGATTAATGTAGAGGCTTTGAAACTTGCGAAAAGGAAAAACAATTCTGATACGAAGGGGATAGGAGTGCTGATGGTAAAACGTTAGATCACATTCTTCATCACCTATTTATAAATAAGGTGCTAGATTTTCCTCATAAATTAGGTGTTTCTTATTTCCTCAAGGTACTGGTGTTTGATCACGATCTTGTGAAACCTTCCCAGTTTACTGATTGAAACAAGACTGCGACCAGGAGTTGATGCTCGTGAATATGTCATTTCTGTGCTTGGCAAGGAATACTGACGTGTAATTTTTTCAATGAAGAGCTGGACATATATATTTTAGGTTGGCTAGGCAGCCATGTAGCTATAGATTTGCTTCAAGATGGGCCGGGATTGGATTTTGTGGTTTGAAATGCGAAGTTAGTACTTAGATCCCTATGCATTTCTAGATAAAGAAGCCTTTTTCCTTTATACAGCTTGTGGAACTATTGATTGGATATGCTAATCTTTTAATTGATTGTTTATTTTTTAGTCTTAATGCTTCTTTTGGTCTACCTCTGGGTTGCTTTAACTTATCTTGTGTTGATGGCTTTGGTACGAAAGAATGATAGTCGCAGGGTGGGGGACGGAAAAGAATGTAGAAAGGAGGCTTTTTCACGCATTTTATTTTCTTCGTCTTCAGTTTTCTTTCTTTTCGAAATAATAGTTTACTATCTATAAAATGTGAATATTTTGTTGCACCTACATTGCTCCCACTTCGATTAAAGGCAATATCCTAGCATATCTAGTTATTCAATGCATGAGGTTGCCAATTTATCTACTTTATTGGTTGGTTACTATCAATACTGGTTAAATTTGACATGGCAAATTGTAAGCCAAAATATGTTCAACTGCAGTTAAAAGGTACTAACTTTTCCCTTTGTTTTGGACAGAACTAGGTCTGAGTGGGCCTCGATAGTCGACTAAATCTAGAAGACAATACTAATTGATGGAGGATAGTCATATCGATCACCTTGCCTAGGTGAAGTCCTTTCCATTTTACATGAAATTCTATCTATGAGGATCATGACCTGAAAGTTTAAATTCTTATATTTGATCTCATATGCCCCCCTGTGGATTGAAAAGTTATTTGGCACACTTTTTGTAATAACATCGCCTTCCGTTTACCTTGTGTCTCTGCTCAGCCTCCTGAATCATTTATCTTTTATGGCGACAGTAATTCTAGTGTAATAACACCAATACAATAAGATTAATGTTGTCCTTTTTCTGTTGTTATGCTGAGAATCAAGGTAGATGATATTCCAACCCTTACTGGAGTTCTGTATGCTATATATTATCAAATAGAATAAAGCGATGCCCATAGATGGAAAGATGGTTGAAATGGTATAAATATGGGTAAAGAATGACCGACGGCCAAATATATGTAAAGCCACCCCAACCGCCGTCGCAGTATGGGGGTTGATAAGATATTGTTTTAATATTTCCCCATTATTTGAATGATGCCTTGCCCCGGGCTTTGATCAGTTTATGTGTACCTGAGAAGAATACATAACGCATGTGGGTCTTTGCTCCTGCTTTTTCTGCCCTCATCCCTTTCGAAGTACCTTGCATCTGTACGATATTTTGCTATAAGATTAAGATGTTCATGCCCATATGTCATTGACTGTCCTCACGTTACCAAGAAACAAATGTAAAGAAATTTATGTCAAGCTTCGGCGACTTCTTTGAACGAGCCGAGCCTTGGTATGCAAGTAAGGCGAAGGGCGTGGCCCGGTGGTCTAAGTAAAAGCTCTTTGGAGTTCGAGTCATCTACATTCGGACATGTGCCATTCCTTATAACAAAGAAGAGGGAAAATAAACTCTTTGGACGGATAAGACTCTGCCCGAGTTAGACAGGAGTTCATTGCATTGATAAGTGTTTGAAATTAACCTAATCAAATCGCAAGTGGAACAGAAATTTTACAATTTTTGGTGATTTTTTTAATTAAATGACTTGAAAAATATGAATTATAAATAAAAGAGTTAAAATATTTTTAATTTTTTGAATTTAAGCTGCTAATTACGAGCTATTTACATATTCAATTTTTAACCTTATTCATAAAATAGGAAAACTGTTAAAGAGTGGAAAAAAAATACAAGTGATAGTTTCTTGATTTTAAAAAAAAGACTTCAATATTTCTTTAATTAAATTTTAATTATTAGTTATAATTAAGGTCTAATTTAATTTTAATTATAATTTAATTTTAATAAAATCAAATATCTCATTTTTTAGACGTTTAAAATTTATCACATTTTAAATTAAGTCTAAATTAATTTTTTCTCTTTAACTTCTCTTTATGTGTTACTTGTTAAGTAAGGTGTTTTAATTTATCTTTAATTCTTCAATTAAACAATTTACAATTATAGATTAAGAATGATATCTAGTATCATGTCATGATTATGCAAATATAACAAATATCAAATTGGTTTGACTTAATCTTTCAATGCATAATTATAATGTATAATTTAATACTTTTATTGTCCAATGCTTCACTTGGACACAAAACATGCAATTAGTGTCAACTTTATTTCAATCTAATAATGTTAGCTTTTACTAATTAATAATTGATATTTGAAAATATCATTTTTAAATTTTGATTTTCTTTAGCCAGAAAATTCGTTAAATTTCTACTAATTAAGAACTGTAGAACACTCTCCCTAACTACTTTATATTGACAAATTCTTTGACTTACTAAACTATCTCCATAGTTCACACTATATCTAAGTACTATTGATTGAGCTACTCTAATTATAATTAAGTCATAAGTAATCTCAAAATATACTAATTCATATATGGGATACCTTGGTAATCTAAAGTCTAAAAATCAATTACATAGCTATCATAATAAAAAAAAATCACTTACACACAAGTATTGTTCCATTCAGGATCCTTATTATTGAGCTAACTTGATAAACTTTTTCTCTAATAAGCATCCATGTGTTTGTTTAGTATATATGATCATATTTACTTCATAAAGAAGACACATAATGTATGCTAGTCTTTATGCTTTACTAGTATTTAATCTTAATATAGTAATGAATAGAAATAATTTAGAGATAATATGTAAATAAAATATGAATTTCATCATTATAATCTTATCATAATTTCATTTACAAAATATATTTATCTTATGGACTTTATCGTATATGTTAGGTAACTAAACGAATAACATAAGATTAAATAATTCTTTAATTAATTATGTTACAAATCTACAACCAACAAATTGACTATATGGTATAAATCAGCATCTACTACCTACATTAAGTCAATCGCTTAAGTACCTTAGACCATATAATCATATACCGATCATGCTATTATTGAGACAATGACTTGATAAGAGAATTCTACAAGATTCTCTTTAGTGAGCACTTACTTTAATTCTTGCAACTTTCATCTTAATTTATCATCATAAATAAGAAAACTACCAAAACATATATTTAGATATTTGATGATACCTTAATTCTTTTTCCATTTATAGTAGTTATAATGTTCTATAGTATATTATTGCTTAAATAATGCAAGGAATTGTACGAAGTTCATCAAAGAACTATATCTAGATAATTATTTTCACTAAATAAAAATGTGTTATATCATAACATGTGTTATGTCATAATTTCTAACTTAAAATAATATTGTTATAAGTAAAATATACTTAACTGTGACTTACTATTGTTCTCATCAAACTAAAGTTAAAATATATATGACCATTAAACTTAAATATCAATCATATAAAGAATAATAGATATATCTAATACTTCATAAGTATTAGATATCTTAAATGGTAAATACCTTTAGGAAATTATCTATATAATTGGATTAAAATAATTAAGCCCAATTAAAATAATTAAGCAACTTTTGTATCTATCTCTATATATTTTTATTCTTAAAATTTAATTTGTTACCTTTCAATATCCAATATAAAATAGCTTTTACACTATTGTATCTTTAACAATTGAAAATATAAATTATTGTTCCTAGTGAACTGTATGTCTCCACATACTCCTATTAACTTTCTTATAGACCTGATAAATCCACAATTATTTCCAAAGCAAACTGTTTGAATTTATTATGAAAGTGAATGACATCTTATAACCTTTCAATTATACATCAAATATATCAACAAAGGTGTTAGTTCTATTTGGACTTATGGTTATGAGATTTGAACTTTTTAAAACTTCATCTTACTATAAATATGCATTAAAATAAACATTTTATTTAATGAGGCTTTGTAAATAATATATCCAATTCAGTTATCAACTTATTAGATAATATATGCTTCAACTAAGCATCATATCCCAAATCATTAAATTTGACTCTTTTAAAATCTTACCATTCAATATCTAATATGGAATCTTGTGAATTTGATTTGATTAGAACTATCAAATGAAAGTTATTATATAGGCATAACTATAGAAGTAATAAATATTGCATTATATAATATCTCATATTTTTTTCCTTACAAAAATCTATACTATTATGAAATTTAGTTGTGAAAGTATTCATTAAAGAATCTCATTTTCTATAGATAACCTAGAAACTTTAAATCCACGTTGATTTCATTAAATTACTTTCCATTCATAATGCTTAATTTTTATTTAGATTTAAATATTAAAATATTAAAAATGATCATTGATTAAAATTAGTTTATCTAAGTTCATACAAATATTTTGTATATGATTGATCAATATAGACTTATTACAAACAAGATGATTTTTATTTTTGAGTAAACTAGAAAGATAGGCCTACAAATTGCCTCAAGAAGTAGAATGCTAGTTCGGTCTCTATGATGTTGAGAAAGTTGTGTATAGTACACTATTTTTTGAATATGAATAACCCGATAATATTTGAGGGAAAAAGTATATTTTCCAAATTACTGAACCAAATTGGGTAATTTTTGGAGTCAATGAGAAAGGAAAAGAGATTTTAATGATTTTAGTAAGACATAAACCTAAGTATAAATTATATTTAGATGAGTTTTGGATATGAGAATGAGATTTGATGGTAAGATGCTCGGGATTGTCATGAACATGCATTGTACATATTTCATTTCATTCATGTGCATTATTAAACACTTATAATAGTGATATTTGTATATGTTGTTTGATATAGAGGAGCAACTGGAACGTCAACCTCCAGACATTGCCGATCCATATAGGCAATAGCATATTGGAGCATACTGTGAGTCAACCTAGATGATTTCTGATAATTGATGTCTTTGTAATTGATGTGATTTGTTAAACTTCCATATTACTGAATTGTTTCTAAATTCCGGACTTGAAGTCCGAGGAGTTTATTAGTTAGGCATGTATTGGAAGTGCTTTAATTTGATACGAATTTCTGAATGACATTTGATTCTCAACGAAAGTCGAATTCCATACTAGGTCTGATGATTTTGAGCTTTGTTTGAGTATCATGTGTGATTATGATATATGACATATATGTATTTGATGCATTTCATAAAATGCATGCTCAGATAAAGAGGTTGCGACTTGAGTTACCAGTATGAAGCGCTTCCATGTAGAGCCTTGCTCCGTGATTTCTGATTTTGCACATAGATCTATGCTTCGTGATTCTATTCTGACTGAGCCCTTTGGGCCAGTATTTGTATAAGTTTGTGATAAGCACTCGGTCACAACAATAAGAATGAATGTGAGTCTCACGCATATAGCATTCATATAAGATTGAAATTCATGAATGTTTTGCAAAGCTGTATTGAATGACGATATGATATGCCATGTTGTGTGAGTATTTGAATAATAAATATATGTTTATAATGACTAATTGTGCGATATATGATGTGTGTATGTGATCCGGTGAAATCATTAATGATAGTTCACTCATTAAATTTGCAAAACTCATCAAAAATTGCAATATGACTTTTCAGGTACAAGACAGGAGACCTAGTTCCTTAGTCAGGATTTAAGGAATCTTTTGGATAGAGAAATGGCTTAAAAGTCTGTCAGTTGACACCAAAAGTGTTGTAGCATTATATTTTTGTAGTTTTGTTAGAACCTATAAGAGGTTTTGTAAATATTTGTATGATGCAAACAGTGTAATATTTGTGAATGAATGAAATGAATGGTTTTTAAACTTAATGACTTTCGAGTATGTTAGTGATGCCATGTGTAAGTTGGATTTGTTATTGCTCCAACATACCACTATCATAGGATATGTATTTGAATATCCTTCGGGTATTCGGGTATCTACCTCGTGGTAGTGGGATGTTGTATTGGTGGTATCAAAACATGGTTTGGTATCTTTAGGGACAAATATGAGTTGAAATATGATAAATAGTGAGATATTCAGGAGGTGATAACCACTTTTGTTTTTTATATGTCACCTTCTATAGGAAATCCAATTGGTGAGTCAGCTGACATGGAGTCTGTAGGAGTCAATGTAGAGTCTCCTATATCTGAGTTTGTTAGGATGCCTTCGAGAATTCCCATGAAGCGGGAAAAGAGATATGATAATCTGAGGAAGCAAGGGGTTATAGACTTATACAGAAGTACAGACCCGGCTGAAGCATAAGGGTAGCTTGAGCGAACTTAAAGAGTGTTCGACTAGATGGACTGTGAGCCAGATGAGACGTTTGATTATGCAGTCTCACTCCTAGTCCTGCATATCAGTGGTGGAAGACTAGTCCGAACAGTACCACCAGAACTTGTAACTTGACCTAGGAGGATTTTCTGAGAGTGTTCCGAGAGAATTACATGCCGAAAATCTATATGGATCGGAAGATGAAAGAATTCTTATATCTGGGGCAAAGCAAGCTCACAGTGGCAGACTATGAGATAAAGTTCAATGAGTTAAGGGGTACGCAGCCACATTGATTCCAACCGAGCAAGATAAATGTAGACGGTTTAAGGACGGTTTGAATATGGAAATCAGAACGAGGCTTGCCATCTCTAACTTGGGTAGTTTTACATAACTCCGAGCAGCCTCAATCAGAATTGAATAGTTATTGAAGGATAGTCAAGGAAAGAGTAGACAGGAAGATAGGGATAAGAGGCAGGATGAATTTCAGATTGATTCTGAATAGATCGTCTCGATTCCAGACTAGATCGGAACAATTTGGATCCCGTTCAAGAAGTGAATTTGTCCAAACTAGGAGAGTTAGTGGACAAATGTCCTCTAACCAGTCTCAAAAACTGCCTGAGTGTGAGTACTATGGAAAAAGGCATGATGACGAATGTTGGAGAGAAATTGGAGCCTGTTTTCGATGTGGCTCTTATGAGCATCACATCAGAGATTGTCCAGAGGTGCCAGGATCACAGTCTGAAACTAGAGGAGGAGCTATGATTGAGACTACAGCTTAACAGAGTGGAGTTAGCAAACCTGCATAGAGAGGAAGAGGTAGAGGTAGAACTCAGTTAGTAGGACCCAGTGTCAGGACTGAGGTGCAGAGTATCCAACCGTAACCTCAAGTCAGAGTCTATGCCATCACCATACAGGAAGTGTCGAACTCTCCAGATGTGGTAACAGGTGTAGTGAATATTTTTCATTTTGAAGTATATGTATTAGTAGATCTAGGATCTACATATTCATTTATCGGACCGCATCTGGCATCTAGTTCATGAGGTAGTCATATGGGAAATGGAGAATCATGTGAGAAATTAGTACCCCTATCTTTTTTATCAATTAGATAATAATTTCGAGGACGAAATTTTTGTTAGGAGGGGAAAGTTGTAACATCCCGTTACCTAAGTTAAGGCTAGAATAATGAATTATGAGAAACCACAGAGAAATTAATAAAATTTACGTCATGCATAAGTTAAGTGCGACATGCACATTTTCGCACATCCATATGACTGTACATGCATTCATTAACATTTTTCGGGTATAATTGAATTGAGTAGTGATTTTTAGGAATTTTTGATAATTTTGAATTTATTTATATTGGAAATTTTATTGATTAGTGGAATTATATTTGTGAATTTTGGTAAATTTTAGAATTTATAGTGTTATGGAAAATGAGAAAAAGAAATTAAAAGATATTTAGAGATAATTGGATTGTAAAGATGGGAGTTAAAGAGTTTAGTTCAAAAGAAACTTGTTTAGAGCTTAGACCATAGGAAAGTGTCAAGTGTCAAGTTGCTTTTTGTACCTTTGTTAGAAGTAGGTTACAGTTCTCTGAGAATTGAAAGGTTAAATTTTGTCCGGATAATTTCTTTATAATCATTTTCTTCGAATTTCCTCCCAATACACAAAGTTTTTCATCGAACACCTTCTAAGAGATCTTGGTGTTTTCCCCTTTTCCTAAACCAATCCCACCTTGTAAATTGTTAATTCTGCCTTAAGAAAAACCAGAAGATGGTTAATGTTCTCAGTGGATTGTGTGTTTTGTATGGAGTTAGGGAGTGAAGATAGTTGAAGCTTATGGAGTCTTCAACAAGTAAGTAGTGAATAAAATTGTTAGAGTTGTGGATTTTTGAAATAAAGTTGATGAATTTCTTGTCAGTGCATGTTCATGGCATTTACGTATATTTATATTCTTGAACATTGTGTTAAGGGGATGAAAATTATAATATGGTGTTATTTAGTTTTGATGGATTGTTAGTGGTCAAATGTTGTGGAAATGGTTTTTGGGGTTAAAGTAGCATTGAAATGGTATGTAGGGTTAGTATAGAAGAGTAAAGTTAGAAAGGTGAAATATGCTCTGTTTCTTCACTAAGCATGTACGAATATATAGGTGTTTATTCGTGAGTTGAGGAAAACTTAGAGATGTTAAAGAAAAAGGTTTTTGAGTTGAGAAGTATAGATAGTATCGTCTTAAGATGACCATCTGTATCATCTTAGGTTGACTTTTACTTCGTCTTAAGTTGATCGTCTGTATCGTCTTAGGTTGACTTTTACTTTGGCTTAAGTTGATCGTCTGTATCTTTTTAGGTTGACTTTTGCTTTGTCTTAAGTTGACCGTCTGTAACGTCTTAAGTTGACTTTTGCTTCGTCTTAAGTTGATCATCTGTATTCGTCTGTAAAGACATTTCATCTGCAATGACGTCATATCATCCGTGATGACATCATATCGTCTGTGAAGATTTATCGTTTGTAAGGATGATTCGTCTGTAAAGTTGTTTCGTCTGTAAAGACGCTTCGTTTGTGATGACATCATATCGTCTGTGATGACGTCATATCGTTTGTGATGATGTCATATCGTCTATGATGACATCATTTTGTCTTAAGACTTTGCTTTATCTTAAGCTGAATCCATTCGTTTGCTTCTCGCATTTGTCTGCTTCTGGCATTCGTCTACTTCTCGCATTCGTCTGCTTTTTGCTTCGTCTGCTATCTATTTCGTCTTATATGGACAGAACCTTATTTGATTCTTTCAGCCATAACTTTGTCATTCGACCTCCAAATGACGTGATTTTTGAAGCATTGGATTCATAACACATTTCTCTATCTCTCCATAAATATTATAGCTTTTGGTTTTTGACTTGAAAAAGATTATTTTCTAATCAAAGTAAGGGTATAGGTTGGAAGAGCATGAACTGGATATTTTACTGAACATGTTCCCATATTTTAACAATATCTTGATCTGTGGGATTCCAAATGAGATTATTTTTATTTTTGAGTAAACTAGAGAGATAGGCCCACAAATTGTCTCAAGAAGTAGAACGCTAGTTCAGTCTCTATGATGTTGAGAAAGTTATGTATAGTACACTATTTTTTTAATATGAACAACCGATAATGTTTGAGGCATATCTTCTAAATTATTGAACCAAACTGGGTTATTTTTGGAATCAATGAGAAAGGAATAGAGATTTTAATGATTTTAGTGAGACATAAACCTAAGTGTAAATTATACTTAGATGAGTTTTGGATATGAGAATGAGAATTGATGGTAAGATACCTGGGATTGTCATGAACATGCATTGTACATATTTCATTTCATTCACGTGCATTATTAAACACTTATAATTGTGCAAATTATGATATTTTTGTATGTTTTTTGATATAGAGGAGCAATTGGAACTTCAACCTCCAAACATTGTCGATTCATCCAGGAAATAGCATATTGGAGCGTACTGTGTGTAACGTCGGACTTTCTAAGCACCTTGTGTTGTTCTATACTTGAAGATGCTACTGTATATTGATATATATATAGTTGTGTATGAGTTCAAAGATGTATTTGAGTCCTTTTTGTACGTATGCCAGTGATATAAAATGTAACATCCCATCACCGATGGGAAGGGTGAATTGGTCATTTGGGACGGGTTAGGAATGTTTAAACTTATCTCGGCATGATCATGCATAATAAAG
>JANZLX010000008.1:19912484-19929880 GCA_025531955.1 Erythroxylum orinocense
GACAGTTGTGATTCAATCTCCATTGCTTGAAGATGGTTGTAATTCTTGTTGTAATTCTGGGTTGTAAATCAGGTTTGCGTTTTGGTTTCGCTCATCTCACAGGTCCCTCAAGAAAAAAAGCTCTGATACCATGTTGCTTTTATAGGGCTGAAGCATAATACGTAAATAAAAGAGAAGAGAAAACAAAGGTTTTGTCGTAGAACACCGTATTTTTATTGAATAAAAACTTGTCAATTTATAGAGTTTTTCTCTAACTAAAATTCAAAAACAGATAACATCTAATCTAAATCAGCATAAAATAAAATCTAATTTATTTGATAGCAATCAATCAAATCAATATCTGTAAACTGATTCCTAAAATCAAGAATCTGCAATCCTAAGGAATTTTCCAACAAATACTAACATTTGCCTTCTGTTTTGCCTTTCCTTTTACTTATTCAATTTCCTTTTCCACTTGTTGGTTTCAGCAATGAAACAAATATGCTATCACTTGGAACTCCTAGAACGACAACAACAGTTTAGTTTCACCATTATTGTGCAATTTTAGTCCTTTGCTAACACGTTTAGGATAGATTCTTTAAAGCGAAATGCATTCAAGAAAGTTGCAAGCTATTTTCCAATTTTTATATTTCCATTCCTGTTCTCATTCCAATTTGTGTGACTGCAAGAATGAAGCTTATGGTCCCCCACATGAGAGCGCTCACAAGAAGCGTCAATACAATCCAATCTGATCAGTTAGCTTTCTTATTATTAAACAGGAAGAGGTGGGCAGATACATCATGTTTTGTTCAGAGTATGATCAGTAAGCTGCACTGCACCAACACCTGATAAATAATCAATACTTCTGTTACCCCCAAGCCTACTCTGTCATCTGCAAAGTAGCACGTTCAATGTGCAAGAGAACCTTTAAAACCACCGTATTCCTCCAAGCAATCAAAACAGTGTCAACCCCTCATACTGTTTATAGATAGCGAATCTACAACACATCTACGCCTTTTCTTGATCAAGTTTAAGATGATTATGGCCGTCGAGTCTTTGGTTCCCACGTTAATTAGTCGAATGGAAATCTTTTAACAAACAAACATAATCAATCATTCAATGTTTTGGGCAGATCAATTACATATCCTCTCACCATTTGTTAATCCGTTAACTCGATTATATATATTTAAGGAAAAGTGCTGAAATTGGTCTTTTATAAAAGTGGAAGGTACTTGGCTTAATTACGCAGACAAGAAGTTCATTTCTAATGATTTCAAACACCAGTAGAAAACTGGTCCTAAGAGTGCATTTACCAAGCATAAGATACAGTGCACGAGGCATGTGACCACCGCAACCCTTGCTTCCGCTAAAGCCTAATTAATATTTGTTATATGTTCGTGTACCGATAGAGAGAGATCATTATGTGAGTTGTTATTTCTGTTCGTTGCCACAGTTCTCCATTGTAGTTGCATACTCTGGCAAGTGAAGATGAAGATAAAAAGAATTCATTAAAAGAAGTAAAATTCAGAAGTGGAAATTAAAATCTTAATATAATTACAACGTGGAATTATTTAATTTTAACAATAGTGATGTGAGGAGATACCTCCCAAAGATAGATTATTTATAATTTATTTGAATAAATAAAATAAGCAGAACAGGTCTATATGGATTACCAATGCCTGGGATCGTGCGTATGTACTTGAGTATTGTCAACTGTCACCATTAACCCCAATATCAAATGTTAAATCCACACCAATCTAATGTATGTGTCTCTGAGAACAGAAAATTACATTTTTATCACATTATCTACATTTTTTATTGAGCTGTACATTATTTTCAAAAAGAAACCAGAACCTATGTATATAACAGAATCTTTCAGCCAGCTTGTGAAAAAATATATATATAGCAACCTCGAGAAGAGATCTTTTCTCTGTTAAATAAAAATAAGCTCAGAGGGATAAAGTTGACGAACAAATTTCATAACATGCAATTGAATTCATGGCCTTATTACTTAGATTGATTTTTAATGATTCCGTATTGAAAAATAATAGAATTTACTGTGAGATGATGTATTATCAATATCCTTCTAAAATAAAAAAGGAACGGAGAGAGAGTTTATATTCATAATTTCGATTTACAGAAACAACCTTTTTGTAAAAAAGTAAAAAGAAGGTTACGTATAATTGATATCTTTCTCTCGTACTCTCAAAAAGTGGGGAAACTTGTGCACTATAATTCGTTAACTTTGTTAATTATTTGTTAAGTTTTTATTTTAATCTTTGAGTATTACTATACTCATAAAACGAAGGTGTGGTTTTATCTCATATGCCTTCTCCTTGTTAATGTGATAGAAACATTGCAATTTTAGGCGATAGACAAGTATTAGGATGATTGTCCTGTTCCAATTCAATTGTTTAATTTTCTCATCATTATGTATCTCATAAAAAATACTTGAATTGAAATGAGAATCAAAGAAGCATTGGTCCCAGTAAACTTGAAGAGTTTTTTTTTTAAAAAAAAGTTAGGGGAAATAATGATAATCACGCGCTATAGACACAGTCTGGAAATCTTGGAAACATTGTTTATATAAATTGCTCTCCTATTTACATATACGCATTATAAGTTGTGGAAATTCATTAAAAAAGAAAAGAAACATGCAAAATCTCCAATCGGATTCGAAGTAGCAGCAAACGATGTGAAAAACCTGACTTCCCACTTTCTAACATTCTCTGGAAACAGCCTAATCTCACCGGCGACCACCAGGGCTTTGTTACACTGAAATTCATGTGGATAGCAATAATGAGGCAATAGTCTGTTCACGTGCTCCTAGTTTTTAGCCCAAGTTTACGTTCTTGATACTCGTGTTCCGATCTTCTGTGCGCATTATTTGCTTCACTACTACTCGACAGACAAGGAGGAAGGAAAGGTTACTGTCACCTGTCCTTATTTGTACATGATTTTCAAGTAAAAAGCATATGTTCAAGTTACGACATTCTAACTGAAGGTAAAAATCAAAGAAGAAGGGTTTGTTTATGGGATTTGGAGTTGGAGAGCTGTCAAAGTAGAGAAAGCTAAGATGTCAGCAAATAGAAATTGTCAAATGATCACTTTGTTTGCCACATGCTAAAGGTTATTCTTTTTTCTTTTTACATAAAAGCCTCACAATTGACTGACAAAGTCCGAGCTTTTCTGCCAATTCTATGTCTAATTCCATGAATGATGAATCATTACAACCTCACCCCGGAACCGCCTCGCGTATATTCCTCAGTTCTCACACCTTTCACAATACTAATCAACTGCAAAATAACCTATTCCAGATAAGAGGATTATAAGATAAAGTCATCATGTAGATTATATATAGAAGTTATACTGTTAATAAATTTCAACTTGTTTAAGGGAAAATTAATTAAGAACAATGTTCTAAATAATGGTTGAAAGGTGACTTAACGGTAATTCCAGTGAATGAAGACATGATTAAGATTATTTAATTTTACTATGTAGTAATACTAACAATCCAGAGCTGTAATACTATATTCATATTATCATATATGCTGTTGCAGGCGGTAAATTTCAAAGTGTACTGGTCATCAAATTAATCGATGAAACCAGACCTGTCGAGGCCTGTCTTGGACTGAGAAACGATGGGACCGCTCTCAAGTGACACATTAGGGAATTACCAATTATGAGAAATCATGAAATGCTCAATACTTTCCAAAGAGGTAACTGGAAATGACTCATGATTCTGAATCAGGAGAGCCATCATGTGGCAAGAAGGGTTACCGTAAGAACTTGTCCGTCTGAGTTCTGATTGGAATAGAATAAAGTCATTATTCCTCAAGTCTCTCAACCCTGAAACTGCCTTTACTTTCACTGGAAGTATTGGTTCTCTTACTACTGTAAGTGGTGTAGAGAATCATCATTATCAGGCTTATATCGACCTGAAAGTAGTGATGTTAGTCTCATTGAACAGAAATCAGATTGGCATGGAGATCAAGTCCAAAAGGGAGGAAGGAAAAGCAAAAGAATAGGTAAAAGCAAAAGCAACCTGATTAATGGAAAATTTTAAGTTTCAAGAGATCTAAATTGCAACAATTTTGGGAAAGGAGAAAAAAGAGGGGAGGAAAAGAGCAAAATTTTGAAAGAAAGAAAGGGAAAATTAGCCCCTAAAAAATTAGGCAAAGGGAAAAAAAGACTGGCTAACTAAACGATTTTGGGTGCTAAAATTGCTCCTACTAAATGAGCTGCCTGAAATCAGGGCCCACGTGTTGGTGAATCAAGTAATCATCGGCGTTGGTTACATCGAACATCATGGTGGTCTCCAGAAACTGCTGCTGCTGGGCCCTCATCATCTCCTTTTGACGTCGGAGTTCAAGCACCTTACGGTGCGAGTTCGAGTGTTTTGTAAGCACAAAAGTTGGACTCGCTGCCGGTCGGTACTCTGGCACCAGCCGACCCGACTTGTATCTCACCCCACAGGCGTTGCACAGCGTCTTTGGCCCCATGGGACCCGTCCTCCATTGCGGCGTCTTGTCGGTGGCGCAATGTAGGCACTTCCGCCCTTCAACGCCGCCCTCGCCACCGCTACGCTTTTTGGGTGCCCCCGTTTTCAGGGTCTTAGGCTGCTGATGAGGAGGAGGCTCCACAACGACGCCGTTATCCTGCTCCGACGATGCTGAGGTTGTTGGGGAGAGGAGTAGGAGCCGGGACGCCCAGTTGCATGGGGCTGCTCGCGAACGCTTGCTGCGGGCCTTGGCGGGGACCGACATGTCGGCATGGAATATTGGGCTGTTGTTGCCCACTGTGGGGGAGGCGTTGCCTATGATGTTTTTGCCGTTGACACAGTCCGGTTGGAAACTTGGGGTTTCGGAAGAATCTCCTGCTCCTCCAGCTTTCATGCCGGATATAAGCTGGAGCTTCTGCAAGTCCTCGCTGGAGAATGATTCCTCCACGAAATTGGACAACCATTCAAGCTCAGCCAAATCCTCGTACTGTCTCGTTAGGAAGATATTCCATAATCAGAAATGAAATTGCTGAATAATTATCCTTTTTACACTAACTAAATTACAACGCTCATAATGTTCATTTGAATGAAATGTCGGGTTTGTTTGTCAAACATGTGAAGTTCCAGAATGAAACAGTGGACATGAATGAAGTTTCCCAACTGGTACTATCAGGAAATTGTCATGCAGCACATAGTGTTTATTGCCATGAAAAGAGTTATACGAACATGAATGAAACTAATTCTTTTCTTAGATCGTTATCTCATCCCTCTATTTCTCTCTCTTTTTCTAGTTATACGAAATATAGAAATTTTCTTGGAAACCTGGCGCCGCCAGAACTCAGAAAACGGAACTTTATACATGCTGGTAATGAACATCAAACCATTATACGTGGATTGGCGTTATAAGCGTCATAGGACAATTATGAGAAGCTCTCTGTATCATGCATGCGTGATGTATGGGACTTACCGGGACGGGAAGGTCGCCGCAGAAGTGAGCGTCGGTAAAATTGCGGGACCCAATATCGCAATTAAAGCTGGGCTCGCACCCCGAGAATGTGGAGGAATTGCAGCTATCCAAAACAGTAACAGTGGAAGAGTCTGTGGCGGTACTCTCGAAGGCAACACAACCACCGCCACCACTAGCTTCAGTGACGACGGCGTCTTCATTGGAGAAGTCTAAGAGGTCCTCCACGATGAAATGGTCGCCTCCTCCCCCTCCGCCACTCGGCTTAGACTCAAAAGAATGGCGCTTTTCGTTTGGGAATTCGGCTGTCTGATGTTGATAGAATTCAGGAGCTTCCATAGTCTGTTATGGATTTGTTTTTGTTTGTTGGAAGAAAATGAGGTTAAGAGTTAAGATAGAGAGTGGAGTGAGGAAAATGTGTAATGGTGAGGTTTTACACGCGACAGTCGGACAAACTAAAATGGAGGATTTTGACGAGGAAAATAAATAAAAGGAGGTTCGAAGCAGCGAGTAGTTGAAATAAGAAAATTAAAAAGAAAATCCGCTCCAAAGTGACCTTGATGCCCTTTTCCTCACCCGAGAATTGGTGAGGCCCAGTTAGCAGTTTTATCCTCTGTAAATTCTATACTATATTCTGCTGAAAATATAGGCTTTGAATTTCACCGATTATTTGTTTTTTCAGAGAATTATATATGGTGAATAAATGCGATGGTTGACGCAGTTGGGCTTGTAACTACGTGAAGATAGTAGCGTCTAGCGTGGGAGGGTAAAAGAGTGAAGTGACGGAGTAAATATGGGAAGGGAAGATGGATAAAAAGGTAATTGAAGTGTAGAATAAGAAAAGAAATGGGGGTTCCAAATTCAACCCCTTAAGAATCGATCTAGCCAAGATTGCCGCTGAGGGGTGTGTGTGCAAATGTATTAGCGTCCAAGTTTACAGCCCCGACTCATCTGCTTGCTTTTCTTTTTTCTTTTATCTTTTTTGTTTTTAATTATTTCCTCGGGAGACGGACTTCTTTTCTTTTTAAAACATGTTTTGTTGTTTACTTGGTTTGGTTCTCTTACCTGCTATTGCTAATGCTAAATCCCTGTGTTTAATTTTCAAACACCACATGCAATCACCACTATTACAGCTCTTCATCTTCAGAGACCCTGCCATTTTGCTTCATGCTCTTTCCACTTCTGCCCCTTTGCCACCTAAGATTAGCGAGCGAGTCTAGTGTTATGTTAATCACTTGCCTTTGCTCTTGCTACTTCTTCTCCCACCCATTCAATGTTTTATGCCTACTTCCACATTCAACTTCTAAACAATTACTACTTAATTTGTACATTGTCTGTCTTTATAATATGACTCTCAAAACATAACCTATCTAGTAGTAGAGAAACTTTTTTTTTTCAAGTCTTAGACATCTCAGAGCACATTTTGCTCATCACATGAACATTATGGATTTCATGCATATTGTGTTATTACTTCATCATCTTGTTTGAGATGTCAGATATACGCAGCCAAAAGCTCAAATAAAATTTGGTCTATAGAGGATAAGCTTCAATTTAGAATATATATTAAATGATAACTTATGACTGAGAGTAGAAAATCATTCTCCTTTCTTTTTTTATATTAAACTGACACGTTCATTATTTTAAAAATCGGACCGAATCAGTCAGTTTGACCGGTTCGATCGGTGACCGGTCGACGATCCGGTCCGGTTTACTCTTAAAAATCGATCTCTAATTGAACCAGTGAGAACCGGTCAAAACCAGTCAATTGGTCGAAACAATCAAACTGATAACTAATAAAGCCTTCGATAAAATGTCCAGTTTGAGTTTTAAAACCTTAGACATGTCTTTATTATTAAAAATTATTCACTTTTAATAAGTATTTAAGATAAAAGGTTAATAACAACTATAGAGTATAGACAACAAGGAAATGGAAAGCATAATATAATTTAGGCTAAAAGTAGCTTTTCTCAAAATAAAAATTTTAAAAATCATGAATATTTCTTAAATAATTTGTGCTAAGGGAGATTTTTTTTTCAAAATCATGATTTTAAAAAAATTCACTAATCACCTTAAATGATATTTTTAGTGAAATATGCTTTTGTTGGAGGATTATTTATAAAAATTAATTCCTTAATCATATACCCAATACAATTTTCTGCATAATAGAATGAAGATATCCATTTACTATAAATTTAATAAAAATATTAATTATATTTTTCAGTTTTGGAATTTATTTACCATTAAGTTGAAAAGTTTTAGTATACACATCAATTGAACTCCTTCCATCAAATTTAGCTGATAATGCTACTACTTAATTTGTCTAATTAAAATTATTCTTATTCTAATTGATTTATCTCTTAAAATGCTGAAGTTTTGTTGTTTTCTTGTTTATCACAGTTCCACAAAAATTTGAAAACATAATTTGATTAATGATACAGATTTAAAATATTTACTTGAAGATTATAATAACCATTATCGCTTAACCTATTTGTTAAAAGCGACGAAGCTAAGTTAAGCGATAGAATAAAGAGACCAGCTGACGTGGACAATTGATTGGAAATCGACCACAAGAATTTTAAAACAGAACAGCGTGGTATTTTTGAAAAATTAAGACATACGTGTACAAATTTCTTTATTAATTCTCTTAACTTAAATGTGCTTATAACTTCTCATCTTTTTCATAATTTTCTGCAGTTAATGCTTTAATTGAAGATGAAAACATCAAAATATTGTGTAGGAGAGAGGAGACCTGATCTTCTGTTTAATTTTACTCTGTCTTATTCTGTCTCATAAAATTTTAACCATTTATTTTATAAGACCTACATAAATAAATAGCTAAAATTTATTGAACACAATAAAATACTATAATATTGAACAAATATAAAGAACCAAATACCACCCGCGTTAAACATACCAGCAGTCTAGCAACAAGGAACTGGCGTGAAATCATGGAATGGAAGGTAACAAATCGTCTGAATGTGGGCTGTTCCGCCACGTGGAGAACATAGAGTTGACGTCACTTGGATATAATGGATCCTTGGTTTTTGGTTATACCAATCCTAAGAAGACGATTTAGATGTTCTCTCTAATATTATTCTATATAATTTTGTCTAATTCAAAAAACGTAGTGGTTTTATTTGAAAATTTATCTTCTTTTATTTCGAACACAACGGCTAATATAATAATAATAAAATTAAAATCAATCAAGTTTTATATTTAATTTAATATTTGTATAATTTATAAATTAATTAAACAATTTTAATAAATTAATCAATTAAAATAAGTTTTTTTAAATTAAAATAAATTGTTCCACATATATAATATATTGTATAATTTATTTGCATTTCACAAATATTCTTTATAAAAAAATCTTTATCATACAAGATATTTAATATTGTATTAATATGCATGCAGAGTAATAATATAATAATAAAATTAATCAATTTTTAAATTTAATTTAATATTTTTCTATAATTTATAAATTAATTAAATAATTTTAATCAATTAATCAATTTTTAAAATTTAATTTTTTATCTTATAAATTTTATATAAAAATTAAAATTAAAATTAAAAAGAATGACAAATTAATAGAGTGAATTTTGCTTCCTCTGAGATAGAATTTAGGAAAGGAAATTTAGATAGGAAGAGATCACAGAAAGGATATATTCAGATAATTGATCATCTTATTTGCTTTCAACTACCAAATTTATAGCCTTCAATTACAGCGAATTTAGGAAACTAATTACTTGGAGACTAAGAATCTAAACCAACTCAACTTTCTACGGCTGACTCCCAACCTATCTAAATGGAAACAAAACAACTACTGCCTACTGATTGTTTTATTAAATGATTGAGTCAAGCAATAACCAAAACCTCACTACTGTCTCTCATGCCTCCACGTGCCAAGGACCACAATAACTCCACGCGTCCTTTACCCCTGCATAAAGGCATTCCAAACCATAACTCCACACGTCCTCTACCCTCGCATGAAGGCATTCCACTCGTGCATGACTTTCTTCTGGAGCATGGCTTGCTTGTCCCTCTTCCAATTGTGCATGAACAGTAACAATTCCTCTCCCCTCCGAACGATCCTTGTCCTTAAGGAAAAAATTAGTATAAACATGACTGAGACGATGAGCATCTTCCCAAGTAACATTTTTAACCGGAGCCTCCCTCCACTTCACGAGCACTTCTTCCTTTGGTCGGTAACAAACTTTCTGTCGAATCCGTCTATCCAAAATAACCTCAAGTTGAGGCAATACCGTGTGTTCCTCAGAAGATGGTAGAAGATTGGAAGAAGTCACAGGGATATTGCCGACATAATTTTTTAATTGACTTACGTGGAATACATTATGTATTCTAGACCCAGCTAGAAGTTCTAAATGATAAGCCACTGCCCCGATGCGTTTAACAATCTTAAATGGCCCGAAAAATCGTGGAGACAATTTGAAAGATGCCCTGAATGATACTGAGGTTTGTCGGTATGGTTGGAGTTTGAGGAAGACATGATCACCCACCATGAACTCTAGATCCCACTGGTGACGATCAGCCATGCTTTTCATCCTATCCCGAGCTTGAACCAGAAGTGTCTTTAGGCCTCTCAAAATGTCATCCCGTTCCCTCAACTGGACATCAACTGCAGCGACATTAGTAATTCCAAAAACATACCTTAACAGTGATGGTGGTGGCGTTCCATACACCGCTTTGAATGGTGTAACCTTAGTTGAAGCACGTTAGGAGGCATTATAACTGTATTCAGCCCATGCCAACCACTCTCTCCATCACTTGGGTGGATTACTGGTGAAACACCTCAAATATTGTTCCAAGATTTGGTTCACCACTTCTATCTGTCCATCAGTTTGTGGGTGATAACTTGTATCTTCAACTTGGTACCTTGAAGTTCAAATAAGGTGGTCCATAAAGTACTTAAGAACACCCTATCTCTGTCGTTTGTAATTCTAGCTGGCAACCCATGTAATCGAATGATATTATCCATGAAAGCTTTGGCCACCTGAGTCGCTGTGATAGGAGGACGTAAGGTAACAAAATGGGCATATTTAGATAGGCAATCTACTACTACCATAATCGCCTGGCACCCCTTAGAAAGTGGCAGTCCTTCAATAAAATCCATTGAGACTTTGGTCCAAATCTGTTTTGGAAATAGCAGAGATTGTAGCAGTCCTGCTGGCCTTAAAGTATCTATTTTATTCCTTTGACAAACTCC
This sequence comes from Erythroxylum orinocense, assembly GCA_025531955.1. Classification (NCBI taxonomy): domain Eukaryota; kingdom Viridiplantae; phylum Streptophyta; class Magnoliopsida; order Malpighiales; family Erythroxylaceae; genus Erythroxylum; species Erythroxylum orinocense. The sequence continues at coordinate 19,923,153 of JANZLX010000008.1, forward strand.
ACACTGCTTAATGAATTCCTTCACCGAACTATGCGTTCCATGCCAAAAGAAATCTATCTTCAAACGGCTTAGGGTCTTTTCAAAGCCAAAATGTCCACCTGATGCAGTATCGTGCATCTCTGATATAATAACAAAAATTAAATTAGATTGAGGAGTCAATATTACCTTTTCATCCAAAAAACATACTCCATCCCTTTGTTGAGCACGTGTGTGAGACAAGAATCGTTCATAATATGGGTCTGTTGCACATTCGTTCTTTAACTGATCCCACCACTTTGATTCTAGTCTAGAGACTGCAATGAAGTGAATTTCTGCCTTGCGTGATAATGAATCACCCGCCTTATTTGTAGCCCCCTGCTTATACTCAATCTCATAATCATATCCTAGTAATTTAGGTAACCAACGAGCTTGTGCTGGAGTTGTGATCCGTTGCTCTATGAGGTACTTTAGGCTCCTATAATCAGTATGTACAATGAATGTACGACTTAGCAAATACGGTCTCCACTTCTTGACTAATTTAACTATAGCCAACATCTCTTTTTCATACATAGAATAATTGAGCATAGTTCCCTTGAAAGCTTTGCTGAAAAATTTGATCGGCCTGCCTTCTTGCATCAAGACTACCCTAATCCCAATACCGCTCGCATCACATTCCACAGTGAAGACTTGGTTGAAGTTAGGTAGTCGCAACACTGGGGCTCTAATCAAAGCTTCTTTTAGGTGTTTGAAAGTTGCCTCAGCCTCAACCTTATGACTCCATTTAAATCCTTCTTTGCTTAGTAATTGGTTTAATGGAGCCGCAATTATCCCATAGTGTTGGATAAATTTCTTATAGTGCCCTGCAAGATCGAGAAATCCACGGACCTCCCTGACAGTTTTAGGCGTTGGCCAATCTTGGACTACTTGAATTTTGGCTCCGTCAGGCTTGATTTCATTTCCAATTAATATATGGCCAAGGTAATCAATCCTCTGGACTCCAAGCACACACTTTTTCTGATGTGCATACAATTGATGATGAGATAAGATGTCAAGTACAGTTCTGAGATGCTCGAGATGGTCTTCCCATGACTTTGAGTAAACAAGGATATCGTCAAAAAAGACTAGGACAAACTTGCGCAAATACGGTTGGAATATATCATTCATCAAGTTTTGAAAAGTAGAAGGAGCGTTGGTGAGACCAAAGGGCACCACTATGAATTTGTAGTAACCTTCATAAGTTCTGAACGCAATTTTTGGAATATCCAGCCCAAAGACGCGTATTTGATTAAATTCAGCTTTTAGATCAAATTTGGAGTAATGCCTAGCTTCAAATAGCTCATCCATCAATTCGTCAATCACTGGTATTGGAAATTTATCCTTAATGGTGATGGAATTTAGTGCTCTGTAATCAACACAAAATCTCCATTCCCCACTAGCCTTACGTACCAACAACACTGGAGAAGAGAAAGGGCTAGTACTAGGTCTTATAAGCCTTGTAGAAAGAAGTTCTTATACCTGTTTTTCAATCTCCGATTTTTTATAATAGGGATGCATGTTTATAGCTGGTGCATTACGAATTAAAGGGATACGGTGATCTTGAGATCTTATAGGTGGTAATTTTGTGGGATTGTCAAAAACGTGCAAGTACCTGGATAGGATTTCCTCGAGATCCGGATGGCCCCATTCAGAATCGTTGGAGACGTTTTCTGTGTTAAATAATTGAATAACGAACCCTTCTCCATGGTAATTACTTGATAAGACTCTATTTGCTTCCTTATCAAATAATGCTTCTAATCTTTGTTTAATCCCTTGGAATGTGTATCGAGTCCCATACCAAGTGAACGCCATTATTAATTTTGTATAGTCAGTCCCCACCGGTCCTAAGGTTGACAATCATTGGACCCCAAAAACTACTGAATACGCAGATTCTTGAAGGACAAAGAATTCTACATAAATGACGCATCCTTGAATTATCAATCTGATGCCCTGACACATCCCTACGCATTCTATCCAAGTATTATTGGCGATCTTGATCTGGAACTTCTTTCCAGTTTCAATTGTGAACCTAAACTTATGTGCTATCTTTTTATTGATGAAATTGTGAGAGCTACCTCTATCGATAAGAACCATAACCTCAGTTTCTTGAAATTTTCCTACTAGGCGCAGTGTTTGATGATGTTGTGCTCCTGTGATTGCATGGTAAGAAATTTCTGGCATTTTACTATCTCCTCCTGAATCTTCCATTATTACTAAATCCTTATGGGTTTTAATCTCCTCCAAGTCTTCAATCATAAAAAACCGTGGTCGAACACACCGGTGACCAGGTGAAATTTTCTCATCATAATAAAAAAACAAACCTTTGTCTCTCCGTTCCCTAGCATCTTACGCTAACAATCTGCGAAAGTTTGGATTCCCATTTTTTTGGTTCGGTACTGGTCCTAATACTCCTGAATTTCCCCAACTCGTAAGTCTAGAGTTGAAACTAGCCACACTCTTTTGGGGTAGAATTTGCTGACGAGATTGTTGATAGCGTCCTTCTGCCAACCTAGCCAAGTCGATTACATCAGTGAGGGTACGTGGCTTGTTCATTCTAACATTTGTTTGAAGCTCATCCTTTAGTACCTCAATAAAGCTACTAACAAGATTTCTCTCAGGTAATCCATCCACTTTGTTTGCCAGCTTCTCAAATTCTTCTTGATAGGTATCCACTGAATTCAGTTGTTTTAATCGTTTCAATGCTTCCCCGGGGTCTTCATAGTCTGTGGGTCCAAACCTCTGAAGGAGAGTGCGGTTGAATTCAATCCAAGACAAAGAAATTCTGAATTTAATAAACCATTGATAACATTGTAGAGCTTTTCCATCCAAATGGAATGAAGCAATGGACAATTTCTCATCCTCAGGTATGCCATGGTATATGAAATATTGTTCAGATCGGAACAACCATCCTTGAGGATTATCGCCTTCAAATCTTGGAAACAACAACTTGGGTTGGGGTTTTCTTGTGCCTGAGCCTTAAGTCCTTGAGTTATCAAAGCTGGTTCTAGAGCTTCCTTCCCTTGAAATTGGATTTTCTCCAGTATTTTGCCATGTAGGAGTTACTACCATTCTAAATGCTTGAAACTCATTAGTGAGATTCATCACCATTGTACTCAATTGGTCATAATTTTCATTTATTCGTGTCTGCAGCTGGTTTTAGTTGTCACTCACTTGAGTTAGGACAGCTTCCTATTTAGAAAGTAGATCGGCTACTTCATTACGAAAGTTAGTGTTTGCTTTCTGGCGAGTTTCCATATCGGATGGCTCTGATATCAATTGTTAGAGTGAATTTTGCTTCCTCTACGACAGAATTTAGGAAAGGAAATTTAGATAGGAAGAGATCAGAGAAAGGATATATGTCAGATAATTGATGATCTTATTTGCTTTCAGTTACCAAATTTATAACCTTCAATTACAACGAATTTAGGAAACTAATTACTTGGAGACTAAAAACCTAAACCAACTCAACTTCCTATGGCTGATTCCCAGCCTATCTAAATGGAAACAAAACAACTACTGCCTATTGATTGTTTTATTAAATGACTGAGTCAAGCAATAATCAAAACCTCACTACTATCTCTCATGCCTCCACGTGCCAAGTACCACAATAACTCCACGCGTCCTCTACCCCTGCATGAAGGCATTCCACACCATAACTCCACGCGTCCTCTACACTTGTATGAAGACATTCCACTCGTGCATGGCTTTCTTCTTGAGCATGGCTTGCTTGTCCTTCTTCTAATTATGCATGAACATTAACACAAATTCAAGCTAATTTTTTTGTTTTTAAAATTTTTATAAAATTAATAGGAGTATAATTAAAATTTAATTTAATTTTTTATTAAACTAATAGTATAATTAAAATAAAAATAATATGCAATAAAAAATAAAAAAGTCAAGCTTAAAATTAGAGGTCTGGACTCTACGAGGATGGGGCTGGGAGTGGGGAAAGCTACTGCACGAATAAGGGTCCTTTATTAAGATTACCTGTGAAGATATTTTCAACATTTCTTATATAGATAAATTATTAGTTTGTTTTCTTTTTTCTTTTTGGTTTGGGTGAGCCCGCCCTACGGTTTTGTCCCTTCTGATCGCCAGGTCCTTTAGTGAACCCTATCCACTCTGTGGGAGCATGCGGGAGTCGAACCTGTGACTTCAAGGTTTTGTTGGGTGCAAGACCCACGCCTCTTACCACTGAGCTAACGTAGCTCAGTGGTATGAGGCGTGCATTTCAACGCAACAAAACCCTTTGGTCAAGGGTTCAAGTTGCAACTCCACCCTGGTAGACCAAAGCGGACAATACCTAACGGGCTATGACTCGGGACAGATCCATATGCGGGGGCCACTCTCCTGTGGACTTCGGAACCCACCCAAACGATTTGGACAGATCCATATATGGGGGTCACTCCCTTATGAATTTCGAAACCCACTCAAACCACTTTTCTTTTTTTTTCATTACCAGTTCTTTGTGTTGTTGCTTGAACTAAAAGGAAAGCCTGAAAAAGAGTTAGAACCTGGGCCGTTGCTTGGCGTGGAGTGTTTCATTTTTATATTTCTTTTATTAAACAAGTTTTTTCTAGGGCTTTTTATGTGCTTTTATTTATTTTTTTAATTCCCGTTTCCGGTATTTCTAAAGGCAATTGATGCATGTTTAGAGGGTCCAACGTCCACGTGACAAAGATGGAGGGAGGTGTCAGCAAAGCATGTGAGTGTCAAAAGCCCAAACCGACGGTGGTCAATGTTACGTGTCAATAGTGCTATACCCATCGTCTTTGCCATAACTCTCAGTCTGGGTCTACTGTTTTTGCTCCGTAGCCTTGTCTTTGATGCTGTTCAAGTTTTGGGACATAACATGAGACCACGTGCCTCAAATCACGTGACTTGTGGGTATTGCACGTGTCTTGACTCCCTCTCGCCACGAGCCACGTGGGCTTCGATCGTAGATTTGCTTTCTAGCGGGTGATTCGCCAGTTGGATTTAATCTTTATTCAAAAGAAAAAAATTATTAAAAATCTCATATAACATTTTTTTAGAAAATGAAACAAATGCAAAATAACAAAGAAAAAGAAGAAAGACGTGGTAAAAGATAAACTAGTTTGAGTCACAAATCATGTTATCTAAAACTAAAATTGGCAAGGTCCTCTTCAAATCGAAAGCTGTTTGTTTACACTTCCTATTTGGAACTACGCACTACCATTACAAACATAACAATTCAACTGCCATCTTTGTTCTTTGATATAAAGTTACAAATGTCGTATAATAGTTGATATCGATTTAAATTTAAATTTAATATAGTATGGTTACTGGTAAATATTAGGTATTATTTTAAAATAATCATTAATTTTAAAAAAGTTGTAAATTAAATCTTTTCTATTTTAAAATTATAAAATAAATTATAATTTTATTTTAACTCAATATTGTACAGTACAGTACCAAGTGACGCCAAGTAGAAAGATTGACATTGACTCATATCAAACTTTAAAATGTTATTATTTATTTTCTTATCATTTTTCAGTAGATTCAATGCGAAACAACCAATATTATTTTGATGTCGCTTAAAATACTCTTATATTATGTAGTAATTTTATGAAATTAAAAAAAGTAAAATTTTCCAAATTTAATTTACAACATCATGACCTCTCTCTCCCTCACTATAATAAATATTTACAAACGAAATTCAAAATTTTCTCTATATTTAAAAATGTGATGTAAAGCAACGTTATTGACCTTACTGTTAATTTCCTTGAAATGACTTTATTTTCTTAAACTTTGTAAGCAAGTGCTTCCATTATTAGACTTAATTGGATACATGGAGCTTGAATTGATCAGGGCTTAACAACTTTTGATTTGGACTTTTAAATAATCTTTGAGTCTAGTTTAAGTTGTGTTTTGGGCTTATAGTGAGCTTTGACTTGATTACTTGGAAAGTTTTAATTTTTAGATCAAATTTGAGCTTGATTGATTAATCTTAGGCAAATGTTCAACTTTGATAAACATATTTCACTAAAGTTTAAACTAACTTGATAATTGAATTTGACTTGTTCCTGGTGGACATGCAATGGGACTTGTGTTGGGCCCGAAAATTTTTCTTTTATTATTATTGATTTATTTACTTATTTCTTTAATTACTTTTTATTTTGCCTTAATTGTTTTAATTATGTGTGTGTGTATATATATATATATATATTTGTTGAGTCTTGGAATTAGCAAGTGTGGTTGGAAATTAAAAGTTGAGTTTTTGATGAAGGGCTTGTTGGAAGAATGGGCCTTAGGAATAAATGGAATGAAGAGGAGGAAGATTAGAAACAAGTGGATTAGGGTTTAGTGGGCTTGTGAGGAGGAGAACCCAAAAAGCATGGTAGGTTAAGGAGAGCTTTAAGGTAGGCTTTTAAGGGAAAAGCTAATGAATTAAATGAATTAAAAGGAGAAGAGAAGTAAGTTGTCATAAGAACAAAAGAAAGAAGAAGAAAAACGTGAATAAGAGAGAGAGAGAAGAGAGAGTCGTCCAAAGCTTGAAGGGAGGTAGAAAGAAGAAGAAAAGGAAGAGAAATCAAGTGCTAAAGGTAAGTATTCATCTTTCCCTAAGTTAGAATCAAGAAAGGGGGGTGAATGGAAGTTAGGGTTTGTGTAGGGTTGAAGAAAGAAAGAAGAGAAGGGTGAGATCTATGGATTTTGGGAATTTCTAAGCTAGGGTTTTGGTTATTCTAGCTTAA